>WACJ01000546.1:0-600000 GCA_008973525.1 Stenopsyche tienmushanensis | reverse complement strand
CAGGCCGCCTGTACAGTTACTGGTGGAAACTGGATAAAGGCCAACTTTTTTTGTGTGTCCGTATATATTCACATGATTTACATTGTATCTAAATTCCTCGACTCGCTCTGTAAGAGTGGGTGGTGGAATTTATTCCCGTTTAATGCTTTCATGCATATTTTTGTTCTGTTTATATTGTTTTTTTTTTTATATTATAGATCAACGGGCGATTTTTATATTGCAGACCCTGTAATAAATCGTCGATCAAAGATAGACGGTATAAAACGCTTCTCAACACATCAAGTGCCATGAAATCACACTAGTGTCAGAACAATGAGCAATATGACACAAGCGCGAACTAATTTGGCGAACTGTTTTTGTTAAAGCCATAAATTTAATTAAAAAAGATAAACGTTTTGCCAATATTATCTCTGTTGTGCAGATTGGAAATTTAATTGAGATGCTTTAGTTACACGGTTTTCACTCGGGTCAGAACGACAACGATTATCCTGACTGCACGTATTTTCGTCTTAATCCGGGTTGGATTCAGATTAAAGTGCGCAGGTCGTCGTTCCCCATTGTTCCAGATAAGATTTAGTTCAATCGGAAAATGTCCGAGGTCGGGGATTTTAATGAATCCCGAATAGCAATGTCCCACGCTCTAGTATCGATTACGGCGCGAGTAAAGTCCTTTCTAGACATCTACAACTTAAGGGATTACCTGTGTATGAGAAAGACGAGTTTACTTCACTCCTTTATTAAAGTTGGAGCCTTATACTGTAACCGGGATGAGGTCACTCGCCTTGAATGTGGTGATTGGATGAAATGTGGTCGAACCAAATCAACGTTGTTTATGCTTGAAAGTAAAAGTAAAGCCTGAAATTTGTTTGGTTGCTTTGTACCAGCGATAGTACCAGATCATTCTGATTGAAAATAAAAATTACACCTTTTTGATGCATGTCATCATTTGGGTCTATTCAATATCCATTCATAGGAGAGAACCGAATATATAACATGGACACACAAGTCGTTTGATCCCTCTTTTCTTTGCTATCGCCGATCCAGCCGGCATAAACTCACAATAAATAAGACAATATTTTCGATCGACAGTCAAATTTAAATAACCTATCCGATCAGTCTTCTTCGGACAACTTCGTTTGGTAATGAGAGTTCGTAATCGTTCTGTATAAATGTACGGCGTCCAATCGCGAGGCCCTCATTCGTAACATCAGCGGTCTGAAAAGCGGACCGGTTGGACATACAGATCTTGTGGCCTCTACGTCTTCTTTTAAGTGCTTCGAACTGTTATTTTTCATTTCGGTTTAAGTTATTTTCCTAATATTTATATCGGTTCGGTTTTCGTTCCTGCAAAAATAATGGTGTTATTGGTTTCGTTCCGATTGGAAGCCCTGAATATAATCATATTTCAGGATAAACCTGTATTTATAGTGGTATTTGTCCAATCAAGTCTTAATTAATTACAGATAAAAATATGTAATGTTGATGTTTCTCTTATCGTGTCAGAAAATACCGTTTTCTAATAATCTCAGAGTAAATATCATTACACTTGCATTCATTTACTTAGCATGAACAAGGTCTACTTGATACGAAATTTTATTTACTAGCGACTACTCAACATGCGTTGCAATGCCACACGTGCTTAGTAATCATTTGAAAAGAAACGCAGTAGTATAGCTGTGGCTGCGGGCAATGTGTAGCGCGGGCTGAGGCGGTTAGGATCCAAAATAAGTCTGTCTTTTACTTCACCAGACCAATATGCGCCAAAATGGTGCATCCGTTAAACGTCTCGCAAAATAAATTCCGCACACTTATGGATGAACGGTATAGGGATATATCTGAAACTCAAATAATGCCCGCATGCCGACACACATTCATTTAAATATATAGACATTTAAAAGCAATATGGACATTCCTTCGAATTTTGATGACATGAATGATTTACATATTGATATCTGTTATCGTTATGTTATCGTCTTGGTGTTCATTGATTTAAGTCTTTGTATCTCATTCAGCAATCTTTCAATTTCCTTCCATATTAATAACTAATAAAATGCTTTGTTATTATTAATACGAATTTATTGAGAGTTTGTTTGCTATTATATCATTCCGGTTTATTTTTGTTTGCATTGCTTATCAATCGTGCTTATTGATACAATTTTATTAATAAGTCTATTAATATCTCTAATGAGGGCATTCAGATAAATCGATTATCTTTCCATATCGAACATCGATCATTGAGTCATTTAAATTTTGATAAAATGTATTTTTGTTGCAGGTAAGAGAATGACGGTGTCGAATAGTGGATGAGTCATTCAATGGCAAGCTGTGTATGTATGAATTCAATTAAGATTTGCATAATGAATTGATTGAAGCCGAGCATTGTGCAGTGATTGCGCTTGCGCACAATCTGCCATATTTCAGTCCGCGCGGACAAAGTAAATTAGTAAACAACGCGTGCGACAACAATGCTACAATTTTTAACCCTGACGAATTATTTACGACGCGATGATTCACCGACAATTATGGCCATAAAAATGTACAATAACAACGGAATGATTGACGCGATCGTTAAGCCAATTATAATCTTCGAACCGCGAACAACAGACTAAATAAAAATTACCAGGAGAATGGTGAATTTATTAACCTCAATTCACCTGAATCTATGAAGCCTTTAGGCCTTATAGACTGCATATCTATATATATCGCGATCGGATTAGATTGATTTATGGGTGTATCAATGCGCCGGATGTCATATCTCCGTCGATAACGTCGACAACATAATTCATTGAATTCGCTAAATTTTATTATTAGAATTTCAGACGGTTTTGACGAAGTACTTCAAAATATTGAATTCCCGTGTGTAATTTTTCAATTCATGATCGTGGCATAGGAAAGCGCCGATTGCGCAATGAATGTTTTAATCGATTGTGAAAATGCTGATATATCGCGTATAGGCGATTCCCATGGCGATATGGCGGCATATCAATTTACATTTGATTAGCGTAGTAATTTCTAAATGGACTTATAATAATATCTTATCCGCACATCAGCATTAATTCCGACGATAGAACCAATTAATGACAGAGAAAAATCCATGGTTATTCGCATGTGAAAAAAGAACATTTCGAATCCATTGTAAGGCCACAATTACATATTCGACTACGCGCTCAAAATTGATGTCCTAATTATACGATCGACGAAATTTGTACATTATACATGGTATCCGAGTTTGACTTTTTTATTCAGCAAGCGTTTCTACCGAAACATAACTGACGCATAGACGACAGAACATACTTCTAACCAGAGCTGTAACTAAGGTATGAAGCGCCCGTGGCAAGTATCTAACTTAACACCCCCTCCCCGCCTCTCGGAAATCTAATTTATTTTTTAAAGTTAACTCATACAATTATAAATGCAATTTATTAAATACTATTATAATGTATTACTATGGAAAATGCCGCAAAAAGCCCTAAAAGAGGACGGAGGGGCCATAAGGTTTGTATGCTCAATCGGTCCGCTTTTCGGACCGTTGATATGGCGAATGAGCGGCTCCCGATCGGATGCCATAACTGAACATAACGAAAATGAAGAAAATAGGGATTAGACAACTTAGTATATATTATAAATACGGATAGAGTCAATCAGTGATGGTTCATGTAAAGTAGAATGATTAATTAAAATAAAAACCATGCGCAACCCTCCACCGGCTCGATATTCTACGTTTTGCGCCCCAAGCCCAATTGCGCCCGTGGCGGGCACCTGCTTTGCCACGCCCTTATTATATTATTATAAAATCGCTGATCCATGGCAATTTGACAGACAACGGTCATTCTAATATTAACTAACTCCCATTGTTTTTTCCATGTCATGATATCAAAGTTCTTTGATAACCTTTCGTTTATTCAATTATACCATGGGCCGATAAGGGAAGTATAAGGCAGCAAGTTTTAGTTGCTCGTGTCGTTTCCTTCCGGTGCTGTTCATGAACTTGAAATTGAACTGGAAAGTTTTGAACTATACCGCTCAAGTTCACACATCAAGAGCAAGATCTGAGATATTTTTGCATCGATCTGGATTTAATTGGAGGCGGGGTGATGGCGGGTTCGGAATATAGAATAATAGAAGTGTTGAAGTTGGGGCTTTTCTTCTTGAGGGGGGAGAGTTATGTATTGGATTTGATGCTCTTAAGATCCGTGTGAGTGTTAGACTTCAACCCTACGCCCGTGGTTTGACCCACGCAGCTCATCTTGTGCTACGTACCCATATGGGAGAATATGGAAATGCTGATTATAGAAATAGGTGGAATTTGTGCAAAAGGCGTCACCACTATCCTCAACAGCATATTGCATACAGGGGAGAACGGCTTTAGGCTGCTCGAATGGCAATTCGTCTCCGGGCCTAGATACAACAAATGATCGAACCGATACCAGGCAAGGGGTAGCTCCTGTAGTCCGTCATCTGTTGCAGCCCCTTTCAAATTGAGGACTCGTGGCGGCAGTGACCTCGCTAGATAGTGTCCTTTAAATAAGTTTAACCCCGGTGACGTGATCTGAAGATTGTCTTCCTGTAGAAACCTGGAGCAAAAGAGACGGGCACCTGGATGCTCTGCGCGTAGCATTTTCGTGAAGTTAAAAGATCGCAGGATGACACTCTGATCCGGGGAAACCCGAAGCAGACCACACGGTGGCGTAGGTAATAGGGTCTGTTATTATGACCGGTAGGACGCTGTCTGTCGTTCTGTCTTTGATGCTCTTTAGAGATAGTAGATGTCTTCTGCCGTTTTTGATCATGCTTAAAAAATGGGTCATTGCAGTGACGTCTTGCAACTAAATTGAGTATTGCGATGCCTGGGGCAGCAGTGCATCAGCTACTTACCCAGCCCATCACACTTTCTAGGGTACGTCTTACCTCAGGCGAACGCTCTGACGGACGTCTTCATACGGGTTCGTTCGCTATCGAATCGTGGAAGGCCGGAGAAGATGGTTCTTGAACAAAAAGGGACTTCAATTGTGAGACTACAAGGGATATCGGCAGAAAAAATACGTCTTCCCTATTACAATGGGTCGATTATGGGTATGATTTTGTCCCACGCTACAAAACAGTAAATCGTTCATGTCTCCAACATCCTAAAAGAATCCATTTGCATTTGACCCACTAAGGCCACTGATGGGAATTCTCCAGAAGTGTTACAAAGTCTCGACGTGGCCCACCGAATTGTCGGCGACGGGAAGTTGATGCTACATTTTAAATATAGAACGAAATATGTTGTCCAAGTGTTGATATCCGGAATGTCGTAAATCGCGTTCCCAAAAAAAAACGGCAATTAAAAGCAAAAAAAATCTCCTCTCCACTCGTCCTCTTTTAGATCTGCATCCAGTTTGTTTTTCATCTGCCCCACATAAATCTTCCGTCATTCTATCATCTGCGTGTTCTCAAATGACCAAACCACTTGAGCCATTACATTATCATTCGCTTAACGCGATTTTTTCCACTTTATCCAATACGTCTATTCTAGATCGCGTGAATCATAACCGCACATAATCGGACACAACTGACGGGTGTTATTGTTTCTTTTCATTTCGAAGCTCCGAATATAAATCGGTGTTCTGAGAAATTGGGTCAGGCCGAAATATTTCTTCACTTTCTGCCAAAGCGCTTTTCTTTTTTGTAGACGGCGGTGAATGAAAAATATATCGACGCTGTCAGGTGGAAAGTCCCAGGGAAAAAAAGAAAGACCAAACGGCTCGAGGAAAAGTGATATTTTTTTCGGGAAGTATTTCATCTCTATACAAAGCTGCCTCGTTAATATTCATTATCCGCTTTCTTCGGATTTTCTTTCTGTGAATGGGCTTTAAAGTTTTCAAGGCTCTGCAGATGAGCATTTTATTCGGATCGACGAAAATATCCGACGATGTTTGTTGTCGCCGACAAAAAAATCGGGACAAAACTATTGGCAACGATTCCTTGTTTATATGACAATGGGAATAATCCGTATATTTAAAACATATTTACCGAAGCCAGAATTCCATTGTGTGTAATTTGAATTCTCATGAGAAGCCATTCGAGAGCGGAAATTCTTTTACTAATTGGACAAGGAATGGGAAGAAAAATTCGTGACCTCATTTGAAGGCGTTAAAATTCATGTAACGCAATGAGCGCTATTTTTTAATATCAAACCCTTTTAATTTATATGCAGAAGAATGATAGCGGCATGCAAATTCGCTCGTGGATGTGAAAAATCCGCACAGCGTACGACGCGCATACAACAAACGATGCGCGCGCATCCTAATAAATTTCCCGATTGAAATATTACACATCGGCCGGCGGCGTTGTTGCTGCGCTGCTTCAATTGACTGATGTAACAATTATACGTATAGCCATTGTTCTCATCGTCGTGCTTTTTTTCAACTGTTAACACTATCTATCCATCTGCACGAGCGTCAATTAATTACGACCATTGTCGAGTCTGCTAATGTCTATTTGATTATATTTAGCCTTAATATTCGTGCATCACATGTGAACTGGTCTAAGAATGTCATCAAATATAACGACGTGTTATGTATTTTTTCTGCATTATTTACGACCTGGTTTTTTAACGATCCGCTCGTTAGACACTTTCTTGGCGAGTCCATATCAACACGCCGGATCGACCGTAATGTCTAATAGTGTGTTGAATGTCAACTGAAAATCTACATACGTTCTGGGATGACGTCCGCTTTTGTAAAAATATATATCAAATCCCCAATGGGATGGGGTGAGTATAGATAATGTAAATATGCAATGTTTTGCGACTGTGTAAGGCCAGATCCACACTATGGTGCCGGTAACGGTTCGATCTCGCTCCGATCCCGGTCCGATCAAATATTCTTGCATAAGAAACAATCAGAGTATTCACACTATCGGATCGTTCCAATTCCGTTTCTTGTATGAGAATATTTGACCGGACTGAGACCGAGAGCGAGATCGAACCGTTACCGGCACCATAGTGTGGATTGGGCCTAACGGTTCGATCTCGCTCCGGTCTCGGTCCGATCAAATATTCTAACACGAGAAACAATGAGCGTATTCACACTCTGGAACGATACGATAGTGTGAATATGCTCATTGTTTCTCGTGTAAGAATATTTGATCGGACCGAGACCGGAGCGGGATCGAACCGTTACTGGCACCATAGTGTGGATCGGGCCTAAATGTCCTATGTGTTGTATGCGACAACTGAGTACAGCATGTAATCGCATCAATCTTTTGCACAGATTGTTGTTGAATAATTTGTATAAAACACAACTTTTAAAAAAAATCTCCACAAGCAAAAATATCCATTCACGTATACAAGTTACAACCTTGTATTCATTTGTAAACACTTTTTTCACGGGCAATCTGAGTGTCGAAAATTTATTTTGCGACCCTGACATACCATGATTTATTAAAAATGAATTCTTGGAACACAAGTATTATAATTTATTTTTTTAAACGATACAGGACTTCGAACTATTATTTTTTCATTTTGGTTTTCGTTCCAGTTCAGTTCCAAACATTTATATCGGTTCGGTTACGGTTTTCATAGAAATTTCTATCTTGAAAATATCTAGAATTAGAACTAGAAGTATATGATAATATAATGTATTAAACAGAGAAGTTTGGGAGTCATTGGATGGAATACATAATACTAGGAAACAAATTGAAATCTAAAAATACCAGTCTGGGTACATAGAAAATATATAAGAAGAGATAAGCTAAACAAAATACACAAGAATGACTTAAGATTACAAACTGGAATTTGGGTTGATAGCAATATTACCTGAGATATTGATTTAACAGGGCAATTAACAAATAGAACAAAGAGCAAAGATTGCAGTATTATCAGATGAATATAATCAAACAAATTTAGCATAAAAATGGTGAAGGTCGTATTATATGAACACAAACATCAACCAAACTCTATTTCGCGTAAAACATGTAGCAAACCGAAAAAAAACGATAAAATTACGGTTTTATCGGTTTTCGGTTCAGTTCCCTAATTTGTAAATCATTTTCTCCCCTGAAAAAATATTTATTCTAATATGACAAATTGAAAATAGCAATAATTATACCATGATATAATAAAGTATTTTTGATCTTCTGTGTGTTTGCATGTGTCAATTTTTTTGCACTGATTTCATTGACACTCCTCTTTGACGTCATTAACGATTGTCTTCTGCTTCTTTTTCTGGCACACCATCATTTTCACAGAACTCTTACTATTAAACATTTTGAAAATTATAATGATTGCTTGATGCTCGATGACATTTTGATCGTTTTCCTCTCTCGTTTTTCAAGTATTGTTATTCGATAGCTTTCTTTGGATGCTATTCATATTTTGGTATATCATCATCATCATTATTATGATGCGCGAACATCTAATGGGTCGTCCGAGTGAATGTATCGAAGAATTCCATCTCGATAGGGGAATACATGGAATCTAGTCCCTGTTTTCCTCAGCAAGACCTACGTGATCGTTAACCCAAATTTATTGACTCATAATGATATGTGAGTGATTTGCTTGAAGAAATTACCGAATATTATATCCTATCGGCAATGTACATTTAGTTTAAATACAAGCTTCATACACGCTGCGGCGCTCGTGACAGATAAATGGATTTGTACGGATGATAAGTGGCGGACATACAAATATAGCATCTATGTTTATGATGATTTAACACTAGCTCACTACTATTAAGGACTTACTTAATAGTCACAAAAACTATGGAACAAATTATATACATACTTGTTTTTAGCATTTTTCCTCAAGAACATCCCAAAGACGTTTAATGGAGTTCTGATTGGGATACTGCGGTGGTATTTAAATTACTATTCAGCAATTATTTATAATAGCCAAGGTGATATTTGCACACTTTTGTCTTGATGTAAAACGATTGCCCATTTTGCAACATTTATGTTAATCAATAATATACAAATATTTATATGTTTTTCCTTGAAGGGTTTTATTTAATTTACTACTATATGTCTCAGTTTGAAAAGATTGTTGATCTGAATGTCAAAACAAAGGCAAAAAGTTGATTGAATGCTGAAAGTGACCCAAAATAGCCTCATCGAATTCCCAAGAAGATCTTTATGGAAGGGCCGATGTTTAGTAAGGGTGATGGTTAACTAGTATTGATAATACTGAAGAAATAGCAGCATGAGAGCCCATTTGATTGCTATACGTGAAAAAACATCTTGATCCAAGGTCAAATCTATCGAGGAAAATTAGTTCTCTTTATTTATTGATTGGGATACCCCAAAAACCGCTGTGCAAATCCATGGCCATTATTTACGTTAATCTCGTTCGGTAGTAAATATCCAGTGGCGATTCAAAAACAAAAACGCTCATCTGCAGCAGTAAAACGCTTTTATGCGCGACTCCCATTCGGCGGGTGCTGTCGGAGGTTGAAAGGCCGGACCCATTAGACTGCGCGAAACTTTTGATCTTTTTTCGCTCACATCGCAAATAATTAGATCGTTCGTAGTCGCATAATAATTTATACAAGACGCCCAAGTACCCCATAAAAGCCGGAGGATGCAAAATAAAAATTGAAATGGCTCTCTGCGCGAGAGAAAACAGTGACGTGGACTAATTCTCCGGCTCACCGCAATCGCTAGAGAGCAATATCTTCTGTTTGCGCAGACAAATAGTATTTATAAATGTTACAGATAGCGATTCCGGGGAGAAGAAACGCAGATGCTTCCTATGCGATCCGATCTAGCCGAATGCTTACACAATCTGCCAAAACTGACTTATTACGAATGGTGGAATTAGCCGCTCAGCGCCGTCAAACTTATCATTCATCCGACGATTTATCTCGCTTTTTTTACTATTATCAATTATCCGGACCATCCGGGTGATGTCTACGTGGAAGAGTTTTTGCTCGCCGATCTGCGGACAGATTTGCATACAGCCTCATATGTAACGACGTGCGATTGTTAATGAAGTATTCGTGCGCGAGGACCGTTAGTGCAGCTCGTGACATATTGCCGACTGAATTGAGCGAAGATTAATATTCAGGATCGGGTCATTCATTTAGCAGATGCCTTCCTACGCTTGTTCAAATCGGGCGATGTGAGCTTCCTACTTCCACAAAAAGCGATCTTTCGCAGATTGGAACAATCGTTTCGGTCATCGACCATTCCGGCCGCAAATTATCGCGACATATGATCTCACGGGTCGTCGCGGACGAGTGGACCGTTCGCAGATTTTCCAGCAAATATTGACGCATGATTCAATTGCCAAATCTGATGCAATCCCCATCCTGCTAATTGACCCTCGGCGATAAATTATCAATTCGCTTTCCTCATATTATCGCTTCTGTGGCATCTCTTGACCTCGGAGCGTTTGATATTAGCCGGGTCAATCGATTTTGAAATACAATATCGCGGCATAGAAACAACCGCCCGGATAGCGTAGGATGTGGGTTCGACTCCCACTGAGATGAATTGATCTTTACAAATTACAATATCGCAAGACTTTCTTTTACTATCTGAATCGTAATTGCCATGATTTTCACTCATAAAATGCCTTCACTATCGAGCGTATGACATGACGAACGTACGAATCGAATGACGCAAGTGTGACCGCTTGTGGTTATAAAATGATGACGCATATATTGTAAATATTCAAGCGTTTAAAAATAAAGCATTTTTTCCCAATTGTTGAACGTTATTATCTGCTATATTATTTGTCCATGTTTGGGACCTGTCCCAAGCGTGGGTAGGGCTCTTTTCCAACGCTCAGGTGATTAACCTGTGGGATCTGGATGGGAATTAACATATCTTTTTTGTGGAGGCTTCGGTTAGCTCATACTCCAGGCGGAACTAATGCTTGTTTTTTTTTCATTCAATCCGTTCAATCAGATTGGGACCGAAACATCTGCTTTGCCACAAACAATAGATGCTATAATTCGACGATGTATATAGGCAAGCACTCCGGCTGATAGTATTTAATATAATTATTGAGCGTTCCCATGGAAATATCGCAAACAAACAAATATAGTCGTTAAGTAGTTGCTTGATCATCATCATCATAGTGCAGCCACAAATACTATAGGACTAGATCTTCTTCAATGGATGAACGCGTCGAAGGGCGCTTTCAAGATCGTTTCGGTAGGGATTGTAGGAAGTTTGTAAAGACTGAGCAGTTCTTTTTGGGAGACAGTGGAAAACTACTCTTGACGACCTTTTTGATTTTACTGGAAAGAGCCTTCCGGAGTGCAAAGAATCCAGTCCCTCCTTTTCTCGCTAGGGTGCTGCTGAGCTAGGGTGAAGTCATACGGGTGTCTCCCTGTTCACATGCAACTTACCCGAACAAATTTGGTACTGAGTGGTTTCCTATTTCATGTTGTTTCTCTCAGTTCGGAGATTTCAAAGCGATATTGAAGTCAACGGAAGACAGTGTTGTTCAAATTCTTCATTTGCCTCTCCTTAAGGCCGTCTGCTTGTTGTTCTTCTTGTCCTTGTTCTGTTCCTAAAGCTTCTTGGCTCCAAACTGGTAAGGTTCATCACGCTACATATTATTTGGTAGTATCAACTATATAAGAGATAGATAGTGACAAGCAAGCCAAGATTTCCAAAAGTAATAACGAATAGTAGATAAAACTGAGTACTGGCTTGCTGTTTAAAAGAAAATAAAAATGTATGCGAAGTACTTAGGCGTAATCAAATAGTTTTTAAGTAGTTAGACCGCAAAAAAATGTTAGTCAAATAGAATTAGAAACATTGCTTGAAACTATCATCTTTTCATACTAAAAACTATGCATAATGCAGACGTGTCCGCCAACGCGTTAAGATCTTCTTATACGCAACGATATATCGTCGTTGTTATTTTGCTTAAGTGTTGCCAGCGCTGATTTGCGTATTTTGATTCTGGGGCTCCGTAATTGCATGCTGTTATTTTCTTCTTTATATATAAAAATCAATGTTTTTTGTTCGTATTTAATACGCTGCCATACCGTTCATCCGATCGCGATAAAACTTTGTCAGCTTATTGTTTACACTTGCGGGAATAACATAACCATAGTAAAAATATTGTTTATGTATGCAATCTGGGTAATCACCAGTATTATATAAATTCTTGTTTTTGTAAAAATATATATGTTTAAATCTCAATATAAACTTTTTTTATATAAAGAGCTTTTGTATATGGACCCTACTGTGTATTATTTTCATGTTCTTCGTGTTGTGAAAGTGGGTTATGAAGCAATTTTAAGCTTACAGTTTTTTTAATGTAGAATTAATTCGGGATACCAGTCCGTGTCTTTTGTATCAACTATCCAAAGGGAGTGTCAGCCATTGTAATGCTTCGCGATTCCCGCCGTCGTTTGGCCATCCTCGCCGGCTATCAGCATTTTCAACATGAACCTCACGACGTTAATTGCTCCCATAGAAAGTCTGAATGGCGGCCATTTATGAATGTCTTAAAATAGTGCACATCAACCGAGTGCATCGTATTTAGAAGCTCGTTCGGGATGCATCCAATTGAGGTGCAATAAACCGGTACGAACGAGAACGTGCTTTGATCTCGCAGATGGACAGATACGTATCTCGACGTCGAAGAGATCTGGTTTTGGATCTCGGCTGCTCTCTCCTCCGTGCCAACAGAATCTTATTTTTAAACCGATGCATACATAAACGGGAAGTCGATCGTTTTTATTTTGAGTGTGTTTTTGGTTCGTCGAGCTGCCTGGGAAAGCGTCTCACGGCGGACGTTTCCTGCTCCAATTAATTCAAGTTTAGCGAGCAAAGTGGCTCCGCCGACTTGTGCGTGACCACATTTCGCCGAGCGGAGCCCTAGGATAGTCCGTCTCGGGGTACCGAGAATCGTGATTCAGACGATGCTCAATGGTATAATGATCGACCGGTTGAGTCACAAGAGGAAAACGTAACAATGCTAAATTGGATGATTGAAGGAACTCCTAGCGTAAGCGTAACATTAACAGGGGCACGTGATCCGTGAACACGTCCGAATTGTTAAGATGTCAGAAATGTACCAAATGCATGATCAGTGGAGTTTGCATCCACCATGGACAACGTTTATCCGCATGCGATACCATAACAACGTCCGATGAGGCATTTACCACAGATAATTATCAGAAATTTGTTGGGATTACCTAATGAACACAGGTGTTTTCTATAAGTCATATAAGTCATTCATTGCCTTGTAGATAATACAATAATTCTTCGAATTTCAAATGCGATTAAATACCAAAAAATGTGGAAAACACTTGAAATTTATCAAAAATACAGACTTAGGGTCGCTGTAGCGATTTTTTTAACCATTTGGTTCATGAGCTGATTTTAAATCAACATAATTTTAGATGCTATATTTGTATGTCCGCCATTTATCATCCGTACAAATCCATTTATCTGTTAAGACCGTCGCAGCGTGTATGAATCTTGTATTTAAATAAATAAACACTGTCGATAGCATACAATATTCGGTCATTTCTTCAAGTAAACATAAACAATACACTTGAAATCGATTCATTATATCATTCATATATTAGTCGATACATTTGGATCTATACAATCGTACGATGTACGCAAGATACTCTCTCCGTTTCTGTTTCTCTCCAAACTCAACGTACAAGACATTTTCCGTCTCTTTCTGTCTCTGAGCTCAACGTGTAAGAATGCTCTTTACGAGTCACTGAAATTTGGACACAACATTATGTCTTACCTCTTTGAGTAACATTGATGTAACCAAAAATAATTAAAAGCGTAATTAAGCTACATTCAATATTTTTAGCTTGAATTAAATGGGTCTTATTAACTAAATTCAATTTTGAATACTCGTCTGAATATCAATTGTTCCTTCGTTTATATCAGTTGTATAGACCTTGAAAAGGCCTTTGATTATATAAGGCACTCTGAGCTTGTATAAGACTAGGCTCAATAAAAGAGATATTTAATCATTTTGAAATAATAACTGGATTAAGATGTATGCTTGATGTTATTTGGATAACGTTTTTAGTGAGCGGATTTTCTCCATGGTGTAACAGAGTATCAAGCATTAAATGAAGCACCTCGGAAAAATGATCTTCATCTTTATTGAATGGCATTATGGTTGCCGGATATGACACCCTTAGAAGAAGATATATCATTTCAAGACGATATTAGTCCATTCATCCGTTCTCCTCGCAAAATTACCTGTCAACGCACCCAAACAATAGATTGTTGACTTGAATCCAAAGTCTCAAAAGAAAAATGAAACCCATGACACGAAAAACAAATAGAAGACAATCCATTTCATAAACGGCATGCTGAAAATACATTAATTCTTGACGCTGACTAATGATGATCTTTAAAACCGACGACCGACCAGGTTCAGGTTGTCATTGACGCCATTCGCACACCACTTTTTACCTCATCATCCAAAGCAGCCAAGAAAATATTACAATTTGCAGCAGTGCCAATCCTTAGGTATTTCATTTTTAAAGCGATTATATACCGATGAACAAGCTTCGGAACGTGCTTTCGTCATTATAACTCAAATTATAAACGACATAGCGTGCAAAGCAAATTTTTACCAAGATACATTCGAGCATTTCGATGACGCAAAAAGTATCCAGCGACCGCGAATTTAACCAAAATATTATCACAAGACATTGGAAAGTCTGAAAAAAAGCAAACACGCAATGCCAAAAATGCATACGAGGAAAACGCTGAAAAAAAAAACACCTTCACAGCCTTACGAATGCAAATAAAAAAATTGATTCTGACAATAAAAATCGGTCAAGGTTGAGGCCCACTTTTTGCTTAAATCCATTCATGAAGGCGCCTTCTTGAGACGCTGCAAAAATAAGTTGCTCAGATGTTGATATTGAATCAATACCTATTATCGAAATTATTACAGTGACTTTATTCCAAAAATTGATTCGAATTCATAAGAAATCAATAGCAATCGCGCGTCTATGTTCGCCAATGGAAAAAACGCGCTACGAAAATATTTCGATTTTCGTATGAATTTTATCACACAATTCCCTCTAATCTAAGAATTCCTTATCGAACATCCGGAATATTTGACGCCAAAAACATATGATTTTCGTTTGACCCAAACACGAATTTATTCGAGCAATCGTTACCTGATCTTCCATGGAAATTCGTCAAGATATGATATAACTGATAACGGGATTCGATACTTCTCATTTTTATTATTTGATATATGATATATCGCTTCCTAATAAATATAAGTGTACTCACTATGATTCCACGTGTCCCGTCTTCCAAGGACGTTGGCGATTATTGGCATTATACTAGACTCAAATATTCCAATTTTAGATTGTTGGCGGTGTGATATTTTTCTATTTAATACACTCGGCCCTTAGCACGATTTTAGAGAAAAATAATTAAATACGCTTGGGTCTGTTTTTATGCGGATCTTTTTTGTGCGATTTTGAAGTTATGCGGTTTTTAAAAATAATGGAATCTATACCGCCTTTTTTTAATACAAACAGTCAACATTAACAATACACTTGAAATCGATTCATTATATCATTAAAGCAATTCTAAGATAAATGTGTAGTGTTTTTATTTATAAGAATATTTTATAAATAATTTTATGCGATTTTTAGTTCAAGTCTTTTTTTTATGCGATTTTTTTATATGCGACTCCCCGTGGAACGTATCTATCGCACAAAAGCAAACCCAAGTGTACATCATATCAGATCATGAGCACTATAAAAGTTCAAGGAAAAATTGCATCGGACTTGAAATATAAAAATATTAACACGCTAAACGCAGGCAATCGCTCATTGCAGACTTTTTCGATGTTGTTTTTGTGGAATCATCGTGCTATGCAGGGATCGAGGGTATTTCTATTATTCCATCCTTATTATAATGCAAGAATACCTGTTCTATATTATCGAGAGGCGTTACTGGTTTGCAACGAATCTCTGGCACGCTGTCCAAATTGTCTTTTAAGTGACATTCCAATTATTTAAATGCATAAACTCGTTCGATATACGCATATCTGAATGTCAAATTGATAGGTTATTGTGTCGTTCGGATATTTATTTTTAAGTCTAATGCAATATTTTTGTGTCAATACTACTACGTATGAATATAAGATCTTGCTGAAGATAAAAGTGTTTTGTTGGTGATTATTTATTATTGTCACATTTATTATCACATGTTTATATATAATTTGTGATGATTGTTGACGTCTTACATATGGATGAAATATGCAAGCCTTTTCCTGTGTCGGATCCCATCGAGCTGCCGATGATGATTAGAAAGGCGTCGCTGGTACTCGTCTATCATCAAATTTGTTTATGTACCTATCTGGTCCGAGATCTTAATTTCCGTAAATAAAGACTCGGTATGATGTTCGAAAATAGTCCTTTCACTCCATAGAGCATTCTTATTTTTAGCGTTTGGCTGATTCGCCTCAAAACAAAACCGAAATATCAAAGCACGAAGAAATATTGACATGTTATGTTTGAGCCACCAGATGGCTTCCAGAGAAGAAAAATGTACAAACACCTCGCTTTCTTATATACAAACGCCGAATTGGTGTGTCCGAAGCGATTCTACAGTTCGATAATAATGGCTCGTGTTCATGCAGCCGGTTCGTCTGCATTTCCATTTAAATGCTGTTGCATCGGATGCGTTCCAATAAAATAAAAGTAAGACAGAACCGGTCTTGTGATGTTGATAGGCTAGCTCGGTCGGCGCTTGTGCAACACTCTGCGCGACTTGTTTATAGGCAACACTTTGTGCTTCTTTGCGCTTTTTTGCAGCGGTTCCTGTTTGCACACGAGGGCGCCTGTCTGTTCTTCGTCTGTGGTTGTTTAGCTAATAAAATTTCGTGAACGAAAAAAAATTGAACAGTCATCGTGGACGGAGATCTGCTCGACACGCGGTACGCTGCATTAGCAAGCACCGGAAGAGAAATTAACGACATAATGGGAGGAAGCCATCGAATGGCACTGCGGTTGCTTCGGAATGTTGTTTGCCTATTGTCGCTCGAAATGTTTTCTCTCGGATATTAATTGGATCTTGACCCTTTCAATATTCATCACGATCGAAACAACTCTTCTAGACGCCGTTGAATAGATAATTTGCGAATAATCGCCGTCGTGCCACATTTAACGCCGTCAGAGAAATCCAGTTATTTCATCCTGTCCATTATATTTTTCGTCGTAAGCCTCGGTTACGGTCAATGATATTTATGCGATGAATGTAGAAAATTTATATTTATAATTTTGTATTTTTCAATTAAAGAAATAAATAATAATCTGAAGGGGCAATGTCTGGATAGTAAGGAGGATGAGGTAAAACATCCCAGTCAAATGATAATAATTTATTTCTGACGAGCAAAGACACATGAGGCCTGGCGTTATCGTGATGAAAAACAACGGCTCGTCTGTTCGCTAATTCTGGCCATTATCTGGCAATTGCATCCTTTTGATTGTCTAGTTGGAAACAATATTTTGTTGAATTGATCGTTTCACCTTGCTGAAGTAGCTCATAATAAACTACTCCCTTCCAGTCCCACCAAATGCATAGCAAAACTTTTTTTGGATGTAGGCCAGATTTAGCTACAGTTAAAGCTTCTATACCCTTGGTCCGAGACCGTTTACGTTGGATATTCTCATATAGAGTATCCAACTTTCATCTCCAGTAACAAGTCTCTTCAAAAAAGGTTGGCTATTATGTCGTTGGAGAAGAATATCGCATGTTGAAATACGCTGAAGTTTATTTGAGTCAGTCAGTTCATGAGGAAGCCGCACCTCTGAACGATTGATGTAGCCCAATTTTGTCAGATGATTATGGACAGATATTCGTGGAATTTCTAACTTGTTAGCTATTTCGCGAACAGCAGATCGCGGGTTTTCTTCAACCATGGCTATGATTAGATCTGCGTTCATTTGCGAAAGAGACTTATGGGACAACCTAATATATTGTATAGTAGTATATATAATATATATTGTGCTTGTCACGCCAATCGAAACGCGTTTATTTAAAAATACTTGTTGGGTGCTTTTTTTGCGCTAATTGATACTCGGCCATTAACGAACCAATATATTTAAATTTCAAAAATATATGTACAATATAAAATAAAGCAATTTTCGTTAGTAAATATGACTTGTTGTTATTGCTTTTCTTCCGGGTCAATGATAGCAATAGTTCCACACTCGTTGGAGGTATCGTTATCAGAAATTTCAAATGCTAGTTCGAGTTGATGACCGCGTGGGCCCCCATTTTCGTATAACACCATCAATATGTCTGATAAAATTCCTATCTGCTGGGACATGGACTAAAACTTATTTACTATAATACTCTAATGTGGTTCGTAATTATATTACGGAGGAATACAAAAAATCTGAACCCCGTATCTATTATATTTCATATCGATATTCCCATTATTAGAGTCGAGGTGTAGTAAATACATCACCGGTAGGGAAAGTTTAATATAACAATTTGAAAGACATATATGTACTGTATATATGTATACATAGATTAGACAGTTATTGCCCCTATGCGTCGCCTAAGCTCGCCAATTTGTAGTTACGCCACTGTTTCCAAGCGTCCAGATTTCGGCGAGAATGTCTCGATTTAGTAGCCTTCATCGTGCTAGTGATATGTACGATTTCTGTTAGATAAAAATTTTGATCCCGAGTTTTTTGAGATTACTTTTACTAATCTAGGGATTCGTGAGCATCTAAAATTGTCCGGGATCCCGGAATTGGATTCCATATTCCTTGCCTTTTTTTATGTATTCAAAGCTTGAAAATCTTTCTCGTTAAGGTATTGTTCTTAGATAGAAGTATTATAAATGCAAGATCAATTTACTACTGATTAAAATGTTAATGCTTAGAAATGAAGAAGTTAAACATTTTCATCGACGCATAAGTGGTAGAAATCGTGCGCAATTGGTTCAGCATTGATATAATAATACGAAGAAGACAAACACGCAAAAGTCAATAATAACTTTCGCTATGATTATATTCAAGATATGACTCTTGTTTTTTTCTGGTCCAAATAACAAGTGATGCTACTTCTTTGTCTCGGGTCAGTGTTGGCTGCAGATATGAATTTTTCATCGCTGTCGAAATATTTGGCCTCATATTAAAAAGAAATGCTAGCAATGATAGTTCTCGCCTCCGCTTCTCGGTGCGATTGATATACAAACGCTCATACGTCAATTCTTCTCGGAAGGAAATCTATGTTTGTTGGCATGCGTAGAAAATAAATCCGGGTCAATTCCGAGCATCCCGGTATGCGTCAACAGTTACATAACGACATAAATAAAACAGAAATGTGGGATGTTTGTTGTTTCATTAAGAGAGTGTAGTATGACTCTCTTATAACAGCGATGCTCATTAATTTATTGAACGTGTCCTTCAGATTTCATCACGGCCCGATTCTCAGAACCGCTACAAACCGGCCCCGACGTGGGCGGAACGGTGATTGACTTTCAAATTGATATGATAATGAGAGGCAGTTCGCAGAATGCGGACCAAATTCATCTCCTCTTCCCGTACTGGGAACGCAAACATTTTGGGATTGGGCGGAGGAGGTGGGCCGTCTGGAGAGGCGGGAATCTTCAGACTGGCAATCAACGAGGCGGCAATGATGATAACTGGCTGCGGTTTATTATTGGAAGTCAATGGAGCGGACCGAAATGAATTGTCACAACTTTGTCTTCGGTCCGGGGGTCTTCATTGTCTTGCACCTTTGGAAGTAGACGCAGAATTAATACGGGCTGTCTTGAAAAATAAATGCGTCTATCGAGCATGTACATTACATCCGCGACATGCTGAAGAGCTCTGATGGATCGTTTTTTATTATTTGCTCGTACAGGCCTCAATCGAAAATATTCAAACTGCGCTCAATCAAATGGACGTATAGGAAAGAAATCGCTAAAAATACGTCATTTGTACGACGTAACATGATGAGTTACGTTATTATGAGTGTAAATTGCTACTAAAAACGAGCAGTTTGGATGTGAAATCCATCGATAATTTGAAGCAGTGAGTGACCGATAAAAGTCGAGGACGTGCCTAGATCATGATTTAGGAACAGTGCCCTATGAAGGTCCGCTTGTGTTCTTCAATCCATTTATGGACATCAAACCCATATTCTAACCAGACTGTGCTCATATCGAAAATCATCGATATGCAAGTCTAATATTTGTTTTTTGATATGGTGGCATTCGTTTATCAAAGGTTAAAAATCTTATCTAATAAAATTAAGGAACACTATTTTGCACTTGCGATTCACTGATTGTAATAATTCATTCAGTCAATTATAGCCGAATCTATCTAATTCAACCCTTGTGAGAAAAATCGGCATCGTATGTCCTCATAAAATCGCCCCTTTCAGCAAAACCTTCGTGTGCTTAAACAAAAGTAAATGTATGATATGGATAATGGGGATGTGACCCCCTATCATTAAATGACCATTGAAGAAGTTCTAATACTGCTGTGGAATACTTTTGGTTGTAGCGTGATGTTGGCGTTGTTAGATCGTACGTATTGAGCTGTATATGTACCATGTTGTGAAATTCGCCATTTTACTCCCCCAAGTCGACGCATAACTCAGGTTTTAAGTAGGGAAGCACCCCTATTTGAATGGTTGAGCACAAATGCACAAACATTCCCATGCATGAGTGAACATTTACATCTAATGTAATTTTCCTGCTTTCCTTCTTCGTCTGTCTGTCCCGCGTATTGATCTGTCTCATCAAAGTCTTCTTTGTGCGTTACAAATGTATCTGATTGAGAGGGGTCGTCTAGTTGGTGTGTCTTCGAATCGAAACGTAAATAAATGACTGTTTGTCGTTTGTCAATCACATGCTATAAATATTTCTTATTAAGTTGTTGAAAACAAACCGCAAAATGATCGATAAAAATTTGTACGCAACCGCAAAATATTTATCACCCCGGCGAGTTCCCATACACCGATGACCAGTTTTGGAAGTGTTCAAGAATTTTTTAATATTGGAAAGCATTTTCCTTTTAAATTAAATCAAAATGTCATTGTGTGTACACAATTGCTGGAAAGTATCCGAATACAATGCATTAATCGGATTGAGTGTTGTTGCATTGGAATTTTTAGCACGAATGCATGCATGACTTTCGAAGGTCGTAATTGTATGATGATTATGAATTTTGTCGAACAAATTTGATGAATGATTGCAGTAAATTTATTTGTTTATGTGAGAACGATAAAAAAGCTTCCAAGAATCGTCGATTTATAGCGTTTTATCTATTTGCTATGGCAAGATTTTTCGATAACCGGTCGTTTGCTTCTCGGGCCAACGGTTCGATAGTTTTAATCAAAAATTTAAGTGCCCATAAACAGAGTCAACGCGTAATGTCCACATATCGAATTCCTCCAGCGCAATCTTATCTGTCTTCGTGTCGTCTACCGCATCTTTGACCGCGCCATGAAATTTTGCATTTGTCAGGCTGTTAATGCGTAGATATGTTGTGTACGCATGTGGGCAAATGAACCGGTTCCGACCGGCTCTTGGCTGGATTCTAGAGCCTTATCTCGGTAATGGCATGCAAAACGAATCCAAGTCACAATTTTGCCAAGGAGGAAGTCAGAGTGCATCACAAGAGGAGCCGACGACCCGATCTAATTGCAGTCGCATAATGAAGACGTAAATATTGCGATCGTTGGCGATGACCACTTCGGCGATTGCATTGTTGCCGATATAAATGTAAGTAACCGGATTCTAGATACGATCTGTGATGTAAGATTGCGATTTGCCTCAATGCCATCACGTAGTTCATTATATCGAGATTACATACTGCGATCTCGGACATTCGAACAATCGAACGGTTACCGGCTGTGTTTATTTTTATTTTGCGACAAGCGGTCATAAACGTCCAAAGTCAGACCAATCTTCGGAAAGCAAATCGAAGAAAAGTCGTTATGGCGGGACGCATGCGGTGAACGGCGATAGAATCAGACAACTTGACGATTGGAACCATTTCAAATTTATATAAATACATTTGAACATTGTCTTTTTTATATATATAGTTGAAGATAATCCAATGTTCGTCGTACTGGATGTCTGATTACGTACGTAACACGCATCCCGTTCGAACATTGAATGGCACTGACCTAACTCAATCTAATCATACTCTTGTCAGTTTATGCATATCGCCATTGTTTACGGAATAAATTAATAACTTCTTATTAGGTTGTCCCATTAATTTCTTTCGCAAATGAACACAGATCTAATCATAGCCATGGTTGAAGAAAACCCGCGATATACTGTTGGCGAAATAACATTCGTCCATAATCATCTGACAAAATTGGGCTTCATCAATTGTTCAGATGTGTGGCTTCCTCATGAACTGACTGACTCAAATAAACTTCAGCGATCTTCTTCTCCAACGAAATAATAGCCAATATTTTTTGAAGAGACTCGTCACTGGATATGAAAGGTGGATACTCTGAAATAATGACGTTTGTGTCTTATCGCCTCAAGGTCATAGTTCATAGAAGACCGAATATTTGGCAAGTACACGTTTGCTACCTTAGCAACTCCAGACCAATATGCTCCAATATAGTACATCCGTTAAATGTCTCGCAAAACAAATTCCGCACATGAATAATGTTAATGCTAATGTAAAAACCTTCGCCGATACACGCCCAACAACTTCCTAAAGTTTCATCGCAATCGGATGGACGGTATAGGAATGCATATCGAGCAAACTCCTCGTTCACTCCAAATGTTCGTCGTACTAGATGTCTGATTACGTACGTAACAGGCGTCCTGTTCGAACATTGAATGACACTGACACCAGCCAGGCAATGATATATTGTCGTTTTCAACATATGCGAAAAATGCCAACGACGATATACCGTTGCTTATGCGATGACTTATTCAAATTCAAAAATCTAAATACCGTCGCAGTACTAGAGCAAGTCCAAATCTTAACCGGCCTTAAATATGATTCTAATTATGCTACAATTAGTATTATATACTAATCCCGGATAAACGATGAGATTTTCATTCGGATTGATTTGATCGGGACGTATAATCCCTTGTTTATTTTATAAGCTATCTCATCCTATTAAAAATTTGCATAGTTCTTCGCCCTCTGACAGAGCAAAAAAGTTGAATAACTGTTATTTCTTATTATTGTGATCTGCTGCAATATAAATCCTGATCGCGAGACTTTCTGCACTTGATTTCCTGCTTGAGATTTTTTGTGCCGAATTTGGTTGTGCCAAATTAAAATTGACAAAAACAAGCTCTCATAACATATGCAAACATTTGGCTAGCACTAATTCATTAGCAATTCCAGCCAAATTGAAAATATTACGACAGGTAACCAGTCTTTTTTCCACACCATTGCTGAGCCGATGAATAAAAAGCAGATTTATGCATAAGAATCGCGGATTACTATTTCTTTGTTGATTGTCGTCTGTGGAATTCTCGGAATCGTGATCGTACTAGAGCTCGACCCCGAGTCGTGATGTTGTCGGATGGGTTTGGAATGCTGATAATATAACAAAAAAATATCCTTCCGACGTTCAGAATGCATCTTCAATATGTTGTGCAGATGGAATGCCATCTGAATCCAGGGGGTGGAGAAGCGGATCGATGGGGAGCGTGTGCGACGTTGTTTTCTTACCAGGATGTTATTCAGAGCGTAACTGGGTCAAACTGAGAAGATTTGGTGGGATATGAATGACGTCCTTTGGTGACCGACTTTTTAGCCTTTGTCCGCTTTTCCGAGCGAGAATTGCGCAAGTATTCCGTCTTTTTATAAATTGATCGCGTAGATTTGGCGGTCTACATGTGCGGTTTTTTTTTTCAACGACGTACATTGCTCGTGGTTTTGTCAGAAAGAGTTTTTTTTACTTCAACGCTCTCATTCATCATAGGTTGAGCGAAATTTTCTTTTTAAAAAATGCAGAAAGGATGAGAGATTGCACATAATTTATATGTGTAACAAAGAGATTTGTTTCAAAGGACTATTCCCGGCGGACGAAGAACTCGGTCTTTTTGCAGCACGTGCGAATAAAACCTTGTCTGCATCGGAGGGATTGTCTTCTGAGAACCGCATAAAAAAGTTGCTGCAAAAATAAAATCTTAAAACTTCAGCAAATATCGAGAAGCATTTTGGAATCCATGCTCACAATTTTCACTTTCGTATGTATTTTTTAACAAAACTCTTCAATCGTACGATCTTTTCAATTGAACTGCCACAAAAAATGCTTTAACACTTTGCAGACATTCTAGAAACGCGTGATGTTTTAAACACTCGCAATATTAATAAACGAAATATTTGCGAATAAATCTGTATGACATGAATCTGGTTTCTATTTAATTATTCAAATACAAAGAGCTCTTCGGCGCTTATAATTAATTTAACTCTACTAACCCGAAATCCTGTCGAAAATGTGTATATCTTCCCTAAAGAACCAATGCTAACTTGGGTCTGTTTTTATGCGGATCTTTTTTAATGCGATTTTGAAGTTATGCGATTGTCAAAAATAATGGAACCTATCCCTCAGTTTTCTATGTAGTTTAAGGTCTGTTTTGTGGCTACACTATAATGATAATTATGATATCAACACAAAAAGCAAACAAACTCTTTTTTCATTGGTTCCCTTCCGATTTTCGTTCCGGCAAAAATAACGATTTCACGGTAATCTGTGTTGTGAAAATCAAATATAAAAATGACAAAAAAAGGAGACTTGATAATTACTGCTAGCATGTTTACGCTGATGTCATGGCCTGGGGGTGTTTGTCGGCGACTGGGGTTGCTAATTTGATTTTCTTCGATGAAATATTAGATCAGAATAAAGATTTAAGCATTTTAAAAAATATTTTGCGACAAAATGTTACAAATTTGGATACGGGCGATCGTTGTACATCAAGACAAAAGTGTGCAAATATCGCATTATTATAAATAATTGCTGAATAGTAATTTAAATACCACCGCAGATATTGAACGTCTTTGGGATGTTCTTGAGGAAAAATGCTGGAAACTTCAAATGAAAACAACTCCTTTGAGTAGTGAGTTAATTTAAATTCATCATAAGCTTAGATGCTATATTTGAATGTCCGCCACTTATCATCCGTATAAATCCATTTATCTGTCATGACCGTCGCAGCATGTATAAAGCCTGTATTTAAATAAATTAACACTGCCGATAGAACGCAATATTCGGTAATTTCTTCAAGTATATATAAACAATACTGTAATTCGGATACAACTTTGTATCTTAGCTTTATAAGGGGTTAATAATTATTGATCAAAATTTATACCCGTATCCCATGACTTCCGCGACGCGTGATTTCTAACACTCGCAGATAATCGACATACGAACGCATTTATAACACGCTTATAATCGATTTAATAATGACATCAATGCAATTTATATCGTAAGTGTACATTTGAATGCACAAAAACGTGCTCCGCCGTCTGATCGTATTTTTGTACACGGCGAGTACGTGCGAAACCAGTTTCTCTTTATTTAATCCATGGGCGTGAATGAATTCCGATACTTTTCGTGATAAAACTTGATTTACGTACGCGCAAAAAGACGATCACGTCCAAATGAGGGTTTTTATTCGGGCGAGGGAGCAAAGTGTCCCCGTGCGCTTCATCCGTTGACCGGCACGATTTTCGAGCGCTCCAATCCAATCCGATCCCGGAATCCCGGATCCCGGACAGTTTTAGGTGCTCATGAATCCCGGGATTAGTAAACGTGATCCCGAAAAATTCGGGATTAAAATTTTCATATAACAGAAGTCGTATACCTTACCAGTACGATGAAGGCTACTAAATCGAGACATTCCCGCCGAAATCTGAACGCTTGGAAACAATAGCGTAACTACTAACTGGCGATGTTTCTCTAATTGTTATATTAACCTTTCCCTACCGGTGATGTATTTACTACACCTCGACTCTAATAATGGGAATATCGATATGAAATATAATAGATACGGGGTTAAGATTTTTTGTATTTCTCCGTAATACAATTACGAATCACATAAAAGTATTATAGTATATAAGTATTTATCTGAAGCGACGGAATTTGAATAGATTGTAGGTTAAGCATCGCTTTTGCGCATGCTGTACTCGAGGAAGTTGCACAACTGATGGGCGTTATCGTGCGTCTGCATGTCAAATAAATTATTATCGCAAAATGATTCACATTAAGCCATTTGCAGCACATTTTAATTGACAAAAGCGTTTTATCATGCGGTTCTTTATCACCTCCGAGCTTGACAAAAATGGTAAACAAGCATACATAAAATGGAGCAATACATAAACTCTTATTGACATAATATCGTTTTCTATCTTATCTGTACTCGTTAACCTTTCCTTCTTTCATAAATACTCCAAAAACAAACAAAACAGATTCTAATTTTAACCGGAATCACGCTCGTGGAAAAAAACATTATTGCCTTGCCGCTTTTGATGTTTTCGTATGTTTTGTATTAAAATTTCAAGGTGAATACTACATGACCTAACATGGGAAAATTTTTATGCTAATGGTTCCGATTAAGGAATTTTATTCTTCGGTTTGTCTATTATGCTAAGGTCGCCGACTCTCCGACTAAATGGGACAGCGCGTTTTCTGCAATGGAATTGTTGTAAATCGAGATAGTTTGTTCAAAATGCGGACATTTTTCGTGCCATTGCAGTTATGCACGAGTGCATAATCATAATGCACGTAGCTGAAAGATCACTGTGTCAAATTACCGAAACAGTTGTAAAATCATTGTTGCGTGTGATGAGTGGCCACACCCGTCCATACTGAGCTCATCGATGACAGAAACATCATATTCGACAAAGCGAATGATCGATATTAGTCGATTGATAAAGCCTTCAACATTCAAAGGGCATTCGATGAACGCTCAAATTGATTCGCGGCGAATTAACCATTTTCTACAATTATTAAATGGCCATGAAGCTGACGAGCAACTTCATATTCGTCGTTGTATCATAATAGTTATAATTTCAGCATTATCTATTCTAATATAGCAGTAACAGATTTAAGATTGAGTATGGAAACACAATTAGAAAATTGACATAATTCATCACATTTCATTGATAATATCATTCAATTTCCCAAGGTTTGCTTATGTGGAACAACAAGTTCAGAGACAGACAGAGACGGAGAGTGTCGTACGATTGTTAACCCAAATTTATCGACTATCCAGAATATATGGTCAAATACAGTTTGGTATGCAATCCATTTGACATTTTGTAGACATTGCTAGTCTCCAAGAATTGAAGTACAAATTTGATTTTGGATAATACTGAATAAATGAAAGTATTCCTACATATTTAGGTACTTATTCGAAGAAGCACTTTCTTTTATGAAAGCAAAAATGCCTTTCAAAAACGGTTTGAATAGCTTTTAGCAAGATTTACAAGTGAACTTCTTAGCACCTAGGAAGAGTTGATTTTATGTTGTATAATATATAATAAAAAAGGCAAATTAAGTCGCAATCTCGATCTATCGTACGATTATATAGACAGTTAATCCAAATTTATCGACTTATAATGATGCGTGAATAGGGAATCCAATCCCGAGCCGAAATTTCGATCCCGGGATTTCGGGATTTCATTAGACAATCTCGGGACCAGTCCCGGGATCCCGGGATTGGGATTTTCAATATTTTAAGAAATTACCTTGATGAATTTGATAAAAAATTCTTAATAAGTCCATTTGCTCAATATAAAAAATCACTTGAAGGCCAAAGAATTTTATTTATTTAAGAAAAGATAAAAATACAAATCAAAAATAGGTAAATAAAACACTAAAAAATTCAAATATTACTTTGAAAATATGCCAGAAGTAACATTAACATTAAACATTAGTGTTTCGTCATTTAGTCTGGATCTGATTTTGGAAGTCAGACAACTTGCTGCTGAAATTGCAAGCTCAGCCTCCACACTCGTTGGCGGTATCGTCATCGATATTTAAATGCTAGTTCGGGTCGATGATCGCGTGAGCCCTCATTTTCGTATAAACAACCATCAACGTGACTAATAAACTCTTTCTCTCTTGCTAGACACGGGACTAA
The DNA here is from genome assembly GCA_008973525.1 of Stenopsyche tienmushanensis. NCBI lineage: Eukaryota > Metazoa > Arthropoda > Insecta > Trichoptera > Stenopsychidae > Stenopsyche > Stenopsyche tienmushanensis. The sequence goes on along the minus strand of WACJ01000546.1, from coordinate 571,949 downwards.
AAATCGCAAAATTCTCGATTTCCCAATTTCCCGACAAATTATTTATTTCCGTCGCTGCAGATGAATACTTATATACTATAATACTAATACTGTGATGTGATTGGTAATTATATTACGGAGGAATACAAAAATTCTGAACCCGTATCTATTATATTTCATATCGATATTCCCATTATTCGTCGAGGTGTAGTAAATACATCACCGGTAGGAAAGGTTACTATAATAATTTGAAAAACATACATGTACGCTATATATGTATACATAGATTAGACAACCACTGCTCCTATGCGTCGCCTAAGTTCGCCAATTAGTAATTACGCCACTGTTTCCAAGCGTCTAGATTTCGTCGGGAATGTCTCGATCTAGTAGCCTTCATCATATTGGTGAGGTGTACGATTTCTGTTAGATAAAAATTTAAATCCCGGGATTTTCGGGATTACGTTTTCTAATCCCGGGATTCTTAATTACCTAAAACTGTCCGGGATCCCGGGATTGGATTCCCTATGCGTGAATGATATAATGAATCTATTTCAAGTGTATTATTTAGGTTGCATTTGAAGAAATAACCGAATAGTGTATGCTATCGACAGTGTTTATTTATTTATGCATTAGCTTCACGCTGTTGCGGTCTTGATAGATAAGTAGTCAAGCAAATATAGCATTTAAGATTATGAAAAATTAAATTAGCTCAATACTCAAAGGGTTAAGAATCTTATTGATTTTTTTAATCGCGATGATTTATCTATCCGAAAATGTTTTATAATGAGGCTATAACAATTAAATATAAGTCACATTCTTATGGAGGACTTCCAGATCCCCGTTTTATGACGAAGAGAACGATGATGGATCGAACCTTAGTACCGCGGGGCTCCGCTCTTGGCTTAGCTACGGCTGACGACGGCAATCACTCCCTTAGGCGAACGGGCAGAAATTCGACCAACAACAAACGCGCCTAGATTTCACCTTATGGAATACATATTTAATCAAACTTTTCCAAGTAATGCGTAACATAAAGATAAAATTGTCATCTTTATTGCCAATATCCGGACTAAATTAAAAAGAAACAATAGTGCTTAGCTTGGATTAGGCTTCATATCGATGCCGTATGAGCGATGCGCCGAAAAGTGGAACACCGAGCACTAACAATATCTAACGGGCGTTTGAATATATTTTATAAATATCCAACCCTGCTCTTCAAATCAAACGCTCATAAATAGCATTGTGCAAATAATCGCGGAAATTAATAACATATTTATTTTTTCTGAAATATTTATTATATGAAGTAATCGTATGGATGCAGCACGCCTCGGCGTTTGCTTGGATTCGTGTGTTTGAAAGCAAAACACGCGCTGCTTTCATCAACGTTTTAGCGTTGATATTACAAAGACAATTGTTTTCTTTATGGATGCGATTATAAATATTGGCAGTGCCGTTTTCTCGGAATTTTTAGAACGGTCTATTCTCGCGTTTAACGTATGCAAATGTTATTTTTTGTCAAGAAACGGCCACTTTATAATCGTTGCCATAGTTCACGCCGGACCGCGAGAAAACTCTTCAATTATTTATGGACGGATTACGGTACATTTTGAACGCTTTGTCAGCTTTCAAATGATTTGAAATGTTGATTTTTGCATAAGAAAGGTACGCCGTTGACGGACGGCCGAAGCGACCAAATTAGAAGAGGTCCCAATTTGATACCGTTAGTGCAACTAATTCTGGTCTGCCATAGATAATCTATGAAAAATTCGATTTTTAAAGATATTCTATTTTGTACATGCAGCATTTTGTACAAGTCGAGTGCGCCAGTTGCGCCAGTCACTTGCGCCAGTGCTCGTTGCCGCCAATGCCCGTTGCCGCCAATAAGATGCAGCGAGTGCGCGTCACACACGCGAACTCTAACCCGAGACGTATAATTTCCTCATGATTCTAATTGGGGGCGTCTCTGTTCTATCCTCGATGTAAATGTGTATAAACGATGACCCCAAAATAGCACGAAAGATAAAAGCGAAACCAAAACGGCTCACGTACTCTCGCATACGAACGAACACACAAAAATAATATTATGGTAATCGGCGGGGATATTTGCCTATTCAATACGGAGAAATGTAAATTTGCTGAGAGATGAATTCTTGGAATACCCGGCGGACACAAGCAATAAAAACACGTGTATCAACAAAAATCCTGAAAACTTGGCACAAAACATCGCTGAATGCTGAATGCGCACATCGCTAATGAAACTCGGGTAACGTAACACCAAGTCGGTAACCTTGGACGAACAAAAAAGACAAATCCTCATCATCATCGTCGAGGCCATCCGTATTGTCATTTTTTTGCGCGAAGATCTCTCGTCGATCGGAACGGCGCTCCAAGTCTACAGGTAGTAATGAGACCAACGAACACAATTGTCGCGAAGAAGACCGATAAATAACCCACCATTTCAATGCGAATTGATTGATGACAAAATTATTTCGCCATCGATTTGCTTCAACCGTTCAGAGCTGCGATCGATACACGGAATTCAATTCAAGAATTGAAATAATTCTGCGCGACATGTTGAAAACTTATACTCCATCGAGAAAGCCTAAAAGATCCATTTGTCCCCGAGGAAATGAGCATGGAATATATATACATATGGGCGACGTTTTCAGCAAGAATTCTTACTTTCGGCGCAAAAGTTCCGACTCAACTTCGACTTTGAAAGCTATAACATTGGATTGCATTTATAATGTTTTCGTTGAAACGGGAAACTTTCACGCTTACATCAATTTTGTCGAACAAAACCTATCCGATAAAATTGTACAGACTCGCGCCAAACTTTCTTGCATATCACGTGTAAAAATATACTTTTTTGCGTCCAAGTTTTCCCAGTTGTTAAAGCATCGAGTGGACTAAAACTCGCTAAATTCCCGATTTCCCGACAAATTATTTATTTCCGTCGCTGCAAATGAATACTTATATACTATAATACTTTGATGTGATTCGTAATTATATAACGGAGGAATACAAAAAATCTGAACCCCGTATCTATTATATTTCATATCGATATTCCCATTATTAGAGTCGAGGTGTAGTAAATACATCACCGGTAGGGAAAGGTTAATATAACAGTTTGAGAAACATGTATGTACATTCCATCGACTATATTATCTGGCAATGACTAAATTTATCGGCAGAGCATATAATACAAACAATCCATAAAAAATATGTTAATTAGGAGCTGAATTGGCTGATTTTATGGTGTTGAATGTGCCGACATCTGACAAGGTGCTAAATTGAACGATCGCTAATCAATATATTAAAATCATTATCATGTTCGTGGGATGTCTCAGAATGAAATGCGTATTCAATAAAAGTATGAATTATGTAAGTGTCGAGTGTGTATGCATTATTATCATACTTATTGAGCATTGGTATGCATCGCGCTTGGAAGCCATCAAGTAACCAATTAACGGTAACGGTAACGATAACGTTAACGGCAGCCATAATAGCCGCTTTCACGCTTTTCTGTTTCACATCTGAACCCATTTCACATGCATTTCAGCAGAATGTATACAAAATTATTTGGCCATCTGTTTTCGAGCGTTACGTAAAGCGTTGTTGTGGATTAGGGCAAAGCGATTATAAATGAAATACGTGCTCCGAAGAAAACTGTTCAAACACACACACGTCACTGCGTTGCATCTGTTTTCGCGTACATATTTGCCCGAGAGATGAGTTGTTTGCCCGACGAAAAAATATTGAGAAAAAGAAGAATTCCAAGAACCTTGACTGTCGATAATAAATGTCGATGCGAATTAATTGCAGCATTGTCGCGAGGAATGCGCCGTGACATATGGAATGAGATAAGTGGACTCGATTAAAACGGGATTGTATGGCACTCGGACGCTTCGTTAAGGCGCAATGTGGCATAAAAATGATTTCGTAATCTGCTTGCATTCTTCGGAAGACTATTTTTTGTCGGATGACCTCTGCGAGAGTAAAATTGATGATGTTTAAGTAATCCTCAATAACGTGCACACAGCCCAAGCGTGAAATGCAATTGCATGCATAGCCCACTTATCTGCACCAAGGCTATGTATTTTAAGCACAAAAACTCCGTAAAAACCTCAAAATTGCCATTTCAATTTTACACCAAGCAAGGTCCATAGTGCATGTGCATCCAAAATCTCACAACAGGGACCGTCGGCCTCCAGAAGTGCATTCAAAATCAGAAGTGGCATAAAAATCAATATTCCATCATCATATTCTGATAATACCGCAATAATAAACAAGCCATAAAACAATGACATTTCCTTCGTCATTATACAATTAAATAACTAGTTTTTGGAAGATGACCACCTACATTGTTTGCTTAAGAATGGCATTTCATGGCTTGTTGATATTATGATGTATTAATTTCAAAATATGATTGTTTATCTGCAAGTTTTTCCGTGAGAACGATCCCAAACATTATTTTGAGTGGTCCTCTTGACACACTCTAACATGCAGGCCTACAATTATAAGCATGCTACCACCTTGTCTTTGAGCATATTGCTCGAACAACAACAGTTATTGCATAGTCATTACTAAATATCATCTTTAATATATTTTCTGAATTTGCCAATTTTATGACTGTATTGTGAATAAACATTAATCCATTGTTCAGATTGTATTTCCTAGCGTAGAACCACAAGTTGTGCTGTGTCTGGACTTCCATGACTGATGCTTTTGTGGGTTTATTGAAAATAACTACAATAGGCTGACGCAGGGATGACACAATATCAATTGAATTTCTAATGCAATTGTTGTGCTTTGTGCACTTTGATATTTTAAGATCAAATATGCAGCCTAAATTACGATCTGGAATGAGAATTATTCGTAATGTCAGCGGTCTGAAAAGCGGACCGGATGGACATACAGAACTTGTGGCCACTCCGTCCCCTTTTAAGGATTTTTGCAACATTTTCGGGGATAAATGCGTATCCGGGACGTTGATCTGTAGGATCACGGAAGCCCCTTCAGAGGCTAACCTAGGTCACGAACGAGTTTAGGGGAAATCTAGCTATAAACATTTTATATCTATGAATCTTACTAATTTATGCTGCTATCTTAGCTAGTTTTTAAGTTTTAAGTTTCAAAATTTAGTTAGATTTTCCTTCTTCATCTTGAGAATCTTAATGAGAATCATGGGGGAGGGGAGGTGTATGTTAAATACTTGCCACAGGCGCTTCATACCCTCGTTACGGCTCTGCCAATACATTAATTCAGGAGATTCCACTGGATGAGCGTTCTAAATGAAGCTCGGATGTTATGCTACATTCAATATCGAGCGAATGAGGAGATGAATGTATGATAGAGACAAGATGGATGTAATCTCTTCCTGTAATACAAACAAAAAACATTGCTATTGGATTCCAAATTGTATTCATTTTTAATACTTTTCGTGGCCGGTGATGCATATGCTGTATCATCACGGGTTCGATCATTGGTGGCTGCATGATGCCACATATGCATCATGATCGCGCCAATCGTTCGTGCCCAGTGATACAGCATATACATCAGCAATCAATCGTGAATGAATTTTTATATATTTTGAGAATAGATAATACAATGATCTGATCCTTTGATGCGGCCACGATAGTGTTAATGTTGGCACATGCTCGTGGATGGACAATCAAAAGGCCTTCAGCATTGAATGGATTGCTCACATTGAACGATTTTGTATTATTAGATCCACTTTATCATTGGGATATAATAGAATCGTACATTTGTGCCCTTAGCAGACACTCCGACTACAGCCTTATCAGGGCATGCTTATGATATTTCAGGTATTTCTTTATGAACACTCGCTATGAACGCTCGTTCTAATCGAAGCGTAGGTCATATCGTCGTTTTAAAACGTATTTTATCAGCGCGAATGTCACGCAATCTTCGTCTACGCTTAAAAGTGTCAGGTTTTAATGTTTGTCCATCATTTTACTCGTTATTTCGAGCTTCAACCAGTATTCAACGCTGCGGATGTGTCTTAATCACAATTTAATGGCTTGTTTATTTTGCGACGACCGACTCGACGGCCAAAGTCGGCACTCCTGGATCTTCTGGCAGCGAGGCTTATTATGTCTGCCATTCGAGCTGATATTCGAGCGTTCTTCGAACGATTTGAGCTCGAATCAAAGACAAAAAGTGGCATTAGTCTATCGCGCAATGCAATTAGCGCCGACAAAAAGTGTCCCTATTTGGAGCGCTGCAAAAAACGTCTGCAACAATGAGTTTTTCGCAATCGCGGTCATAAATCCTCGATTTCGACCGAAAATCACGTACCGACTCGAAGCGACGACGTAACCGGTGGCCCCAGAGAAAAAGCGGCGGGATCGACTGGGAAAAAATCGATAATATGCATAAAAATGGGGGAACCGCGAATAAACATCGCAATACGAAAAAAAAGCCTTCCGGGTGTTGCTGTGCGAAAACGTATCTAGGCGAGCGGAAAATGTGTCGTTCGATCAATTGGATATCGTTGAATCACAGTTGATGATCGCCCGGGGCGCTTGTCATGGGCTAAATTTATCACTTGCACAATAATGTGGATAATTGAGTTGTTTTCATGCAGCGCGTGTGAAATGTCGTTTGGATTGACATTTCATTACTGCGAATAATATGGCACACATTCGCTCAAAATCGACCGTTCATAATCCGCAGCGTTTCGCTTTACGGCGCCCTGCCAATACGGCGGTCGTTATACGGCAGCTCCTCGATTTAAATTCATCAAAAAATATATTTCTTACCCACATCTCGGATCTTGTAACAAGGAAAACGACATTAATTTAAATTATTTACATGCTATTATTGATTCTATTGTTTATATACTGAGCTCTGATTGATATTAAATGATAATAATTGCTGTTATTATGTCTATAAACATGACTTCACTGTTGCATCCAATAAATCTGTGTACAATTACAACTTTACTTAAGGATATACAGTGTACATATTGTAGGAATGACGTCAAGTTGTAAACTGTGCCATGCAAATATTTCCCTTTCTGATGACTGAAAACCCATTCAATTTGTCTTTGTAATTCAAATAATTATTTTATGTAAGTCATATGTAAGTTTGTTCGTATTTTATGTTAATATTTCAGATAACGCCTTGATATTTTAATACTAGCTGCACATTTGTGTCGATATCCATCGCGATATTTTGATCTTTAACCCTTTGAGTAGTGAGCTAATTTAAAATCTTCATAGTCTTAGATGCTATATTTGCTTGTTCGCCTCGTATCATCCGTACAAATCCACTTAACTGTCAGGATAAAAAACAACGCCTCGTCTGTTCGCTAATTCTGGTCGTTTTCTGGCAATTGCATCCTTTAGATTGTCTAGTTGGAAACAATATTTTGTTGAATTGATCGTTTCACCTTGCTGAAGTAGCTCATAATTAACTACCCCCTTCCAGTACCACCAAATGCATAGAAAAACTTTTTTTGGATGTAGGCCAGGTTTAGCTACAGTTAAAGCTTATGTACCCTTGGTCCGAGATCGTTTATGTTGGATATTTTCATAGAGTATCCAACTTTCATCTCCAGTGACAAGTCTCTTCAAAAAAGGTTGGCTATTATGTCGTTGGAGAAGAAGATCGCATGTTGAAATACGCTGAAGTTTATTTGAGTCAGTCAGTTCACGAGGAAGCCACACATCTGAACGATTGATGTAGCCCAATTTTCTCAGATGATTATGGATGGATGTTCGTGGAATTTCTAACTTGTTACCTATTTCGCGAACAGTATATCGCGGGTTTTCTTCAACCTTCGACTTCGGAGACGAGCATATTTAGTGGACGCAGCGACGAACGAGTTAAATAAATAAACATTGTCGATAGTTTTCATATAAAAATGCTGAAGTTGTGTAATTTTCATCGCAGGTTAAAGCGGGCACGGACTGTTTTAAGTGTTTTAATGTTAAAGCAATACGCTTTATACGAATTAAAATTGTAAATTTTGCTCGATTATATAAAATGGAACCAATGGCGAGTCGCTCGCTTTAAGATTATTCTATTTTCATCGCATGATGCTTCGTCGTCCTCTACGAATTTGTCAGTTTTTGACACATTTTGGCATTCATTCTTCGCGTTTCGCAGCCGTACGTCATATGCCGGCGCATAGGTGATATAATAATTTAATTTGTCCATCGATATCATCCGATCGTGATGTATTTTTTGCGTTATTCAAAGCTCTCGAGGGCGACTCATAAAAATAGCTCCATTATCGATTCTCTATTCCTCCTCCTTTGTCAATTTTTTTTTCGGATACATTTCAGGTCGGCGTTTTTGTGGTCCAAAATGATGAATTATCATCTGACAGGATTCGGCCTTCCCCCGAGGATCTGAAGCATTGTTCCGAAAAAAAAAATTTTGAGCGTCCATCCGCTTTTTTCCCGGCGAGCGACCTCAACTAGAAATTTTCGGGCGGATCGAGGATCAAATTTCGAAATGGATGAGAATCACGAACGAAAGTTGGTTATAAAACCGAGAAAAAAACAAAGAACACGATTCCCACAGCGTTACCTGATAATCAGATATGAAGTTGAGTCATCGGGTACAGTTATTTCCGTTTCCACCTATTTGCCTGCTTATGCATTCGCGACGAGAAAGAAATGCATTGTTTTTGCTCAAACAAGAAAAAAACGATTTATTTTATAACATTCGGTCTCATTACAAATTCTGTCCGCATACTTGTATACTTAATTGATTTATAATTCTTGATGAATATGCAACGTATGAAAACAATTTCTATTTTTAATACGACATTCAGCCATTATTTTGCGACTGCGGAAAAGCCAAGTCGGCAATCAGCTGTTCGAGACTCGCAATGCGTCATCGTACCATTGTCCAAATGTATTAGCACACCGAGGAAAAACTCGAAGCTTGTTTGAATATAAATAGTCGGTGCAATCAGACGATGCTAAGGTGTAATTGGCATGAGATGTGGAAGATGAGCAGCGCGCAGATCTGCCGCGTCTTGGAGAGTTGAAGGTCTTCCGATTCGCCTTCGTTTTTTAGCACGGCAAATCCTCAGAATTCGAAGGCGGCCAAGTACCAAACGTATTCGCACCCGTTCCATCAAACGATCGCCTCGGACAATGCTTCGAACGCTTCTTGTAAATCTCGTTTTCGCTCCAGAGTCGATGATATAAAACCGAAATACATATGTTGGAATGCGAAATCAACGGTTTATTTTCATTGAAAACAACTTTCTTCTCATAATAGCGCTGATGGATCAAAGCCGGAATTATAAACGGACTCGTTTCATTCAGGCGAAGGCTACAGTCTTCGGCACACGACGACAACGAAAATAAATAGACTTAAATTACCGTAGACAGCTGTTATCGGCCTGATAAATGCAACATGCGTTAAAACTGCATGGAATCGATCGAAATCTAATCTATATAATATTGGCAAGCTCTTCTGCGTTCTTAAATAGATCATTCGCAATGTTAAAAGGCGTATTGATGGCGACCTGCTGCAATAATCGATAATATGGTATCGAACGTGGTGGGATTAAATGTGCAATGATTAAATGTGGCATTTATTTTAGTCGGATGTCAGAACTTGGACCTCGAGAATGTAAATTCTAGTGTCATTCACCGCTGACATCGATATCCAGCCAGCCATCCATTAAATCTCTACTTGAGGTTAACAGAAGCAATGAGACGTCAAACTTCGCCTATCATTTTATGTAACCATAACAAATTATGGCGTTGATCATGTCCAATTGTGGTGGACATTGTTCTTTTTTTTTAAAAGGTGACATATCTGTTATTAGACGAAGGCGATCTCCACATGAGACACATGTGGTTAGGTTAGAACCTCGACGATCGATTGATCTCTAGAATTAATGGATACAATACTAACCCAACTATATCATCAATTGGTCTACTTGTACATTCAGTATGGTAATTGTAGGCTTTGATTATTTTCTTCGGCCAGCTTTCTCGGTGTTGCAGCAATGTGATGGCTGGGCGTTTGGAATTGGTTTAAATGAGTCAAGGTGTTGCGCCAGCTGAAGTCTGTCGTTTTGGGGCGCAAAACGCAGAATACCGACCTGGTCGAGAGTTGTACGTGGTTTTTATTTTACTCGACCTCTTTTCTTCGCTTTCGCTTAAACATTGAGCTGATCCAGCCGACATAAGCCCGCAATAAAATAAAGGCAACAATACTATCGACCGATTGTAAAATTTAAACAGCGTACCCGATCGGTCTTGTTCAGGTATGGCGCCTAGCCGTAAGGCGTTCATTCGCCATATCAGCGGTGCGAAAAGCGGACCGATTGGACATACAAATCTTGAAGCCACTCCGTCCTCTTTTAGGGCCTTTAGCGGCATTTTCTATGATCTGTTCTATTACGGAAGCAACGTAGCTTCTAGACATTTTCGTTGCTGGGGCACTTCAGTCATACGTGATGCTTGAAGGTGTCTCCCCGTTCACGTGGAAATTATCTGAGCAAATTCGATATAGAAGGTAACGGAAGACAACGCTGTTATCATTGTAAAATGAAATTCTTAATTTGCCTCTTCTCGAGGCCATCTGCTTGTTCTTCTTTTTGTCTTTGTTTTGTTCCCATAGCTTCTTGGTTCCGAACCGGTAAGATTCATCACGCTACATATTATTTGGTAGTATCAACTATGTATGAAATAGCAAGGGACAAGCAAGCCAAGTCATTTTTTTCATCTTTTTGTATCAAAGAGTACAATTCCTTCTAATATATTTTCGACCACAGCGAAAAAATATGCTTTTCAACGGAATTAAGGTACTGGAATAAGTGCAGTGAAATCTCAAACGGTCTCCGAAAAGTGAATCCAGCGTCTCACTGTTACGTATTTCTATAATCTTTTATCAACGTTAACCTTTTCGTTAGTGAGCAAATTTAAAATCGATGAAGTTGTTGTTGTCATAATCGCTTTACACCGATTACTTTCTGTCAGCTCCTAATCAGCGTAAGACAATCTTCAATTCGAGGCAGAGTCAATTGTAAATGAACACTTGATAGTGAATACATGATCACGTCATTTCTTTACATAAACAATGCACAAAAAATCGATTCATTTGCTCCTCCTTTAGAAGGAAATGATAATTGAACAAAGACTCATTCAACACGCAGCGAAGAACAGCAAGCAGTTAAATAAACAAACACTCTCGATAACACACAATATTCGGTCGTTTCTTTGCGTAAACAAATAGCACACTTGAAGTCGAAATCATTATAAGTCGATAAATTTGGGCTTAACGATCTATACAATCATGCGATGCATATGAAGAAGCTATCCGTCTCAGTCTCCCGAACTGCGCTAAGTTCTCTCTGTCTCTGTCCGCCTCGGAGCTTCAATGCACAAGAGTGCTCTTTCTGAATAGTGAAGGTCAAAACGGATATTTCCGATAGTACTCCCATACAGGTTAACTATACGAACGTCTTTCTATAATGTCTTCCAGATGACAATCGTCTAAATATCTTATCGCATTGCTATTCCTTTTGTTTACGCTCTGACTATCGAATTTGGGCATCATGAAAAGCAACACCGATTTACGGTTGGCGACGAGTGTGTTAAGTCAGTCAAATAATAGGTAAATCTTTATCATTAGTAGCATTTTTTAAATGCGATGATTAATGTGTTGATATAATATGTGACGACGGTTCGAAGTCCTACTGTCGATCGCCTTCTTCTGCACTGTTGACCGATCTCACATGTCTGAATACATATTTAACAATTCTTCGGCACTGAGTTGCGCAACGAATCTCGACTTTTACGATCGCGATTTGTCCGGTTTCTGGGTACGATAATGTATGCACACCTTTCCGGTAGGACGAGATGCTCGTTCGCGGAATCGATCCCCTCGTTTTATGGGAGAAGAACCGAAATATATCTGTTCGGGCCGCCCACGCACGCCGAATCCCGCCTATCGAACGACCATTATCAGAAAGGGGAGCCTCGCTATCAAAAAGGGGGAAGCGAATAATTGACGACTTTTCCCCGCCGATAAAATTATATTTAACGACACAATTTACATGCGTCGAGGTCGATAATCGATCGCCGTTTCTAATGTCCTCGTCGTCCCTTTTGGAATGTGTTCGACGCTCGACGATCGCGTCGAAGGGAATGCCGATCGCACCGTGCTAATTATGACGAAGTGCGATGTCGATTTACATTTCGCATCGAATTCCCATTGATTAATGGCAAGAGCGCGGGGCCATCGATTGCGTCGTGTCAAACTCCGGTTTAAAAATAAGTCTTCACTTTTGAGGTCAACATACCGCAAATGCCGAGCTCGTACCTGCTAATCGGGACGGCGTTACGTATGCGTTTTTATATTTTTAATTTCGGATACGGACATATCTTCTGCATGCGGAATTCGCGCGTAAACAATGGACGGAGGCTTTCGTTCTATTTTCCGCTGGGTACGTCGACGGCCATTTTTGAGGCTTTGTCACGTTCGGTTGCGCGCGTAGTCGCTTTCATTGACCCGTCGTTACCTCTGAGCTAAATCAATTAAAGCTGCTCAACTGAAAAATTATATTTTTAGTGTTCGACTTTTTCAAAACGACGACTAAAATTCCGGTCGTTCGGCTTCCGCGTCGCTGACTTTAAAACTCATGGTAAAAGTCTCACCTTTTTGCTCCGTCGGCCGACCTGTGCAATTGTGTAAAATGATCGTTAGAAATCGATATCCTATGAAGTTTTGCAACATTTGCGTACAAACAGATGCGGACGACGTTCGTATTTAAATTTCGCATTAATGTTGTTTGTAGAAATGCCTCCTTTGTATATTATGAAACGTACGATGCATGGCGGATTTGCGAGAAAATGTTTTCCCCCCTTTTGTCGATCGATTCGCCTGCACTCCCCTCGTTCATACTTTGCTCCGTTGAAGTCAGAATTATTGCCCGTTTTTGCGAGTTGAAAAAAAATGGGTCATAAACTTATCAAACCTGACCTTTAACAATTGGTTCGACCATTGTGCCCTTTTCTACAAATTTAATTCAAGATCATGTTGAAAAACAATAGTTGAGTTTTGAAGCTTCTTTATATTCTTTCCAGCATATCACAGCTTGAATATTGTTCTTCATTTATGTCATTATAAATTTAGATGCTATATTTGTATGTCCGCCATTTATTATCCGGACAATTCCACTTATCAGGACCATCGCAGCGTGTATGAAGCTTGTACGTAAATAAATAAACACTGTCGATAGCATACAATATTCGGTCATGATAAACATAAACAATACAGGGCCGTAACAAGGGAGTGGCAAATAAGACGTGAGTATGGCGTTCGATCGCGAGGCGCTCATTCATTGTGTCAGCGGTCCGAAAAGCGGACCGGTTGGACACACAGACTTTGTGGCCATTTCATTCTCTTTTAGAGATTTTTGCGGCATTTTCGGTGATAAATGCATAACCGGGGTCTAGTATGATATGACAATCGACGTTCATCCAATACCATTTTGTGAATTTTTTCAGCATTTCTCAGCACAATGCTCTTTCTGAATCACTGGAATTCGGACACAACTCTTTGTCTTACCTCTTTAAGGGGTTAAGTTTTTTGTAAAAAGTTTTCCAGGTTTATTTTCCTATCATAAATTAATTTATCTTCGATCAGGAATATTATCCACGGGCGTGATATTGTAGTGATTCCCGAATGCATGGCGATGATTCAATGGCCACTTCTTGGAATAATTGTCGCTTTAGGGTGCACGTTTCAAATAAGGAAGTTTCCCTGCCGCACCGTGTATAATATCAATATTTTTGAAGGTTTTCATCATTGCTATAAAATCTTCCATAAATGAGTTGCTTTGACTTATGGATTTAGACAGGATTAATATCATGAATAGCTCACGACCAGCTCTAATCCCTCGCCAAGGAAGACCACTAAAATGTTCGAACCAATGAATGATTGCAGCTTTTATCATTGGTTGAGAATATTGAGCATGTTCAATAAATCATCAACTGTTAAATGGATTTCATTCGCAATACATCGCCGTATTGACAACGACGATATATCGCTGTCCGGTACTAAGACGACTAATTGTCTAATCTAGATTAATTGTTTTGTAAGGCCAAAATTGCAGAAATACAAGGTCGTACGTTATCGCCGACAATACATGCATTAATGATCCAATTAAAGCAAAATGAAAAGTGCTTCACGAATCGGATCCCCCCACAACGACCGACGCACTCGAGATAGCTCGCAGTGGTGATAAGTACTATCAGCGACCAGTTCATAGTTTGACAATACGGTTCTCGCAAAGAGTGCTTCAAATCCGCGTCCTTTCCTCCGTCAGAGGACTGCTTTTTGGTGTCTTCGATTCGAGGTGAGACCGACTCGATGCATTTTTTAATGATGACGTTAATGGACCGCGTAGGAAACGATCGCGGTTTGTTTCGCGACTTCCACGGCAGCTCTTCGCGCCGCGAATCTCGTTATGCGATACGATTTTATCGCGCTTTTAAACACCGTTATGTGCAAAACTGCAACGGTCGCCCCTCGAAGACCATGCAATTATGCGGCAGAACGACCACAGGACATCATGCAATCGGAATCGATCGTCTGGATATTTGAATCGAAACGAAACGCGCGCGTTCGAATCGCATTCAAATATTTGAAACAGGTGTGTCATAACAGCCCGACTTCCGGCCCGCTCCAATCGTTCGTCGATTCGACGTCGCTTTCATATTTGGGCACCGAAATCGAATTAAACACGTCGTCGTACATGCAACATTCGATCCGGACGCCTATTTAAAATCGCCGTCGATTAATCTGTCGCATCCTGATGATGTTATCGCCGATGCAGATTTATCGACGTCATCATTTCATTAAAACACGTAATAGCGTTGATTATTGCGGTTATTAAAATACATTTAAAACGAGCAACGTTACAAGACCATTTAAACGAGAGACGCATATTTATGACTTCCTCTTTTTTTTCTTTCGTCGAACAATCGAACGAGTAGTCATCCGCATCCCATATCAATTCTGAGAACAATTTAAGCGACTTCTGCAACGCTAAAAGTGTTCTGAACATGAGGATTAAATAGATTCTTGGACATCAAGTGCTTAAGTTTCTCCATGCCGTTTCCGAAGTCATAAATATGATCCCAAGCGATTTTGCACAATGGATGATTTAAATTTGCAACACAGAGGATTATGTTTTTGTAATGGTTGCATAAGCAAAATATCAACGAATCAGCAAAATAATCTGCTAAGATTGAAATAAACGATCCATTGCTAAAAATATGCTTTTGTCGAGTAGGCGGTATTTGGTAGAATGCACATCGATCAGTTTATCAAGCCTTTTGACACATTTTTTTATGATATACTAGCTATTATCCGGCATGCGTTGCAATGTCATAAGCGCTTAATAATTATTTGAAAAGAGACGCATTACGTGGTTTATTGCTTCAGGTCACGCATAGCGCGAGCCGAAAAGCTGCCTATATTATTCCCGCAAGGGTTAAAAGTAAGTTGACAAAGTATTATCGCAATCGGATGAACGGTATGGAAGCGCATTAAATACGGACAAACAAACATTGCTTTTTAGCGCCTTATTATTCGCCTCTCAAGAATTACCGTGACGCTTCGTGGGATTATCATTCAGTTTTGTCAAATTGCGTAAAAAAATAGCGTTTCGAGTCAAAATGACACTATACATATATTTTCCCATACAAATGATTTTTTGCATACAAAAGCCAGCTACCTGAAATAGTCCTTTTTTTGTGCGAGTGTCCCTTTTCTATCTATCTAGTTTTTTTTTGTCAACAATTCACTTTCACATGCAGATTCATCATTCCTCAATTTTTTTCTAAGGATTTGCCACAGAAGTTATTGTTTACAATCTGTCCAAAGGAGACAAGTTGTAAAAATTGGTATAATTTACAGCGAGTGTCTCGAATTGTACAATATGAATGCTGTTGTAAATATATCATTTGTTATTGAAAATTGACGTTCACTGATGTAAAAGCTAACAGGAAAAATCTTTTATTTCGTAATATATCATCATTATCATAGTGCAGCCGCAAAAAGTCCACTGCAGAACTATGGGCCTCTTCAATATCCATTCACAGGAAGGGGTTACATTCATTTCGTTTGTATCATACATTCACCTCCATTGAGTAGTTTTCTTTGGGAGATGACTACTCTAGATAACCTTTTCCATCCACCTCAAAAAATCCCAATCAACCATGAAATACCAACCTTTAATTCATATTGTTTCCAATTTATTTATTTATTTTGAACAAGAATTGCTGAAAACATATAATCCGTCTTTAGATAATAAAATGTATAAGTTAAAGCACTTTTTATGCAATTTTTAATATTTCTAAATTCGCTGGCAGTCACACAGTTAAAGTTAATCGAAGGGTCTTTCGCGTGCTAAATTCGCCATTTGTAACTGTGTTATTTTGTTTGTTGATTGGGTTAAAATTATGAATGTTGCGCGGCGCAAATTCGCCCCCCATGCGGGTGGAATGAATCGGATCTGTCGATCGGCGATGGATTTAGTCGTTTCCGTCGGCGGGTTTGGGCCGCCGGAAGAGGCAAAAGGGGTGCGCTGCGGTCGCTCTCTCGCGTTCGTCTCGGTCCGCGGCGGCGGGAGCGCGTGCGATATCGCCGTTCGAAAGGAGCGCGGCCCGCGAAGGAGGGGGAGCGCCGGCGGAGGGAGCCGAGCGCGGCCGGACGCGGCCGAGCGCGCCCGAGCGCCGCCGACGGCGACCGAGGCCCACTTGTTGCCGCGCGGCAGTCCGGCGCGCGACCAGTCGTCGTCGCCCGCGTCGAGCGCCGCCATCTTGTCGCGAGTCCGACATCTTAGTCGCGCCGCAGCGCGCCGCAATTACATAATTACGCGCCCGCACAGTGCAACCCGCCGGAGCTCGTTTGCGCAGCGTAATTACCTTGCATTACATTTTTTCGGCGGGGCTGCGAGAGCGGCCCCCGAGCGGAGTGCGCCTCTTCCGCGAGGCAGTGGTGAATGATCGATAGTCGAACCGCGAGGAATGCGCCCTCGGCCCCGTCCCGGGGGAGAGCGCTCTCCCCGATCGCGCATTTAATTATAGAAGCCACCTTGCAGTGCGAGCGGAGCGAACGTGTGATCAAAGTGAAACGAGTGCCCGTTTTCGAACGGTTGCGAATGTTCAATGCTCAATAATGCAGTGCGTGCTCGAAAACAGTGGAGTGCTCGTGCGGTCCGATCGCCCTCCGGGATCGGGCCGACGGAATATCGTCGCTCGAAACGAAAGTGCTTCGATTCAGGCCGATCTCTCTCCGTGTCGAGTTTCAGTTCCGAGAGCCGATCGAATCTGGGATCGATTCCGGCCGCGCCGCAGACGGCGCATCCCTTTGTCTTTCGCCGTCGAATTGGGTCATCGTCACAGATACTCCTCTTCCGATCGCTTTTTCGTCATCGTCGGCAAATTTGAAGGAGCGTCGCCCCGTCCCGGCGTCGCTCGCGTGCATTGTCATATCGCATCGAGACAAATAAGGCGGAACAGATGTTGGAGAGACAGTTAGCAAAGACGACACGCGCACTGCCATCTAGCGGTTCACTTTTCAACTGCGAGTTTCACAACACCGTTTCTCTCTACTCTTCCGCTGTGACGTCGTCGCGTCGTTGCACTTCCTGCGATCCGTCGCATCGCTTTACGATACGCATATATTGATGCGCGTGTTGTTTCCAAATATTGTGACAAAGTGATCAGTGACTTGTGGCGGTTGAAATCGAACTCGCCGTGCAAATTTGAAACGTTGGTCCTAAACGATTTTTTAACGACCATGAGTGCGATCTAAAATATTTATAAACCCTTTGGCATCGGGTCGCCGCTTTTGCGACGATCGAATCCGTGCGTAAAAAGCGGACCGTCGCTCGGTTAATATCACATTACACCGCGTATTTGACATACATTCTTGCAAATATTTAATATTTGTTGTGCATAATGTGACTCGGATATGTAAAATATACATTTTAATTTCATTCAAATCCAAATTTACCCAAATCATATGATTAATTTATTTCAAACAAAAACATCGATAATTTTCATTTTATTGCTTTGAATTCGAATCCTAACTATATTTAAAATCCCTGTGTTGTTATTCAAGTGATTCTCAATAGATTTTATGCATACGGTTATGCGAAACATGTGCAACAATCTTTTTTAAATTTAGATGCATTTTTACTCGAATTATGCATAAAAAAATAATTGTTTAAATTTATCCCGATGCCAATGGATTAATAAATTAAATCTGATTTTTCTCGGTCCGTTTATAGTAATCGTATGCGTTTTTAAATGCGTCGCGGCTAATTTATAACACATTTCCGTCGGGGACCGTCGCGTGCCATATGCACTAGTGTGCGGCGCACGAACGACGAAGATTCAGCACCGAAGCAATAAAATTCATACAAATAACAGAATCCAAGCGTATCAAATGAAATATATCGTGCTTCCGACGATAAATCGAAGGAATGTGTCAAATTGTCGGGCTACAAAAATATTGTGTGATCGATTTCGGACAGTGTTTAAAAGGTGTTCGTATTGTGAAGCGCGTACTTGTTAGATTGGGTCCATTTTCGGTCATGGTCATCGTCGACATCCCGACGATCGTCCGATGCGACCTCGATGTCTCAACCTTAAGTATTTGTATGAATTTTCGAGGTCTCAAGATGCCGACCTTTGCGAGCCGAAAAAAATCGATCCGTGGATCGCATTTGTGCGTGTGTAGTAGGCGCATATGCGCGGGTACGGGGGAAAAAAGCAATCGAAAAAATGGTGGAAGGGAAATGCATTCCGTGCACCTGCTCCGCTCGACGGGGGGCGCATTCCTTCTCGTCGCTTTCAAGGGGAGATATCGATCGAGAACAACGGTTGCACCTCGATTTATGAAGTCAAACGATTCGCATTTGCCACCCTAATGAACGCTTCGCGTAGGGATCGTCCTGCGAATCATCTGTGTCGTTATAGAATTGTCCGACGATGAGTCATCGATGCACAAACGGTCATATTTATTATTTGGGGATTCGAGTGCAACGCGGATCGTCTTCCTCGGTGCTGCATTCCTCGGATTTATGTCGGAGCCCCCACTTCATGTCGTAGATTGTGTCTATCTTCGGTCACGAACGATCAATTTAATGGCGGTCGGCGCAAAACCAGATCGGGAAGGCGAGACGGCTCCGGACCGGTTTCCCGCGAACTGCTCGTTGTTCTGTCGGCTTTCTAATTATGCATCCGTCCGGCCCGCGTTCGCTTCTTCCCGCATATCACAAATCTCTACTTGTATATGTCGGATACAGTGATCCTAGACTTCCTAGAGTAAAATGACATGTGTCTTGCGATATCATTTAAGGGTTTTGAACATATTTTGTTCAGGATTATCACAAATACATCTCAAAATAGATTCAATAACGCAGTTTTATTATAAATATGAACAAACATTGATTTTTATATAAAAGATCCACTGTAAGTTAATCGTACTATACCTATATTATTCGAGAAAGTGCAAACAATAATTTGACAAAGTTTTATCGCAATCGAATGAACGGTATGGCAGCGCATTAAATACAAACAAACAAACATTGATTTTTATATATTAGACTACGCCTGTGTTACTCGCGGAATCCTTAGCAATAAAAAGACGGAACTTTTATCGCAATCCGATGAACGATATGGCAGCGCATTTCGAACGAACAAAACCCAATTCATTTTTATATATTAGAAGATAAAATAGAAATTTTGGGATTCACTAATATTTGTCCCTAGATTATTAAAAAAAATTTTATTCCACGAAAAAACATCGCGACTCACCGAATGAGTTGTTGTTGCAAAAATAAGAGATTACAGTGATGCTCTGGTCCCGCAAATAATGTGTTAACATCAACGCTATGCTCAATATACATCGACCGAAATTACAAACGAGAACTTATTTAAAATCGTCCCTGTCTATATGACTTTTGTCATCTTCCCGCGATTGAATGCACGGGAAGATTTGCTCGCAGATGCGCGGGATATCGATCGCCTCGGAATCGCGAATCAGGCGATTCCAGACTCCAGACTCGCAATATTACATTTATCGACCCCCTTTGTCTCCTCAGTCCCGGGCGTTACGCAAGCGGGGCGTCGTATTTATCCACTTTCATCTCCCTTCGCAATTCATAAATTGTGCGCTCCCCTCGCGTGTTTACCATTTTCATCTGCAGCATCCATGTGCGAGCATTGACCTTGATATGCATTTCCATGGTTTCTTTCTCTCGGCATAATCCTATGGATTTCAAAATTCTAAATATGTAATGGAACCATCGAGGTCGATCCCTGATTATAGAGTTCATGCGCTGGGAATGAATATAATCGCGATGAATGTTCCCCTTTTTTTGTTAATTTAACATGTCTAATTGTCGATGATGAACCAGTATCCCGCTGCAATAATCACAATGCTCAGTATCAGCGGTTCAAATTGAACTTTAGGGATAAATTGGGATCGGATTCTGAAGTTCGAGCAATATCCTGCCAAAACCATCGACATTGATCGTATTTTTCGAATGTGTTGAGATTCGATCGGGTCATCGGTTTACTGCTAGGAGGAGCTCCACATAAATTCGAGATGGGGCATTCGAATCCCCCCCCGATGCGTATTCAATTCCAGTCCGCGTGTTCTCGCAGAGGTTATTCGGGAATTGGATGAACACGAGGGGAATTCGCGTTGCGGATTGCGCCCGATGGAACTCGCGTAATTGGTTTTGGATGTGTGAAGAGAGAGCGTTCTGTTTTATCGACGTTTAAAGTGGGACTCGAGCTGATGATAAACGACGACGTCTATTTGAATTATGCTAATAGTCCTCATGCTCTCGGTCGTTTACCCCGGGAGGGTCGGCTGCATTGCAACCTCCGATATCGTCCTAACGGTTCCTCACTTGCATGTGTGCGTATTCCTACCTGCTTCTTAACCCTTTGCACTCGAGCGGCGACAATGCTTGTTTATCGTATATTGCGTTAAACCTCCAATCGTGCCAATAGTTTGTCTACTAATTCTGGGAGCGTTCCTAGTATGAAATCGTGGATCCAATCGCGGATCTTAATTGCTATGGCAAAACAATTGAGCACATCCAGAAATCAGATTCTGGAACATCCCTCAATATCCAAACCTAGTCTATTTTTATTACTATTTTTACCTATTGCATTGCGAAAATAAAAGTATAGGATTACCGTGTAAGTCTGCCAGTTTCCTTCCGAAAGAGTAGATTTTTGCAAAGGAGTGGTGATACTTGGCTAATAACGCCACTCCAGAACAGTCAAGAAGGAATAACAAAATTGGTCTACTATAAAAATGATGCAAGTATCTTAATTATCAAAACAAACGCCTGCTCTCAAGACAACACGAACGAAAGTCGTCTTATTTTTGTTGAAAAAGCTCAATAGTTTATCCGACGATGGCGATTTCAGTTAGTTATACCTAAATTTTATCACAATTTCCGCTCCAATAGGGCTAAATAGATTTTGTTTTTTAATTCATCGCGTCCGCTCGTTTAATAACGCGTTTTCGCGCTGTGCTCTTGCGAGTTCGATGCAAAAAATAAATATATATATATATATATATGTTTTTCTAGTTTCATCGAAAAATGTTGATAGACATGAACCAAATTTTGCTGAATGATTGTAATTATGATCCGACGCTATGCTTTTCATCTCGTATGACGTGCGTAAATTTTCCTGTGTATATTTAGCATCTGATTTTTATGACTGACCCCGAAACTATTATACTGTGATCTCGGCTCAAGTATCAAGTTCAAGGATATCAAGTGTTAATATCGCGATTTTGCTCCCATTTCTACAAAGTAAATTTTTATCCAGTCGATGTTTATGCAATGTAAATCATAGAAAATTTACAATGTACCATTTTAGAAACCTGAATACCCGTATTAAACAAATATATACAAAACTGCTTTTTTGTGTACAAGTAGTTTGTGTTAATTGTTTTTTAATAAACATTGTCTATTTTCGATACAAGGTGGTTAGGGTTTCGGTAGACGTGTCAATATCCGTTCATAGGAAGTTTCCGAGTTTCATTTGGAACGTTCACCCAGTGGATCTCCTGGATGAACTGCAAATAAATACAACAGTTTTCTTCGGGAGACAGTGGGAAACTACTCTAGACGACCTTTTTGATTCTACTAGAAAGGACTTTCTGAAATGCAGAGTCCAGTCCCTTCTTTCCTCGCTAGGGTGAAGACAGACGTGACGCTCAAGTGCATCTCGGATTCGCTTCCATACTAACTGAGGGTGTCTCCCCGTCCACGAGTAACTTACCCGAACGAATTCGAGCAAAATAATTGAGTGCGAAGGGTTAAAAGTTAATGTATCGTCTGTGACATGTCCGCGACGAGGTGCATTTGATAGTGGGTCACGGAGGCTCGGTGCCGTTATCTCTGCGGGGAGGATCGCTCCCGTCTTGGATGATGGATTCGATCCGGCGATGATCCACGGTGGAAGATCGAAGATCCCCCCTTCCATGCGTGCGTGGGTCCGTCCGATGCCACGAAAGGATAGACGATCGTGTCGATTCCGGTTCGTGACTCGTTTAAGCCATTTTCGTGAGCGAGTCGAGGAGTGGAGGAGTGACGACCGCCCCGGGGCTCGTTCCCTTCCCTCGTCACGAAGGTCTGCGGTTTTACCTGGACGTAACCGTTTCCTACGAAATAGTCGAACCGTGACCAGATTCGGTCAGCGGTCTCTCGGCGAGGCGGCGTCGGCCAGTTTTTCGGGGTCATCTCGTGATATTTCAATAGTCCGTGTCGATTTTTTGCACAGTCTCGTCTGCAGTCGTCTTACGATGGACTTCTTGATGGTTTTTTAATGGCAGGCTTCGAAATTTGTCAACGTGTCGTTTCGCACGATCGTCGACTTTTCTCTTTCGTCGTCGCTTTCGTTCCGCTCGACGAGGAGCTTTCCCCCCGTTTTAAAATCGCTCGTCGGATAGATTTGACGCAATTTCAATGCCGTAGTCTTTGCGCGATGAGACGATGATGTCGTCGATCTTTAAACTAATCTGAGCAATTCCAATATCATATCTTGTCCTTGCATGCGAATTCCGAAAGCAAATTCCACCTGTCGAAATTGCACATCGACGATAACCATGTACGCTCTGATGTCGTAAGACATTGTTATTGTCGACGACACTGACCTATGAACTATAAATAAATTATACAATCCATCGCTTCGGCACTCTTATGAGCGGATTCGTCGAGGTGTAGTAAATACATCACCGGTAAGGAAAGGTTACTATAACAATTTGAAAAACATACATGTACGCTATATATGTATACATAGATTAGACAGTTACTGTCCCTAGGCGTCGCCAATGTTCGCCAATTAGTAATTACGCCACTGTTTCTAAGCGTCCAGAATTCGTAGGGAATGTCTCGATTTAGTAGCCTTCATCGTGTTGGTGAGGTGTACGATTTCTGTTAGATAAAAATTTCAATCCTGAAATTTTCGGGATTACGTTTTCTAATCCCGGGATTCTTAAGTACCTAAAATCGTCCGGGATCCCGGGATTGGATTCCCTAGTCATGACCGCATTAAAGGATAAGACCATTGAACGTATTACTTAGATGTCGCTCTTTGCTATAAATTAATTCGGTCGTCTAGATGGGTGACCCATTGGGTGAGCGTTCAGGACTGCATGTCACTATGATGATGATTATATACACACGATTGGCTAGTCTGTATTTAGACGTTCAGATACGCCGGCGATTGACGGTCCAGGTCGATCTATCAAGTTTTATTATTGGGTGTTGACATCATCATCATCATCGTCGTCGTCGTCGCTGCGATATCAAGGCTGTTCGTCCGATTTTAGGTCATCGCTGTCCCGCCAGAGCGTCGGACGAGCGCCTCGTTATTGATTCGCAACGTCGTTCAATAGAAGAATTCGGACATAAATCGGTGCGATTACTCTTATTGCCTTATCGCCATAAATAGAAAATGCCATTATGACGATGTAGTCACATTGTTCTCAAAATATTAAATCGGTTATCTTGTTATTGCTACGTGATGCGTCGCCCTCGTACAAAGTGCGATTCCGTATCGCCTCGGCGATTCTCACACATTTCTTCCGTTATGTAATTTCGATAAATAAATCTGAATCCGGTCTCAATTATGCGGATCGTAATTGCAAATCGCCTCCGCCTGTCTGGATCGACCTCGATCGCTCGTTTCGGGATTCGACGGGGAAAAATGAGAGAAATCGGCATTCGAGACTAGCGACGATGGAAACGCATGCATGCGAAATGATGATGAATTATTGCACATTTCCTCGGTCCGCGAGTGAAAGTGCACGTTTCCTAACGACGAAAGCGCTCGAGGCGATGCACCGGTTGAATTATGCATCCACACTGCCGCAAATTCAAATGTGCCAATACTTATCGATTCCATTAGATATATATATATATATATATCTGATTCGTTTTTTATTCCACGAGCGGTTGCGTAAGCGTTTAAATGCCCATTACGGCGCTCCTTGACCCGGCAGGTTTATCACTCACCGCCGGCAATAGAAGCAATTGATAAATGCGTTTACTGGTCGCTTTAATCGCTCCCGTCGACCGGCCCCCGGGCGATATCGCCTCGTAAGGCTGCGAGGAGAACGCGCCGTCGCTCCACCGGTCCTCGGGTACTTCCCCGATCTGTCGCTGTAATTGTTGAACTTGCGACCTCGTTCCAGTTGATTCCACCGCGCCAAATACGATGGAACGAAGTTGAAGGTCATTGTCGAGCCAATTCCGACGAAATGCCTTTATGATCTGAACTTCTTCCAGCATCCTGGTATCCTGCCAATCTCAGTTCGATCAAATGGCGTCAGCTTCGCGCTCAGTTTCGGCGGTCTGATTTTGACACAATAACTTTGAATAATTTTGCGATTCGTCGAGCACAAACTACTAAATTAGGCATAGGAGGTTCCGATTGTGTCATGTCTATATTTGGAACGCAATTTGTTTTCTTTCGTCGCTTTCGCGACTATCTACGCTCGCCTTCCGCCTTTTATCGATTCTGGGATTCGATGAAAACCCTCTATTGACCCTGCGTAATCCCGTCGGCGCTCGTTCGCTTATCTGGATTTCATCGATTCATCTTTGACTATTGATATGTTGATGATCACAAATCACGACGGCAGCGTTGCGTGTCGCTATAATTGAAACGTTTTAAATGTAGCACAGCGTGTGCGTATAGTGTTACAATCTAAACGATTGTACTTATTCAGAACGACCGTCGCAAAATCATATGCAGTGCCGATAATCGAAACGCGTTTGCTTTCAGTTTAACGCCGGCGGGCCGCTTGGGCGAACGTGTCGAAGATTTAATCGAACTTGTACATTGTAAGATTCTCGAATTGTGCGAATTTGCTCAGTCGCCGGTGTTTCGCGTGGTTTCTGTTCTGTGTGCAAAAGGATTTTAAGATCAGTGGATGGATGATTTTGTTATTCATGTTCGGGAGATTAATTTGGACGTTTGCTTGTTTTCAGATACGAAAAAACGCTCCACCAAGAAACGCAAGTCGGAAGACCTCGCCGTCGCGCCGAAGACGGAGAGGGCGAAGAGTGCGTCGCCGGAGCGCGAGATAGAACCAGAGACGGTGGTAGTCCCGGAGGAGAAAGTAGAAGCGGTGACAGAGGCGAAGATAGAAGAAGCGGAGGCGAAGGCTGAGACAGAAGTAGCAGCAGAGGTAGCAGAGGTCGAGCCGAAACCGGAGCCGGAGGCCCCCGCGTCAGAGAGCGCGGAGGGTCCCGCCTCTTCGGCCATCGCCCCGGAGACGCCCGAAGGAACCACGGCCGTAGCCGCGAGCGAGGAGGGCGGGTCCGTCGCGGAGAGCGGCGAGCGCGATGAAGTGAAGGGCTCGGAGCGTCGCGGGCGGGATGTCGCTGGATGCAGGATGGAAGAGGCGTCGCGCTTCCCGGACGACCGCAGCGACTCTGGCGTGAGCAGCCTGCGCTCGGCCTCGGGCGACGAGCGCTCGGGCTCGCGCTCCAGCGCGCTCAGCGGCGCCGAGGAGCACGAACCGCTGCGCCCGCTCATGGCTCACCCCGCGGCGCCCGCCGCGCCCCCGGCGGCCCCCGCGCTGCCCCACCACTACCCTCCCCCGCTGCTGCAGCTGCCGGCGCCCTCGCTCTACTCCCCCGCAGACCTGCTCTGGCCGAAGCGCTACCCGGATGATTACCTGGACCGCGACAGACACATCAGGTCAGAACTTTACATCATCTGTTGTTTGTCCCATTTGATTAACATCGCTGACCACCCATACAGAGTTTTCGGAAATCTCGGACGTCTGCTCGACGTAGCTCCCCTCTTCCTTCCAAAATGGAACGATCTGACACCAGCTAAATTTGATCAATTTAACGCCACCCAATGCCGGTTATATCTAGTAGATTCGAGATCATATTTAGACGTTAGAATGAATATTCATAGCGCTGACGAATCAGGTCTAGCCTGATTTCCCGGTTCTAAAGAGATAAACACGATCGATAAAATCGGATGGGGTCACCTACGAATGACCGATTTGCAATGATAATAGCGTTAATGTCTTGGTTTAATTAATTAAAGATTAATGAGATATCACCATCCCTGCAAAGATATATAGATAACAAATACGTTAACCTTTCATTTGCTATGGTGTATTTACTACACAGTCGATTTGTAGTATAATAATGTGAATTTTTACAACATTACTACATTGAATCTCGATATACTATCTAATACGGGGTTTTAGAATGTCATATTGCGTACTAAATACATATCATCGTAAGGGAGAGGTTAACTTTAGAAGAATATCAATATGGCGGGAATTTGCCACGTTATCTTGTTCGACCGACTGAACAAATTGTGAAACAGCTTAATTTTAAAGCTTTTAACGCCACATCTCTATAGAGATGGAGTCACCGACCGCATTGGATGCTGTACGCTTTCAAGTTCATATCTTGTGGCGGGCCCGACGCGTGTCGACATCACTATGTGCGACATCTCCCTCGTTATTAAACTCCACCCGTTAAATGATTATGGTTTTTTCGGCTGTTCGAGGTCACCCTCTTCCACTTTGCCGGTCGTAAATCCTCAAGCTGCTATATTTTCGGATCCATTCATTAAACCTGACCTAACCCAGTTACATCTGTCATACGTCTTTCCCTGTATCTTTGTGCTTTGCATTTCTGCTCATGATTTATTCATGCATTAACCTGACTCGTCGGTTAATATATGCGTCGTGAGTCATAACTAGTTTTATGAAAAGGTCTTCTTTTGTAACGATCCCCTGGCATTCGAGTCCTCGATGTGCGATTAAATATTTAATTTCTGCCCTGGCTGTGCGGTTTTCCCCCTCGTCTTCGAGATGTCATCTCGTTCCGGTGGGATATTCACAGTTGGATGTAACATCTATGTGCATATTTGATATCTCTTCAGCTGCCCAGCTCGTATACATGGGTCATAAAACTCATAAGCGAATTGTTTTGAGATTTATTCTAAAATAAGAGCATCAATTGCCACACAAAGACTTAGATATAGGAATAGGTGGATGACCTGCATCCAACAGCATCCATAAGACTATTTATATGTGACTAAATGTCGCATATATTACGACTTGGGCATCATGTCATATAAGATGTTTATTTTTGTGCATTGCATTAATTATGTAATTCAATACCTGTCGGATCATTTCAGTGCGAAAGAATGACACAACGCTCCCGAATGTCGTAAACCTTCATTATAGAAAGCCATAAACGCTCTCGGCCCTAAGCGGTTCGATGGCCAATCAAGGCGGATGAGTCCATACACTTGCGATATTGGCATGCTTATTATATTGTGCATTCGATTCGGTGTTTGTCGCACGGCTTCCTCCTCGTTCGATCGACGTCGCGATTAGCATGATTCAGTATTATTAACTGTGCAAGTTTTTCTGGCGAATGTCGCGGATCGACTTTTTCATTCATCGGATAGACACAGGCGCATGTCAATCGCGGTCGCTTTCAACGCGGCAAAAAACATGTTTCAGTGCATTTTTTGTTATTATTTTTTGTATGATCAAATTTATTTATGTTTTATGTGTTGTTTTGATCGTTACTGATTCGTGAAAAATTTGCGTCATTGACAGGAATCAGCATATTCTGAGGAACGTCGCGTATTCCGACGCAGAACTGCTGGCTGCACCACCGCAGCGGCAATTGCTATCGTGGCATAGGTATGTGGACTCAAAAAAATGAAATGATTGTCAGGATCTCTTTTTTTACGATCGTCATCGCCAGCGATGATCGTCGTTCGTGCACGCTTTTTGTGAAAATGTTTTGCTGTTGTTTTTTCCGCTTTGAAGATCGGACGTCCATTAAGTCGTTTAGTGTGTTCTTTTCTTTTATTTTTCGACGCGAAACTAGTTTCTGAGGCGGCGATCGGAATTGGAATAATTTATGAAGTTTCTAATTGTCGAATTGCGGAACGTTTTCGACATTACTCATCCAAGCATGCGAATTTCGCAACAACGCATACAAAAATATATTATTATAGTAGCAACTTGTAATTTGAATTGACTATGATAGATGGATGAGTTGCTGTTTTATTATGCAATTGTTTACCATCGTCAATTTTAGAGGAGCTTTGCCTCATCACGTTTACTGTTACGTGATACGATGGTTTTGTGTATTTTTTTCTGCCGTCATTACCATCAATTTCTTTTTGGATTGCTTGAATTTTTTGAATTGTGTTGTGTCATTGTTCAATTTTAATCGGATTGAAGATAAGTCAATGAAACTTCGATTGACACATCTCAATTGTAATACATACTTATCTATGCGTCGTGTAGTCTTATCGATCGATTCGTAATAATTTTATCCATATAATTCAAAACAATTTAAATACACTCGACCTTCGTATAAACAGGGCTTCGAACCGTTATTTTTTCATTTCGGTTTTGGTTTCGGTTACGGTTCGAAGCCCTACGTATAACACAGTTATATGCTTTCATGAAAACGCTTAAATACAAAACTATAATTATCACCTGCACTGTTATTGTGATTCTTGCCAAAATTGTGAATCTGATTTTATTTTATCATCCTATCTGTTGCTTCATTAAATTTCAAACTTTTAACAATAGACGCGACGGTCTGAGAAATTTCTATATGCTAAAATCCTATATGTGATTTGCCTATTTGATGTAGTTTCTAAAATCCGTGTAAACGCAAAATCGCGCTATAGAAATACAGTGTTATTCGAGAGTCGAGTTTATATCCACGGGGCATTACCGTTAATCGCCTTATGCTTAATAATTATTGAACGATATCGATGGTGTATGGCTTCACAAGTAGTGACATTACGCGTTGAATAATTAGCAAACGTCAGTCGCTGCGAAGACTTGGTGAAGGGCGTAAGTGTTTTCTCTTTTACTTTCGAGCCAAACAAACATTTTCATTCAAATTAAGTCAGTCATTTTACTACAGTGAGAAACGATCAATCAATTCGATCGAAGCGATCTTATCAACCCTCAATCAGTATAAAATCATTAATTAAATCCATGATATAATAAATCTTCCGTGAAATTGATATCTAATCTTATCACATCTGTGCTCTTGTATAGATTTATCGGAATTCGGTCGTACATTTTTGTGATCGCACAAACTCCATATCCCGACGACCCATTTTACCAGATATCCTTTTGCTGCTCAAAACGGACTCACGAATAAGTTAAATTGATTTCCTCATCTTCCAACGGGCCATGTCTCAATAAGGTGACGATTGCGCATCGCTTTCTTTGTGCCACACATAATAATAATGTATCGGTGTATTAATTTACTTAATTTCGAAACCGGTTTGACTGGTTAGTCGACGCTGGTTTTGCGTGTCATGACTGTCCTGGCATTGGTTTTGATGTTTATTGCGCCGACTTATTTACTTGACATGCCTCTTTGGTTAAACGTATTATTGTCGATTCAAAATATAATTTTTAATGCCACGCAGAATACCGTATGAATGTCAACATATTTAGGTCAAGGTATATAACTTGTAGCCATCGCAGCAGGACAAATTATACGAGGATCATCCAAAAAGATTCTGTACAATAAATACCCACGCGTCAAATCGATTGAAGAAAATAACACAATTTTTATTTTTATTGCAGAGAGCGAAGGGAGCAGGATGTACGCGAATTAGAAAATCAACACATAAAAGAAAGAGAGAAGGAAAGAGAGCGAATTGAAAGGGAGGAGCGAGAACGGCAAGAGAAAGCAGTACATAAACACTTTGAAGAATCTCTAAGGCTAGCTAATCAGAAGGTATACATCGTTTCCTGAAATTATAAAAGTGATAAGTTCGCTCAATATTCTAAACATGCTAATTCGTGTCTATTTTCTTTTCAGCGAGAGCGAACCTTGTCGTGGAGTCTCCTGAATAGCATAACACCGCAAAGAGGTGGTGCAATCGTTCCCAGTGAAAACGATAGACTTAGAAATGATATGAGAGAACGTCCTTATTATTCTCCACAACCTGTACGTATACAATTTCGTGAATCCTAGCATAAATACCTTTGTGTACCATATAATCATTTGCATTTTGTTCTTCTAGGTCCAACGACCGCCCAGTGTTCCTAACAAAAATGAATATCCACCGCCGCCTGCGCACAGCAGGATGCTACCGCAAAAACCCATGGAAAAACAACCCGTACATGTGAGCTTGCCGAAAGCTGAACCCAATTTCCAAATGTACAATTATTCGGGATACCATCAACATCCTACTGGCTTCATGAATCACGAGAGCAAACACAAACCCGAACACATGAGCCAATCGCAACACCATAGCAACATGTCGGTAGCCAAAGCGCCCAGCATGATGCACGAACGAGAGCGAGACAATTCCCTGCCTACACCACCCCCTCTAATGAACGAGATGAAAAATTCCGTCATAGTAAAGCACGATGGCAAACTTCCTCACCATTCTCTAGAATCTAAGATACACCCAGGACATTCCCCGAAATTAAGAGGAGGTGACATTCCGTGTCATTATTTGCCCGTCTCGCAGCAACCGACATCCGGATACAGAAATCCCCCGCCACCTCAAGTTGTTGTGCAGAGGGGCCGCCCTCATCATTCTCCTGCGCCTGTACCATCGCGTACCCCTGTTCAACAGCAACACCAGCAGCAACATCAACAACAACACCAGCAGCAGATTCAACAACAGCATCAACACCAACAGCAGCATCAACAACAGCACCAGCATCAACAACAACATCAACAACAGCATCAATCGCATCCATCACAACAGCCAACTGACAGATACGCGAGACCACCCCCAGCTGGCTACGCTTATCACACATCAGTACCTGCGGCAGTTCCTCCCCCTGTGCCCAGCAAACCGAAGGTATCCAGCCCTGCACCGCCGCATATTTATGGGAAACCGAATGCTGGCATCACTAGTGGAATACCTGTTTGCCGTGCTCAAGAACCGCAGCTTCCCCCCAATCCTATTCCATTAACTTCGAAAGCGAATACAGTTAATCCCGCTTACGGAGTTGCGCGTCCACCACCAGCGCATTGGAGGGGGGATCCGCGACCACTTTTGCCGCCTGGAGCCTCCCCGCCGGCAGCTCATCCGGCACCTCTCCCTCTCTCTTATCAAACTCAACCGTTGGATCTTGGAATATCTACTGAACGAGATGATTCAGACCGTTCACCAAAAAGAAGAGGTACGCCAGTACACAATTTATCCGAAGGAATTGTGGATTCAAAAAAGAGGCGAACCGATACACTTCCTGTTCCTTCTTATCGTATGGATCCCATCCAACAATATCCACCCGTCAATAGTGTGTCTCCATTACTCTCTCGTGTAAGTGAGCCGACCCCGTTGATTGCTAGTGCCGCTACAACTATTACCACTATGGTGAACACTGCCGCATATTGCACCTCACCTGCACCTAGAACTGTAACAGATTCTCCCGTTAGAATTCCTTCAGCGGATGGTGCAGTTCGGCCGCCTAGTGTTCCGGAAGTTATTGAAAAAAATGGGGAACCAGAGGTTATCAGTGAAAAGACTATTCCCACTCTTTGTCCTTCTCCTTTACCTTCCGCCACCCCTGTCAAAGTAGTCTCACCTGCACCGTCAGGTAGTCCTAAAGATGGGAACGCTCCAGTTAGGCATTTAAAAAAGGCTTGGCTTCAACGCCATGAGACAGCCCCAGAAGGTGAACGCGAATCTCCGGGAGCCGGTGGCGGTAGTAGTGTGACGTTGCCTATTGTGACACGACCTCCAGAAACTCTATCGTTGCATAACGTCGGTTCGATGGCTGTTAACAGTATTATCCGAAATAAACCTTTAAAAGTATCGAGGAAGACTACACAAAAAGAAGTTAATGGCCATTGTGATGATGGCCGCAAATTAGAAGATAGTTCTAGTTCCGATCAAGAAAGAGGTGCTAAAAGCCCTCCCAAAAGGAAGCCACCTAAAGTCAAAAGAAAAAAGGGTGTTGGACCAAGAAAATCTGCAATAGAGGAAGTTAAAAAAAAGAAAAACTCCGCATTGACTGACAGTGGAAGTGATAGTGATAAGGAAAGTAATAGTGATAAGGATTCTGATTCTGGTGCGAGTTTAAATCATTCTTCCGTAGTTAAACGAACAGCTAACGGGGGAAACGGTACTAGTGCGAAGGAAACCAAGGAAAAGGAACCCAGAAAGCGCGGTCGAAGACCCAAATCATCGAAAGGTGATAAAGTGGGGGACGATGAACCTATTAGAAGTAAAAAGTCAAAGGACGATCCACCGGGCGCCCCTTTTAACAAACCGCCTGTCAGTCAACTCAAAAAGACAGGTGAATCCTTTCTACAAGACGGGCCATGCTGTGATGTAGCTCCTAAGTTAGCCAAGTGTCGCGAATGTCGTTGGACTCCGCATCAGCGTTCGAAAAATATGCCCAACATATTCTGCCGATTTTACGCCTTCAGACGTCTGCGTTACACGAAGAACGGTCAATTGGCGATTGCTGGGTTTTCGGATCCAAACAAAGATCCATCTGAGGTGAGTGTTGAGATAGTTTAATTATTATGCATTTATCAATCTGTTTTATTTAATCTACACGGTTATATTAGTTTCAGTATTGTAAAAAAATGATATGATTTACAGGATGATAAGAAGTTATGGCTCGGATCATGTGCAACCAAGGATTTGGACATTGAAATGAGCTGCTTTCTTTTGAGACAGATTGGTGATCAGTTTTGTGATTTGTTACAACAGGAGCGTGAAGCTAAGAGCCACAATCTCAATGAAGGTGAATTTTTGCATTTCATTTTAGTCTTCGGATATTTTCTCTAATTATTTATAATTTTAATATGGGCAATTCTAAATGCTTGATTATTTATTAATTGCAGATAAGACAATAGCTTGGAAGAGAGTAGTGCAAGGAGTTCGGGAAATGTGTGACGTTTGTGAGACTACACTTTTCAATTTCCATTGGGCATGTGGAAAGTGTGGTTTCGTTGTTTGTCTAGATTGCTATAAGGTAAGATCATTTGATTTTTGAATTTGAATGCATTTATTAAATGATGGAAATCTATAATTTGATTTATTTACTATTTTAGAGCCGAGCTCAAGGCGGACGTAAAGTATGGAATACTGGAGGAAGTGCAGCTCGAGAACGCGATGATTATGGTTGGTTGACTTGTACATCGCGTGCTCCGCATGAACAAGCGCGTCTTATGCCTACACAAATAGCTGCTGGAGATGCATTAGCAAAGGTCGGACGAAGAGCTCATAATGCTTCTGCATTGTGGGGCGTTCCACGTCATTGTCAATGTGCACCTGCTGCTCCACCATCACCGACAGCTGTCAAGGCTTGTAGAAGTTTATTGTGTGATGCTATTGCTGGAAATCTCAAGGTATTTATAATATAATTTAAATCAGTAACTGTGTTTTCACCAATTTATATTCAATTTAACATTGATATTTTTTTTAATTGCAGAAAATTAAGAATCAGGATAAAGATGAAGCCGTTTCAAATGGCTCCCCTGAAAATTCAGGAAAAATTAAGAATGCATTGAGTTGGTTATCTGATGTTCCGATTAAAAATGAAGACAAACGAAATGATGATACGTCTAGTTCCGACTCTGACGCTGAAGAAAATTTCTCTACTTTACGGGAATTGTTAATTCGTCCATCAAACAAACCGGGCAGCGGAGGAAATTCGCCTACTAATGGAACTAATAACAAAGTCAGCAAAAAATCTCGTCTGGATATACTAGACGATGTTATATCGAGCGTTAATGAAAATAAAGATGAAGATAGAGAGAATGATATGGATGTAAAATCATTTGAACTTAAACATTTCGTCAGACGCTATCACAGATCAAATTCTTCAGGAAGAGATCAACTACCAATTCGAATAATGACACTTCTCGAATCTAAAGTGCTGTATCCGGACACTCCACATTCGTGGCTTTGTGATGGAAAACTTTTACGTCTTCACGATCCTACCAATTCTGGAAATTATAAAATATTCCAGGTGATTTATTAATTTATTTATTAACATATCGCATTATTTTATTAATTATCATATATTAACGGCTCCTTATTTTGTTTATTCAGGATCAGTGGAAGCGTGGTCAACCTGTAATAGTTTCCGATGTCTTGAAAAACATGAATAAAGATATTTGGACACCTGATGGATTTTCGCGCGATTTCGGCGAAGAGAAGAACGATCTTATTAATTGTATCACAGGAAATATTGTACCAAATCAGCCGATGAAGAAATTCTGGGAAGGATTCGAACATACCTCAAGGAGACTAAAAGATGAGCACGGGGAGCCGATGCTTCTTAAGCTTAAAGATTGGCCTCCCGGTGAAGATTTCTCGGAGCTGTTACCCTGCTCGGTTTACTGATCTCATGAAGAATCTTCCGCTGCAAGAATATACGCATCGAAATGGACGATTGAATCTTGCGTCTCGTTTACCCGAATGTTTCGTTCGTCCAGATCTCGGTCCCAAGATGTACACGGCTTATGGCTCGGCTTTGCATCCCGGACACGGTACGACTAATCTTCATTTAGATGTGAGCGACGCTGTGAATGTCATGGTGTACGTGAGCGGACCTAAAGACGTGGGTGATCGAATCACCAAAGAAGCTCTTCGTGCTATCGATGAAGCAGGCTGTGATATATTAACTAGGAGAAGAGTTCGCGAGCGCGGTGAAATACCTGGTGCGCTTTGGCACATTTATAGTCCGCGTGACGCCGATAAGATTCGCGACTTATTGAATAAGACTGCTATTGAAAGAGGTGCTCATCCGCAGCCTCACCACGATCCCATTCACGATCAGAGCTGCTATTTGGACGCGGCGCTTAGAGAGCGACTCTACAAGGAATACAGAGTCGAAGGATATGCAGTAGCTCAGTGCTTAGGAGACGCCGTGTTTATACCCGCCGGTGCGCCTCATCAAGTTAGGAACTTGCACGATTGCATTAAAGTAGCGGAAGATTTTGTTTCTCCCGAGAATGTGTCACATTGTTTCCATTTAACGCAAGAATTCCGTGATCTATCCGATACGCATACAAATCACGAAGACAAGCTACAAATTAAGAATATTATCTATCACGCCGTTAAAGATTCTTTAGATTGTTTGAAGAGGGCCGCCGCCGCGGCGGAAACTCGTGGAGACTTCGGATTCTTCCAAAGATGAAATAAAGAAAGAAATGTTACCGTGAATGCTTTTTAAACTAAACAACGAAAACGTGTGTTGAACTGATGATTAAAAAAAAGTGATCAGACTTTTAAAAAATTGAAACATTTTGACTTATCTGCTTGTGATATTGTTTTGAAAATATGTATTTATAAAAAGCGACTAAATAGCTGTAATTATATAATAATATCGGTGTCTCGTTAGTTCTTCATATTTGTTTGGAATATGCAAATATTTTAAAACACTTAGTGAATCAACAAAATGTATGGAACTAAGTTCCTCAAAGACGGCATATTTGCATTGTAAATATTTCATTGACCATTATTTCTTAGTTGTGATAAATTTGTTTATATAGTGCGAGAGACTAGGTGTTTAAGTCTGTAAATATTTTAAATCTTGTATATTGGGATACAAGGGTTTTGCTAGAATCCTATTTCGTGTAAGTTGTAAATTGTAAAGTGTTGGGATGTATATGCAATGCACGGTTCATCTTCCTGTCACTAATAATTATCTGTAAGATGCACTAGTGCTGCCACCGTAGATCATATTTGTTAACTGTGAGATTCCCTCGCTTGTCACAGCTTTATTTAGAATAAACGTGGGTCTGCGTCGATGCCCCCAAAACAGTCTCCAAGTTTTGTTGAATAGTTTCAATCTATAAGTGCTAGTTTCCTAATATTTGCTCATAATTGATGGTGATTGTGTAAATGGACTAATTATTTTAAAATAGATTTATTCCGCCGACAGTTTGTTAATTGCAGTGGGCTTACACAATGCTCATATAGTGACTAGGTATTTTGTGTTAGGCCGTTACAATTGCATGCGTATGTTTGATGCTCGTCCGCATCATCAATTTAGTGCTTAGATCCGCAAAAAAAGCAGCAACCGATTGAAAGAGTAAACTAGCTGTGCAGTATAAGTTCCATTTGCAGTATTCTTGATGTGTGTTATACATGTATGCATAAATATTATCTGTCCACTTTGATACTCTTGATTGTATATGGATATAAGTGCTATTTCACTAAAAAGTGCCAATTCGATTTTTCTATTACATATTCAAATAAAAATCTTATCATTTGTTAGTATTAGTGTATGAAAAGGCTAAATACTAATTTTAATTTTTTTTTTGTAATGGAAATGAGTCAACAATAAGGCAAACTGTGATTTGTCTTATTGATTTTCCATTATTATTTCTCTTGATCTCAGACAGTGTAAAATAACAACGATTCTTGATAAATATACATTAAATATATGTAATTAATAATTTACCTTTGCCCACCTTGCAATCGCATTAGAAGGTGCATTTATTTTATACATACTTATAGATAGTTAGTGGTCATTCCCGTTTTGATCACCGTCTGTGAAGCCATGCAAGACTATTAAGTTATTTGTGTAATAAAATGAATTTTGTACATTAATTACTACATTTTGTAGATATTTTAGTTACTATCGTCTAATTCTTTCTTCTCTACAGTTATAAATGTGACTCTTAATAATTTTTGCCACATTTCAGAGGGCAAGTAAATTTTTTGTACTGTGTAAAATGTAAGAATGTAAGTTGGAATAAAAATGTTTATATTACAATGTCGTTTATTGATTTTTTTATACCATTACTCGATTCCTCTCCAAATACACAAACAAACGTGAATTTTTGATAAGATTTGAAACAAAAATGATTTATCTATTTTTAATTCTAGCCCAAACGTAAGGGTTTTAATACAAATTTGATAGCAAATTAAATACATTTGGATTAAGAAAAATTATAAATAAATATCAACGATAATATGAATAAATTAATTAAGTTTGCAAGTAATCAATTTTTTAGTGACATCTATGATTAAATAAATAAAATATAATATTATTGCTTTTCACCAATAGGTGATGCATAATGGCTCTCTATTAATGGCCATTAAAAATAAATTAATCTTGAATCTATTCACTAATAGATGTCAGTCTATTTAAATTCGTGCACAAAAAATTTAATATTGTTGCAATTATTTGAATCATATGGATTTATATAGTATTATGAATTATTAATGTAAAAAAAAATAAATTTAAAATATTGATATTTCTTATATTGATTAAAATATAAGTTTTAAAAAATATATGCGTTGTTTGTTAATTTTAAAGCATATAGATTATTTATATATAAATGATATATACGCATAACGATTTAAAAATAATATTTTAAAATTGTGGAGCAAAGAATCCTCAATTTTGACATGGTCGCTAAAAAGCGTCTTACGTTCATGCTATTGAATATGAAGGATTTAACTAGTAAACATGGGTAAAGTGATTTGTGGATGACTATAATTGATTTTATACCAGGCCTCGTGTTTCGTCTGGAATGACTGGGTTCATAGCTGTGCATTTAGGTAGGAATTTCGTTCGAGTGTATTTTTACGACTTTGTATTGTTGCGTTATAATTTTTAAATAAAGTCCTGCATCATGTATGAAAGGATTCAATTTTATCCCCTAATTGGTTTCTTTTGTGCATGCTTGACGTTTGTGAATAGATATTTGATAGGAATTGTTTATTCGCAGGGATGAAATGTCCTGATTTGATTCAATATTGAGTCGCTTTTTTTGTACAATTGCAGGTGCTGGATATCACAATAACGATCTCGGAAAAGTATATAAAAAACTATGTTTTACCGCATGTCGAGAAGCTTCGAAGATAATGAACCAAGATGATGGCAATGCAATGAACGCCGTTGAAGCAGCGTTAATAGGTTTGCATTTAATGTATTTTAAATTGGCAATTAATAAACGAGGTTAATGATTAATGCTTGTTTTATATTAGTTTTAGAAAATAGCAGCGTGACCAATGCCGGTTTTGGATCTAATTTAACATGGGACGGTACGGTGGAATGTGACGCTTCCATAATGAACGGTCAAAATTTAAACTTCGGTGCATGCGGGGCCGTGTCCAATGTGAAAAATCCTATATCGTTGGCGAAGAAAATTTGTGATAAGCAAAGTGATGGATTGTTCTTAGGGCGTATACCACCTTGCATATTAACAGGGTACGGTGCGAAAAAATGGGCTAAAAAATCCGGTTTGGAAATGGTCGATAGCAAAAAAATGATATCGCCCAATGCGCTTAAAAAATATAATCATTATAGGCGAAAATTGAAACGATACTGTCAACATTTCGATTTAAAATACAGTCCGTTAGATACTGTGGGTGCGATTTGTGTTGATGCAACTGGTAACGTGGCAGCGGCGGCGAGTTCAGGTGGCGTTTCGTTGAAACACAGCGGCAGAGTGGGGCAGGCTGCGTCGTTTGCTAGTGGAGTTTGGGCGACCCTCGGCGAGGCGGGTTCTTCTCCTTCGGTTGCCGCTTGTACGTCCGGTTGCGGTGAACATCTCATTAGGACACAGTTGGCTAAAAATGTGGCAGAGAGCCTTAAGGATGCTTGTCCGACGACTGGGCTG
The DNA here is from genome assembly GCA_008973525.1 of Stenopsyche tienmushanensis. Taxonomy (NCBI): domain Eukaryota; kingdom Metazoa; phylum Arthropoda; class Insecta; order Trichoptera; family Stenopsychidae; genus Stenopsyche; species Stenopsyche tienmushanensis. The sequence continues at coordinate 532,816 of WACJ01000546.1, read as the reverse complement.
TCTAAATGTTTAAAGGAGAAATTTTGTGAATCGCCGTTTTTAAACGGAATCAATGAGAAATTAGCCGGAGCTATCGGACTGACGCACGAGAATGGACGCGGTGAATTCTTATGGGGACATACAACTCCTTCCATGTGCATCGGTTACATGTCATCTAAGGATCGTCAACCAAAGGTTAATCATTTCTTAATTAATTACAAGTCTTGTGTTGTGCAAGACTTTTATTTTCATTTATAAATTGATTATATCATACGCTGAGCTCGCCAAACCAAGCGCTACCTGTTTAATATATTATACTTCCTGTTCTAAATTTCGGGTGAATATCAATTTCGACTAAACTGTTGCATCGTGAATATTTTTTCCGTATTGAATCCTGGAGGTTATTTCATTATATATCAAATTCTTCCAGTATTCCCTCTCGAAACTGTCATTAATTTATTTTTGTCATAATTGATTGACATAAAGACAGCAGCCCCATCGATAGACGTAAGCGCCCGTGTCCCTCTGTTTAACTCCTATCGTCACCTTGAAAGATTCCAACAGCGTGCCGTTGGAATCTGGCAATTACATGGCAGAAGTCATGTAACCTCATGAGCAGAGAGCGTTCCCATTTCAAGAACTCCGCCGGGATACCGTCCATCCCCGAGGACTTCCCTCCCCGAAAGACCCCGTAAGCAAGCCTCAATGTTATTTATGTTGACCTGTTGATTCTCCTAGATCCATTAAAACAATTAATGGGTGATACGTTTGTATTTTTTTTCAAGTTTAGGCATTTAAGTTCGCAAACAAAATGCAACTAAATATAAGGCATTGCATTTAAAATCTTTTTTAATTTAAAATCATTATATATCTAACTCACTATCATTATTTATAGCTATAATGAATTTGGTAACGCTTGGTCTGGTGAATAATATTTAAATAGCTTATTATATTTATGCTACAACAATAACAATTCATAATATTTGCAGTATGTCATGTCGCATCTTCCTTCGAACATCAAAAGCGGCACAAGCGCAGTAGTCGGCGGGGTGCCATTTTCCATCACTTTAAAATCGCAACCGGCATTCCAATGGCAAGTGATAACAGATAGAGACAGCAAATAACTCCACAATAAAACAATCTCATCTTCTTACCATAATTTATTAAATATAAATAAAATATAATCACTGATATAGCAGCCAAAGACAATTTTTTTTACAATAAAAAAGATAAATACTGGTCATTAAGTCTTTTCTTTTAATCTTTCAATTTTACAAATATGTTCCTTTCTGTCACAATACCAATTTAACTTGTGCGTTATTTCAATACATATACATATAAATCATTCGGATACTTCCATTCGCATCACAATATAAGAGGAACATTCGATCATAAAATTTCTCAACACAAACAGTTATACAATTTGGAAGAGCCGCAAGGAATAAAATGACATAAAGCTAAACGAACAAATATGTAAAATGGATTAAAATATTAACAGCACATTAAGGTTTTGTTTTTAATATAATTTTATTATATTTATACCATTTAAAGCAGTCTTGTTGAATTAACTATGGTCCAAAGAAAATATCTGAACTATCTAACAATATTAAGATCATCTGAAGTAGTGGTGACTGAGAAATTTAAATATGGATGGAATCTTATTCTATAATTATATTTTGCCTGATTTGATTGTCTACTACTTGTTGAATTAATTCAAAGAAATAAGTGCACTTAAAACAAGCATTGCAAATGGAAGATCATCTATTAGTGATATATTAAATTGAAGACGCATCAAAAGAAAAAATGCTCGGATGAAACCAGTTCATTCCGAGCGATTGAAAGACGATTATAATCTTTTTTAACCCTTTGAGTTCGGGCACTACTCAAATCGATGCGGTAAATTGAGCGATATTGGGTGGCCATACGCGAAATGCTAATGAATGTTTTAATTTGACGGTTTGGTGATTGGCTCCGAAGCACCTGCATTCTGGTGTAAAAATCATTGAAATATTAACATACATTGCTGCTGGGATGTTTAATAACGACTACAGCTTAATTTTGAAGATGATGAATACATTAAATATAATTGTTGGCATCTATTGTAAAGTCTTTGCTGAAAATACCGATGAAGTGCGGGTAGTGAGGCGGAACCGTAAGAGTCTTTCTGAGACAAACGCAGCTCGTATAGCCCGAAAACACCAGTTAGTCGAAGATAATCAACTTTTTGAGAAAGCTGAAGATCTATTATATGCACCTGGAGTCATTGGTTGATCGGTAAATCACTAAAATTGATAGTTTTATCGCATTGAAACTTTAAACGAGATGAGTTCAACAGGAATCCTTCGACAAGTGGTGAGCCGTTTGATATCATGAGCTATCTTATAACTCCTTGCTGGTTTGCCCGAGCACAAAGGGTTAATACATTGTTATATCAATTCATGCTAGAGAATAAGAAACCATCCTGTGCGTGATAGGTTTGGGTTAAATATTAAATTGTCAATTCATAATAGATTTGTCGACCATCTACAACTGTGGTCGTTCAAAAGCTAACGCATTAACTATTTGTGCATTTGATAAATAGAAACATGTACACATCCATAAGAATAAAATATGTTAGGAGGTAGCATAAAATAAATTAATTGGGAGGGTTAGATCATTAAAAATCAGATCTTGTCACGATAAACTTGTCATGCATTGAAATAGTCTAAAAAATATAAATAGCAAAATATTAGTGGTATTAATGCAAAAAGCAATATCACTGAGATTAATTAAGAATAACCTAATATTAATATAAAAAACATTGCAAAAAATAAAATTAAATATCATTTGGTTCCAATTCAATCGGTTGCTATTCGCCAACCTGTCAATTATTGTACGGTAAAGGCGCGTCTTAGGTAAAATGTACAGATTAAGTACAAAGTGCATATAAAAAATCGCCTCGTAAAATGTCATTACGCCATCAACACATAACAAATACATTGATAAATATTTAGAACGGGTTCAATAATAACTGCACTGGAATGAATATAATCCATTTAATAAAAGGAATCGTCAAAATTTAGGCATAACAAATACCAGGAACACGTTTCTAATGCTAAACGGATTATACCCGTGAATAAATGCAAAAATTTACAATCACAATCCACGTCGATCAATAAAAATGGCAAGAGGACAGAGATGAGTTAAAATGAAAAAGATGAAAACGTCGACACAACGACGAAACATCGAATGTGCATTAATATAAAAAAAAAACATTCCGATTCATTTTGATAACATTGCAAAATCGATCCTTGGGATTCAACGTTCAAAAGCACCACGGGCTGCACGCTCGGAAACACGCATGAATAAAGTATTTATATAATTTTTTTTTTTTACAATAGAACTAAATGTGAAATTTGTACATCCATTGACTAACAATAATGCTAAACCTTTTCAAAAAAAAAAAAAAATTGATAATAGAACATATATTAAAATGTATATATACGCACGGTACGTTGTACATTGTACAAGGGCGGAGAGGCAACATAGCAATATTGTCTTAATTCTCTATAAATACAACCTAATTACACATATTACAAAAATAATATGACAAAAATGCATGTCCACTACGCCTACATCGTTTTTTATCCCCCTTCCGTCATGCAACAAAGGCACAAAAGTAAGTCACCTCAATATATTAAAATTAATAGATCAACGTGCAATTTTTTTTTTTTAGTGCGCTCGGAAAAGATTGAAATTAATATATACCACACACACACACGCTTACATGCAAATCTGAAGGGTTTAATTTTGGCATACCGTAGAAAAATTTAGATTAAAAAAAAAATCATATCACAATAAACCATGGAGGAAAATGAACACTTTTCATCAAGTAACTTCAATCGATCCACTCCACAAAACGCCGTTTATAAAAGCTCTCAGACGCAACCGTACTCGTACCATATCGCGGTTTCTTTTCCGGTAGCTTTATTGCTATTGGGTTTAACATCTTTGTCTTCTTTTGTGATACTGGTGTCTAGGTGATTGGGTAGTTTGTTATCGCCGCTCCTAATGTCCGGCGATTGAGTGAACGTCTGAGCCGCGCCGTCCCCAATCACCGTCGATATCCTATTGTAGACGAGAAAAGTGCTGGAGCTTTCGGGTTTTTCGGGCGATTCTTTCGCTTTCGGTTCTAGTTCGCTTTCAACGGGGGATGCGAGATTCGTTTGGGTGTTGTCTTCGGCCAAATATACAGCTCGCCTAGATCCAGCCCGGCATAATCCTAATGCGGCCGTCACGGTTGTCGGTGATTCAGCACCTTCAAACCCCTGAAAACTATTTCTATGTCCGCTGACGAGGCTGCTGCTCAATTTATGGCTCTGCCTCTTTCTTAACGAAGCCCTAATCAAAGCATCATCGCCACCTCCTAGAGAACCATGGAAAGAGCTGTGTGATAGCTTCCTGACAAAATTATCAGCACTGTGTCTCGGAGATTCGAGACTAGAAATAGATGGGGCAGCTGATACGGACATTTGTTGTTCGGCCGTTGAAGCAGATGTTCCCGATTTATCTAATTTATTTGTATCTCCCACTTCATGATTGGTTATATCCGATTCATCTGACTCGGAACCGCCAAGTGTGACTTGAGATTGTGTCAATTTTGAGCTTTCATCAACGCTCCAAGAGCGTCGGTTGTGTCTTGAAGGAACTTTATTGATTAAGTCTGAACCTGCTTTGCATACTCTTTTTACCCAATTGGATCCAAAGCTCTTCTTTTTAAGGGTGCAATTATCGAGTTTTCTATAATGCTCCATAATTTTTTCTTCCAATTTTTCCTTCTGTCTACAAATGTTGTTTAATTTATCTGTTAACATTTTTTCTTCCTGATGATAATGCTGTTTATCTTCCATCGAATGCGTCAATAGTTCGTGATATTGGACAAGTAGACCGGACATGTGCTCCATTAAAGATCGTCGATCAGAATCCAACGTCACATTCATTTTTTCCAGCATCTGCAAAAAAAATGTTTTTGAATAATATGCCATTAAGGGAGGAAACTAATATATATTTATAAAATACATACCTCACAGCGCTGAGCGATTTTATTAAATTCAAGCTCTAATATATTCATGGAATCCGTTTTCGTGCTTAATTCCCCAGACATTTCCGTATTGCGCAATTTCAATTGACTGGCCTCCGTGCGCGTGTTTTTATATTCCTCCTGCAGATGTCGATATTCATTCTTTAATCTATCACTAGCACTGAACAAACTTCTAAAGTCTTCTTTTAATTTCGAGTGTTCCTTTCGTAAATTGGAGAGGTTTCGCGATTCGATTTTCAAATGTTCCCGTTCTTCTTTCAAATCGGTTATTTGTTTCTCAAAGCTGACGCTCTCCTCTTTCATCTCTCTATTTTCGAGCTTCAGATCTCTCATCAGCGATTTAAGAACTTCTCGCTCTTTAACTATGGATTCATATTCCATCGTCAATTGTTCGTGCAGTCCTCTCAAAGAATGAAGATCTTGGAGCGTATTATCGTAGATTGATTTGACGGTCTCAAGCTGCTTCATTAGATCTTCTTTTTCAGCAGCGAGTTGACTGTTGGCTAGTTGTAATGTTAATTTTTGGGAGTCAAGGGAACCATTTTGAGATGTAAGGGTGGATACGGCAACTTGAAGTTTTGCATTTTCAGCCTGGCACGTGTTGTACAAGTCCTTCAATGCTGACAGCTCAGCAGATAGCTGTTCGTTCTGTGCGATGATATTGGATTTCATCTGTTCCGGTTCGTCTTTATTGCAAGAATTTTCTTTGCATTTGCACATTTGATTGCCATCGATGGGGTCTATTTTCAATTTTATATACACGTCGTTTACAATCGTCTGGATATCTGTATTTTTCATGATTTTTTCTACAACATCCTCCAAAATGATTTCTTTACGAATTATATCTACCGTGTTTATTCCGAGTTTTTCTAAGCACACTTTTACTCTTTCGGAATGGACTTTTTCCTCAACGAGATTCTTTTGGAGGGTTTGAATTGTTTCTTTGTCCATCATGGTCTGTGAGATAAGTTCTTTAGACTGTGATTCTAAATCGTGCAATTTTGTTACTTGAACGGACATCGAGTCCACTTGTTTATTGAGATTGACAATTTCTTTTTGATCGTGTTGTTTTTGAAGCGTGAATTTATCCAAAGCAATATCTTTTATTTCAATGGTTTCACGAAGTTTGGTAACATCCTTAGTAAGAACACTATTGTCTTTTTCTAAAGAAGCCACTTTGGTCTGCACAATCGTTAGTTTTTCCTGAACTTTCTCGGCATTTTCTGCAATCGGTCTGAGAGTTTCCACTTCATTTGTTTTAACTTCTAATGTCCTTTCAAGATCCTCCGCTCGCCTCTTTATGGATTCACAGAGTAGATTTACTTTTTGTTTGTCACTGTTGATTGATTCAACATGTTTTTCTAGTTCTTGTATTTTCGACCTGTCTGATTCTCTCTCGATATTAATTCGATCGCATGAATTTTTTTGGCTATCGATTGTATCTTGGAGCTTCCTATTTTCTTCTAAGGCATTTTTAAACACATTTTCAAGTTCAACATTTTGTTGATTAAGCCGACTGCAATTTTCTTGCAACTGTTCACATTTAAGAGTTAATTTCTTCTTATCTTTCTCTAAATCTAAAATCTTTTCTGATGAATCGACGAAAGATTGTTCTTTCAACGAATCGATAGTCGAAAGAAGCCTTTTATTTTCAAGTTCTAATTTAAGTGCTCTAGCCTGAGCGTTGCTAGTAAGCTGTTCTGACAAACTATTATCACCTGATTCGCTTCCCTGAGGACAATAATCCAAATCATCACCTTGGTTATCAATGCTAACATTTGTACTATTTAGCGTCGATTTAATAATATAATTTAAATGAGTATTTTCTTCTATAAGATCTTGTATTTTTTGCTGCTCAATATCTCGTTCCTAAAACAATAAATATTCAAGTATTAATATGAAGCATACCTCCAATTGTAATTTAGCTGAAAATATATATGTACCAGAGCTGCGTCATTTTCTTTCTGTTTCATTTTCATAAGTTCATGTTCCAGACTGCGATTTTTTTCAGCTCGAGCTCGCGATTGGGCGAGTTGCTCCTCTAACATATCCTGAGTTTCTAACAATATTCGATTGTCGTCGCGCAGTTCCGACTCTCGCGCTTTATAAAATTCCATATCGACTAATTTTTCTCGATATTTCTGAACTTCCAATTCCAATCTATTAAAAAAATGATATAAACAATTAGAATATAAAATGGAAGGAAATAAATCTTCTACAAAATTTTAAACAAACCTATCAGCTCTATCGGCACGTTCTCTAAGCGCATCAACTTCATCACGATACGCCGCAGTTTTTCTTGCTTCACTAAACCAAGTTTGACTTTCAATACGTAATTTATTAAGGGCACTTTTTGTATGTTCAAGTTCTTCACGACATTCGGATAGATGTTCTGATTTTTCTTCTCTATAAATAAACATCAAAATTCAAAAATCAAAATTGTTCCAATATGAAATATAAAAATAATTTTTATTATGTTATTACAATACAGTGGAACCTCGGGTTACGAGTTTATTTCGTTCCTACTAATACCTATAAGTATAAAAGATTAAAACAATTATTTATTCATGGTACTGTTGCATGGGCAGAGAGAAAATTTTTGTATTTGTTAGTGGACCCTTAAATTTAGTTTTGCATTAAATATTTGCATAGCATCTGCTAAGAGTGCAAGTAACGGTAATTTTAGAATAATTGTGCACCAAGATAAGCAGTGGACCTTCAGCCCTGCTTTTGAAATAAGACAATGGGCATGGAATGCGGCCGGGATGTCTTCATCCTGGAGGGTTGGTGAAACTAGCATTTATTCAATAGACGCTATTGCAATGGCGGCTGGCGACTTCCACCGGCCCCCAGCACCGGCTTCAAATGATGCTGGTATATAAGGGGTCCACACCTTTACTGGGACCTCTTTACTCTTTTCTTTTTTGGTTTGGACTTTGGGCAAGAAAGATCTCCCCGTCATACCTGCTACCTGTCACACCCCCTTTGGTCACCATTTGCCGCTGGTTCTCAGCTTGTGATTCAAGAATAAATGTGTTGATTTTATTGAACTCCTGGGGCCCTTTTTCATTTCGGACAGTCTCCCGGTCTCGAGTTGAATTATCCTGACAAAACCCTTCTTGGTCATCGACGATCCATTGGTCCGGCAGATCCAAAGTACTTTAGCTTGAAGAAGGCGTCGTGCTGGCATATGCGAAGTGGTGGATGGAGGTGATGGAAGGATTAGTCGCTGTTGCTGTCTCCCTCGATCACTTGTATCTCGGGAGAACTATCAACAGGTTCATTCTTGCAATCCCTAATTTAAATTTTTTACACGATTTTGGCTCACTTTCTTCACTATCTTTAACTTTTCTCTTAAAGAATTTTTCAATCAACACTTGTTTTTGGCGGCTTTTCAATACGCTGCTGAAATGAGCCATAGCAATATTATTAAATGAATGAATAGCCCTATTAGCTGCTGCTTTATCAGGATGATTTTCTTCCACAAACGTTTTTAACTTTAACCACATTGAAGTAAGAGATTTAATCTTTGCTGTCGACAGTTTATTTTTCTCCCTCTCCTCTTTTATAGCTCCCGATAGAGCCTCTTTTAGTTGATGGTGTTGTTATTCATGCAGCTCCTTCAACTTGTCGATGCTGAAGTCCTCGCTATGTCAAAGTCGTCCCAGGGACACAATTTCTTCGATAGGCTCCTTTACATTCGCAAATTCCTTGAAGTTTCGTTCTAAAACTACCTTAACCACAACTTTTTCCACTCAGAGTTCTTCTTGAGATACCCTGCGTGCCCTCGGTGACATCGATACACAATGATGCTCGATGACGGCATACAGGGGAGAATGGTTTTAGGCTGTTTGAACGGTGACTTGTCTCCATGGTTAGGTACTACAAATGACCAAACCGATACGAGTACCATGGGGAAGGTGTAGCCCCTGCAGTCTGTCATCTGCTGCAGCCCCTTTCAAACTGAGAAACTCTTCTAGAGGGCGCGGAGCAAAAGGGATGGGCGCCTGGACGTTTTGTGCATAGTGTTTCTCGTGGAGTTAAAAAATCAATGGAAGACATTATCTGTGTGGCTAATCCGGGGTAACCCGGAACGGACCATTCCAAACAGGATCGATATTAAATGATCCTCCAATCCAGTCAGCTGCTGTCTGTTGTTTGTCATGATCCATTGGCTGCAGGATAGGAGTTGTGTTGGGTGGAAGGAAGACAATTGTTATAAAACTCCTCCAAAATATTATCCTGAACTCTCTCAGTGTGGGCAGGAGCATCATCCATAATTAGCATGGCCTTCAGAGGAAGATTATTAACCAGCAAGTATTATTATATCTCAGGACCAGCAGCAGTCTATCTATTTGGTAAACAGCTCTTCGTCGGTCTATGCCCTATTATTTGATCTCCACATAACAGGCAGCCTGTCCTTTTGCACCTCTTGAATGCCCATGGGTTCTCCAAAGAGTAAACAAGAGGAAGATTTATCTTCTTGTCGCCACTCACATCCGCACAAAAGAGGAATGTCAGACAGTCTTTCATTGCTAGGTTGGTCCGACGGGACCAAGTTGACGAAACTCGATCATGCGACTCGTAACCCGAAATTTTGCTTGTAAACTGAAACAAAAATTTTGACAGGGCTCGGCTTGTAACCCAAGAAACTCGTAACCCGAGATTCCACTGTATAGTACATATAGAATATATGTGATGGAAAGGAAGTAAACTATTTTTAGTTGGCTATATAATTTGAATACAACGGAGCATGATATGAATAAGAATTGGAGAATTTGCTTTTATTTCCTGTACGCTAAGAGCCATCTATTTAAATATGTTGTATTCAACCGTTCTAACTATATAAATGACACCCGTTACTAAAATATATTTGAGATTTATTATTGAAAAATATTTTCATAGACGTTTGTCGACTAAGTCAAACGAGTCTAATCACAATTAAAAAGTACATGCATAAAACAATCAGGATTTATTAGCTGTCTTCACTTGTTTGACCTAAAAAGATCATAATGGTGGTTGTAACTGTATCACAAACAGTTCATAAAGATTTTTTAACAATTTAATAACACGCCGCTGGCATTAACCTTCTTTATTTAGTTACTTTTAATACTCGTCGTTGCTATGAATGAAAACAATAGACCGTGGGAATGAAGTGTACTTTAAAACTGGCTCCCATAGCAGAAATTCTTGTTTTATGAAATTAATTCACTATGTTGCTGTGCATGTCTGAATGGAATTTACAATATTAAATGATGGTTATAAATCGAGTGCAACCGATTCTTAAAAATGCGATTTAATTGAATAAAATATATATATATATATATATATACTAACAATTCCTGTCGTTGTTTTCTTAATCTAGCTTTCCAATCAGCGAGTTCTACTGCTAAATGATTATTTTCAAAGCTGGTCGACGTGGGAGTACCGAACGAGTTGGAGTTGTTCCGAGCTGCGCTTTGTTTAATGGGTAATCTAGCGTTGTCATCGTTGGCTACAGCCTCGGTGATCACTAAATTTGCCCAATGACTCAAGTATTGATCTCGTTCTTTAGCTAATCTTCTAATATGATTGTACATAGGCCGCCGATTGAAAAAATTCTAACGAGTCCGGAGTGAGGACCAGTGTTTGATTGTCCGTAACCTGCAAATAAATCATAGTGAGTAGTGAAATTGTTATTCGGATAAGATTTACACGATGCGAATATTAAAAATATACCTGTTTTATACATTCGACAATGCCATGTTGAGTTTCTACATCGAGCTCTTTGATTCTCGTAATAAATATTTCCTTGTTTGGGCATTGAACGGCGGCGCCCAATAATAAAAGTAATTAATAATTTCATGTTTTCTACGCCTTCTCTTGAATCGGGAGTTTTTGCTAATATTATGCATTCCGGAATTACTAGCAATGTCTGCCCGAGTTCTTCCTCGTAGAGAGCTTTGATGTTTTTTATGATACAATCAAAGTTTTTGACTCTGGCGACCATGAGAGCTTGATCTTCGAGACCGTCCAATTTATTTATTTGATGCGGCGGTTCCGGATCTATCTGAAGAACGACTTCGTGCAGGAGATTTCCGTTCCATAGCGATGAATATTCGGTTAGAGTCTCCGGTTGAGATAGACACGATGCCAACTGAAATGAGAAATCGGTTGATCTTATTTTTTTAATTTTATTCATCAGACGATTGAGAATCCACATTAACACCGTGAACAATGGGAGTGGAAGATTTAGTAAAGAAAGTGGGCATAAATCTCACAATTTAATACGTATTTGTGTGTGTGAATTACCAAAATTTAAGCTCGACAAAATGGTTCATGAGAAAGATCACTGTTAATACACGATCTTTATAAATCGGATCACTTTTTCATTTTAATATACCATTGATACAAAATGTGGGAATATGGTGTTGATTTCTACCACGTATTTATTGACTTTTGCAAGGCATAGGACAGCGTCAATCGGGAAAAGATGTTGGAGATGGGAATCCTGAGTAAGCTGGTGAGGCTGTTGAGGATGTGTGTCCGGATCTGTTAGTATAGTTCGCTCCAACGGTGCCCTGGATGCTTTCTCCCCTGACAGATCGGGACACGTAGACCCATGGAAGGATAATGCAATGCATTTGGCCTTTGCTGACGACATTGACGTCGTGGCTAAATCAAGATTAGAGGCTTTGGCGGCGCTTACGTCTATCGACGGAGCTGCGGTTAATTTCGGCATGAAAATCAACTATGCTAAAACGAACGGGGCTCTCTTATAGGGCTGTAGGAGCCACCCTAAGTCTAAATCATATTTATAATTTTTTTTATACAGAGTGCAAATATTAAAAGAGCGTATATTTTATACGTTTTTAATGCCGTGCATGATAATTTTGCATACTTGTATTTAAACAGCTAGAATAAATTTATACAGCTGAAAGACTGCAAGTATTTCGAAGGCTTCTACGTTAAAAAATGGCATTGGATCTGAACGATTGTTTTCACTTAACAGTTAGTTATTTAGTATGTTAAAAAATACTTATTTCCTGTAGCCGGTCATGTTTGTAAAATGTCGCAATGTTAATTTGAAGCATCCTTCAATTTCACATCGTCAGAATGGTCGTACGTTATGTTGCGATATTATTATTACCAATTATAAAATCATAGTATTAAATTCGTATTGAACAAAATCTTTTCCAGTTGGAAGACTTTAAGAGTTTACTTCATTAAAATTTAAACCGTAAGTGTCGAGGCAAACTGGTTTGATAATATTAAAGTCCAGTTTTCAGTTTAAAATGTATTTGTACGTGACAATATACTCGTGCATCAGATGAATAACTAGAAATTCTACTTTTCATGAAGAAAAATGACAAAATAAATAGCACCGCATAATCCAGCCGTTTTGCATACAAATTTATTAATCGGCAGATGTTACAATCTGCGAACACATCCAGCCATGTGGATAAAATTAATATCAATATTTATGTTACATAATTATAGAACTTAGCATTCATTCCGATAAGCATGTTTCTTGTTTAAATGTTTATGAATAAATTATGCGAAAATGCAGAACCGTGAAGAGCGTCTCTAATATTTGAAGACCGAGAGTGCTCAATGCAGTCATTAACGTATCGATGAAAGTATATATGCTCATTTTTTGCCAACAGTTTGAGGAAGTAATTAAGTGATTTGCATCAAAGGTCATTGCATTGAATCCGCTAGAATTGTTTAGCTAACGGATGCAGAATTGTTTGAGCCAATTTATAGCCATATAATTATTTCGCGAAATTTAAAAGATCGGCGAATCAGTAGCTTTTAACTATGCCCAACAAATAAAATTTAATCTTCTTTTAAAGTAGATACAATTTGCATTTTGATACACAACGTTTCACTTTTAGTCATGTATTCCAGGAAAGTGCTTTTAAAGTTGAAACACGGTATTAGTCATGTGATGTTCGGCGGACCGCGAACAGGAGATTAAATGTATATATGCAAATTAGTACAGAACCCTGAGTAAAATTTAAGGAGCTGATAAATGTAATTATTCTACAACGTATATCCTGTCGGTATGATTCATTTAGGAAAGACGGTTGGAGAATTGATGTCACCTTGCGACGAAATGATATGCATAAGAATGTTTAACATCTTTAAATGGCCGAAAAATCATATTGAAAGACCTTCAGTGTGCCTAATTTGTATTGAAATATTTTGCAATGCCATAGATTACTTTATGTAATTCGAGACGAAGCTAATTTAATTAATATGAATAATCATTTTTATTGAAAAATATGACTGAATTTATCAACAGCGACATAATTCTCAGGGGCAGACTCTTGGAATTACATAGCTCTGTTGCCAGCTTAAGCCTGGCATGAGCCAGTAGAGGGCCCGGAAACAAGGAGAGACGACTTTCCATTTAACTCAAGTACTGACGACGCTCAACACATCATTGATGACTGTGAGGCTTGGACACTCCAGAGAAACATGCTGAAACAAGCATTCGGGGTAGTTGAGCTCAAAGTTGAAGATATGGTCCACATCTATGATGGTGGCATTTGTAGAGGAAGTGATGATCGCCAAAGAATACAGTGTGAGAGAGAGAGACGCAGAGTGACTCTCCAACACTAGAATAGCGCTATATTGAAGGCCAGGAGGACAGAGAAGGACAAGGGAAGGGTTTAGACAGTAAGAATCTGACATTGCCCTGGGGTTGTCAATCCCCAAGGGTGTCTTATGCAAGATTCTCCTCCCATAGGATAAAAGGCTCCTGGAGCTGCACCCCTGGCTTATGCTAACGTAAGAACAAATCTGAGATATGCTTAAGCATCACATAGGACTTCATTCAAGCCCTATCGAGGAAAGGAGAGATTGGACTCTTTGTATTTCGGAAAAGCCCCTTTCAGTAAAATCAACAAGGTCTTCTCAAGTAATTTTTCAGTGTCTTCTGAAGAAAACTGCTTAGTTTTACTCAGAAGATTTCAAGAAAGTTTACCTCAGGTCAAGCTACCTTCAATATAAATTTGAAGAAGAAGAGAAGAATTCAAAACATCAACACACAGTTGGATAATCTTTGTCAGCGACATGAACTGTCTCTAAGAAAATCGACAATAATCTTTAAGCATGAAGATAATAAAGTAACACGCTCTTGTTCGTCTTTTTGCCGATGGTATCAACTTTTCAAAATGCAAACTGTCTAATATAATTGCAATGGATGAAACTGTAGTATATCTGGGCAAATGATGACAAACAACAATTGATCACGTTGGTCTACGGTTCTTTCTACTAGTAATGAAAATGTATTTTGGCAATTTGTCTAGATGGGAAGAAAATTCTACCTACAACGGGAAAGAAAGATAAAATTGAACTTGTTATGGGAATATGCGCCCTTGAAAGTAAAAAAAGTTTGGTCCACATAAACAGTTATACGAAAATTAGTCAATTTTATGCTGCCATCGAAGATGAGAAGAGGTTTGCTAATTTGGGATTCAACCAGAAATTAATGATTACATTGAAAACAGACTCAAGATATCATAAGAAATCATTAAGTGAGTGAAGAATTCATGGGATAATTGACATAGAAAAATTTATCTTTGTTTGTTCGTATTTTATGCGCTGCCATACCGTTCATTTGATTGCGATAAAACTTTGTTAATTTACTGTTTACACTTTTTCAAATAATATAGGTATAGTACAATTAACTTACAGTAGATCTTATTATTTATAAAAATCAATGTTTGTATGTTTGCTCATATTTATAATAAAACCAACAAAATAAAATAAATTTCATTATTTCTATCATTCCTAATTAAACAAGATAATTCGCTTGAATCAACAAAAAAAGTAAGACAGTGTCTCATTATCGGAATATTGACTTTTTAGATTAATATACAAAATATTTATTTACATAAAAAAAAATGTTTCACTAATAAAATGTTAAATTAATTGCTTTTCCTCATAACAAACTATTAGTTAAGTGATTTGCAAAGAGCACATGTAATGGATGTCAAGGTTTTTATTCAATCAGAATCAAATTAGTTAATAAGTCAAAGCCAAAACATAGTCTAATGATTTAAAGATTTCTCTTTAAATTAATAATTCTAATGAAAGGACACGATGAAACATTATAATCACTTTTATTGGAACTTTTAGTCGATTCTTAAGTTCTTTTTCAAAATGCACTATAACGAATCGCAATAATTCGGCGTCTCCTGCTGTACTTATGTACGGTAAAGCTTCTTCAACATAAAGAATATAAAAGTGTGATTCTGGAGCGCTTAAATGGTAGTTAATCTTTATGTAAGTTGGCAAGTGATTGCGGCGTAGGATCACACAAAATAGAACAAAAAGAACATTCAAAATTTCATCTTTATACATGTTATTTCTTCAGGAAAGAAACAAGACATGAGATAACAAAAAAGAAGATTTTGTAACTAGCAAGGAATAATTACATTTCAACTTCAACTATCCAATAAATAAAGATTAATAATTGTTTGTTCGTATGTAATGTGCAGCTATACCGTTCATCAGATTGCGATGAAACTTTGTCCAATTATTGTTAAGGATTGCACGATTAACATAGGCATAGTCTAGTATGCAAAAATAAAAATTTGTTCGTTCGTATTTTATGCGCTGCCATAATGTTCATTCGATTGCGATAAAACTTTGCCAATTTATTGTTTGCACTTTCTCAAATAATATAGGTACAGTACGAATGATAGAATATATTTGCATGGACAGGTTTTTATTTTTTATAACTGCCGTGGTCATTGTATTTATGACGTTAATTCTATAATATGAAATCTTGTATTGTCTATGTATATCTCATCATTTTCATAATTTTTCAAATAAGTTTCGAACTACAAGGGGGGTAGAAAAATTGTACATTCTGACACTTTTCGACATTTCAATAAGAATATGTGAACACACAAACATATCCATGAATATTTTATGTTTCGTATATTAGTAAAAATTCAATACAGAAATGCACGTATCAAGGATTATAATGCTATTTTCAAATGTAAAAAGATCTTGTTATAAACATATATGATAGTATAAAATAATTGAAAAGATTATAATAAAAATGTTATATTGTTTCTAATGAATGACTTCGATGTAATTGAGAGTTGAGGTCAATATGAAGCTGTGGCGAAGAACATTTAAAATAATATTATATATTTATAATATATATTTATTAAAGAAAGCGTCGAGTAGTTTGCTTCAAATAATTCAAATTTGATTTGAATAGAAAACAAATGAATTGCGTAATGGGATTTGAAATGGGAAATTAATCTTTCTTGACATTTCACCTGTCGAATGTCGGGCCGGCGCATGTAATCGGTTCAAGGTATTGGAAATATTGCGAATATTAGCCGACGAATGACATTGACTAGTTGTGATTTAGAACGAAGAGATGAGTTGGGTTGGCGGCCTATGTCGTTTCATATCGAATTACCGTGGAAGCGATCGAGTTCGCTCAGTAAATATATCCGCCGTTTCGCGCGGTCGCAACTGCTAATTGATAATCGAGGCGGCGGCTGTGACCGAATGTGAAAGGTCGATCGATACGGTTCGACGTCGTTCTGCGTCCGAGGGCGAGCGCTCTCGCCGCCCGGAAGTCGAAACGGAGGGAAGCTCGCGGGCCGGAAGCGAAGGGCGGCGTCTCAGAGTTCCGCGGAAGTCGAGCGTGACGGCGAAGGACGCGATCGGGACTGTGCATCCTGTACTAACCCAGTTTCCGAGGGCTCCGCGGACGAGAGCTTCCGCCTCGGGCGGCGCGGGGGGCGGCGCCGCCATACCGCGCCGCCAGAGAGGAATCCGCCGACAGAATGCGACGGGACAAAGCCGGGGTTACCGCACGACTAAATCCGATTCCGTTCCATAGTAAATACTGACGCGCTGGCAACACTCGCCGCCGACAGCCGACGGCCGATCGACGAAAAGTATTTAACTTTTCGCCGCGCACGTACGGACTTTTTAAAACAGAAAAATAATTTAATTAAACTAAAACGCGATAAAAATACAGCTTAAATAAAAACAATTATCTTAAAAATATTTTAGAATATGATATTTAAAACAGCATACTTCCATTAGTACATATTCAATAAAAATAAGACAATATAAAACATAAATATACACTTGGGTCTGTTTTTATGCGATAAAAAAATTAAAATATACAATAGTGCAAGTTACAACCATTATAATGTGAATGTTTATAGGGTGA
Organism: Stenopsyche tienmushanensis; assembly: GCA_008973525.1. NCBI lineage: Eukaryota > Metazoa > Arthropoda > Insecta > Trichoptera > Stenopsychidae > Stenopsyche > Stenopsyche tienmushanensis. Next base: position 515,558 of record WACJ01000546.1, on the reverse strand, counting down.
TGGAGGAACGGAATTGTTTTTAATTTTTTTAAATAAAACTCTTATCGAAAGCTTAAGAATTGCATGTCTCCATATCACGGACTGCGTAAAAAAAATAATGGTTAAATCGTCGCAAAGTTTAACCCTTTGAGTAGTGAGCTAATTCGTACAAATCCACTTATCTGTCTGGACAGTCGCAGCGTGTATGAAATTTGTATTTAAATAAATAAACACTGTCAATAGCACATAATATTCAGTTATAATTCATTTCAAATTGATTAATTATGTCATTCACATATCATTATTAGTCGATAAATTTGGATTAACGATCTATATAATCGTACAATGTACGCAAGATACTCTCTCCGTTTCTATTTCTCTCCAAACTTAATGTGCAAAACCCTCTCCGTCTTTTCGAGTTAATCAGCCATTACATTCTAAAAAAGACGATTTGAACACAGAAGGATGATAAATAAATGAGTGCTGACAGATAACGATAATTTCTACGATTATCGAGTAAAATAGACTTTAATAAAGCAATTCCAAGATAAATATGTAGTACACTTAAAACTTTTTTGTGCGGTAGATGCGTTCCGCGAAAAATCGCATTAAAAAAAACGCACAAAAAAAGCTATGACTAACATAGAAAAAGTGATGATGCGTTCCATGATTTTTAAAAACAGCATAACTTTGAAACAGCTATATAAAATATATCCCAAATCGCATAAAAAAACAGGAAAACACTAAGGCAATTAAAAAATAACAAGTAATAATGATAATTTTTGTTGCGATTTTTGATATGACACAAAACCGCTCTCTTTTTCGGAAGAAATAGTATATACAGTGTCAATGTCATCATTGTTCTGTGTAGATTTTCTTTAGAGATATGATGTCAAAATAAGATGTAGTTTCGAGAAAAACACGTTAAAAGAAGTTTCTGTGTCACTAAAATATATTTTATTTAGTAGTTGGAGTTTTAAAAATTCCTTTGGAGAATGTATTTCTAAAAGTCAAAATATTGGAAAAATGCAAAAAAACGAAATCATTTTTTTCAAAAATCTAAACCAGATTAAAGGGGATGGTCGTTGATTCAGCGATAGCAAATGCAATATGATTTACACATCCCCAAATTATAATTATTTTAATAAATGCGATTTTTTTATATGCCACTCCGCGTGGAACGTATCTATCGCATAAAAACAGATTCCAGTGTACATATGTAAATAAAGACCAAAAAAGAATATATTAGGTATTTGTTGTGTAATTTAATTTGAATAATAAATACTTTGAGTAAAATGCCAGTAAAAATGCGCAATTTGGACTAAATAAATTTCATGGTGCTCTTATTTTTAGTGCATGGCATTTTTAAATAGTTAATACATTTTTTATAGTTGGAACATAAAAACACAAATTGTTAAATAATTAATAAATTTTTGGTCCAAATAACATTTATAAATTTAGCACAGATTCAAACCATTTTTGTAATTTATACGCAATAGCAAAATATTCAGTTATTATAGCATTTCTTACAAGATGTCACTTTTTAATTGTTTTATTATGGTTTGTTTTTGTTTTGAAGCAAATTAGATGTTATTGTAGATAACAACGTTTCTTATCCTGGACACAAAACCACAGCTGTTTTCTGGACTGATAAGCTATCGCAAAATATTAAATTATATAATTTGTTCTAAACACGATAAAATACGATTTGATTTTTTATAATGCGTTTACATATAATGTTTAATTTGCAGATGCAAATCAATAATCGATTTAAATGCTGATTATTTTGTGCGTTATATTCAAAGTACAAAATATGATTTCATTTTTGTTTTTGTATCGATGAATCCATTCTAGTGCCGATATCTAGACGTCGCGTTTGGATATTTTTTTCTATCAAGGGACTATTTTTATTTTTTAATCAAAGAAGGTTTCAGCTGTATCATTCAATTCGCATATATTTATTGCAGCTTAAATGTGTCTGGAGGCTGCTTTGTAGTATTTCGAACTGGAAGTTGAAAGCTTTTAGCGATTGGAAACACGATCACGAAACTAAAAAAAGCTTTTTGGATTACATTTTTTTACACGAAGTGGACAAGGATGATGATTTGAGTGTCTTGAAAACCCTGTTTTTTATTTTGTTGAATATGTTAAATTTTGTGTTAACTAAGCAGTATTTGCGGGAGGTTTTAGTTGTCTGCTTTAATTGGAAGAAAAATGCAGCTGAAGCACATTTAATGGTTGTGGAAGTTTATGATGACAATGCTCCAACTGATAAGGGACTGGACGGTGATTTCAGCATGGAAGACAATCCTCACTCTGGACAGCCAAAAACATCGAAGACAAATATTTGGAGGCATTGCTCGATGAAGATCCGAGAAAAACCGTCGAAACATGAGCAAAGACATGCCAAAGTTATTCTTCTGCATGACAACGCTCGGCTTCATGTCACAAAAGTCGTAAAAAAATATTTAGAAACGCTCAAGTGCGATATTTTACTGCACTCGCCATATTCTTCAGACATTGCTCCTTCTGATTACCGGTTGTTTCGACAGATACAGCACGATTTGGCAGCTCATCGGTTCATTTCTTTCGCAGAAGTCGAAAATTGGTTCCTAACTTGGATCGTCTTTCCTTGCATTTCATAAGCATTTAAATGTTTTGATCGCATAAATTCAAAGAAGATGTTACACTGTATTCAGAATTAGCGAACACCCGGCATGCGTTGCAATGCCATAAACGCTTAAAACATATTTAAAAAGAAACGCAGTACGTGGTTTATTGCTTAAGGTAATGTGTAGCGTGAGCCGAAGAGTTGGGATTTAAAAGTATATCGTCTCGAAGACCGACTTAACCACCGTATTGCGCGCACATCCTTTTTCTCCCCGTCCTCGCAGCCCAAACTTCATTTCACCAGACCAATATGCGCCAACATGGTGCACCAATACAATATTTTTACTATATCTATGTTGTTCCTGCAAGTATAAACAGCAAATTGATTTTTTTTTATCGCAAAAGTATGAAAGCGCATTAAATACGGACAAACAAACATTGACTTTTATATATTAGATTGGACAAAGTATTATATAAGAATGAACCCGAGGTAACCAATGGATGTATTAAAATATGATAATCATCAAATACAGAAAGATCTAACTCTTTGCCTAGTAGACCATGTATCAGCTTGATCCTTTTTCTTCTAGTCAGATATGACTTTGATAGGTAATCGTCGGTTGATTTAACATTTATTTCCAGCTCGTTTTGTAAATGCAATAAATTTCTTACATTGCAAAAAAAATAATCACGAATAACGGATTAATGTTTAGGAGCAACCCTTTAATTGCTTACCGAGGTTTGAGAAAAAAGCAAAAAATGATATTTACAAAAACATAATACGAAATTAAGGATGAATAAATCAGTGCTTTGAACCGTTATTTTTTTCATTTCGGTTTTGGTTTCGGTTACGTTTCTCGTTTCGACAAATATAAGGGTTTTACCGGTTTTAGGTTTTGCTCCAGTATGAGTATGAATGAATCATTATTTAACATATTATTTTTCATTTCCTGCTTCCCCTGCGTAGGAAACTAGACATTTACAATTTATTTATAGAAATTTTCTTTCTAGAAAATGTGTAGATTTTTATCACGTAGGCGACAAATATAATACGAATGGTCAATTGAATGGTATTGCAACGTAAACGGGTCGCTGACTTCGTTGATTTACGCTGTAATCGCATGCGCACAGCCGAACACTCAATTCGTTGTCTATGGGACGAATGAATAGCGCATTGATCGAGGGATTCCCCGATTTAATTTGGTTATAATTAAGCCACGTACGAAAAAAAATAGAACTTAAAACAAAATTTGCCAATTTTAATTCTTCGACAACACAAAATTTCTTTGCTTTTTTCAATAAATCTAGAATCTCACACAATTTCCACCTCATCATATGAAAATGGAGATAAATATGATTCAAATTTTATTAAAGTCAAAATTCATTGAAGTTGGCATATCTAAATTTTACAGAAAGTTACCAGTCAGGCTAGAAAATGCAAGAAGAATGGCATGTGAAATAATTTCCGCGACTGGAAGTACTTATCGGGTATGTAGAAGTTATTTACTCTTATAAATGGAAATAAGTCTCCTGTCAGATCTAAAGTTAATGAAGAAGTAGGAAAAAATAGTAGGAGAGAAGAGATGCCAAGTGTCAGGATGATGATCAAAAGATGTCAGGTGATGCGGGGGGGGGGGGTATGGAGACGAGGACATCGGGAGCGCTAAAGGCGGAGATTCCGGGGCGCTGAGTGCTATAATTCGCCCATGCTACAACATCATGGCTGAAGAGCCTCTGGTAGTGGAGTGGTTCTAGTATCGGATTATTCAGCTTGTTATTGGAGGACTACGAGGTGGAATACAGCAAAACGCTGTGATACCTCGGGATCCTCATGGATAACAAGCTGACCTTTAGCAAACACATAGAAGAAGCTGCACAGAAGGCACAGAAGGTGATAGGCGAGCTTGGACGGCTCATGCCCAACATTGGAGGGCCAAAGCCGTGCAGAAGACGTACCATAAACGAGGTAATACACTCGATCCTTATGTACGGAGCCTCGATATGGCATGAGCCGCTCAAACGTGACACCAACAGAAAAAAGCTCGCCAGAGTCCAGCGACAGGGAGCGCTCCGAGTCACCGCAGCGTACAGGACAGTGTCCGAAGACGCGGTGCTGGTGATTGCTGGAATACCCCCGCTGGACCTCCAGGCAAAGAAGAGGGCCTTGGACTACGAAGATCCTAAAAATCGCAACGAACATGACCAGAAACGGAGGGAAGCTTGGCAACGGAGATGGGATCAGTCCAGCAAGGGAAGATGGACCCATCGACTTATCCCGGTCATAAGTCGGTGGAGGGCCCGGGAACACGGTGAAACAACCTACCGCTTGACGCAGGCGCTCACTGGGCACGGATGCTTTGGTGCGTACCTGAAGCGGATTGGCAAAGAACCATCCGCTACGTGCCAACACTGCCAAGCGGAGGTCGACGACGCAGAGCACACCATCATTGGCTGTGAGGCTTGGGCACCCCAGAGAAAACTGCTGAAACAAGCACTCGAGGTGGCCGAGCTCAACGTTGACAACATGGTCCACAGAATGATGGAAAGCAAGAGGAACTGGGACCTTTGGCGCAAATACGTAGAAGAGATACTCAGCGCCAAAGAGGGCAGTGAAAGAGAGAGACGCAGATAACTGAGACGAGAGACAGGCGCAACAGCCTCTCCAACAATAGAATAGGGCCAATCACTTAAGGTCAGACTACCTGTCCTCCTGAAGCAATGTGGAAAACAATACCAGGAGGACAGAGAAGGACAAGGGGGGGTTTAGTGGGTAGGCACGATCGATCAATCGTGAATCCCTCACTACCCAGTTTTACTGGGTGTCTTGTGAAGATTTTATCGCCCACAGAAAAAAAAAAGTATCGGATTATTGTTCTGGGTAGCAATCAACAAAGAAGATGATGAGAAATAGATCGAATAGGATAACCATATGTACATACATGGCTATTGCACTGTTTCGCTGCGTTGCTGACGGGCGCCCAATCTATACGGACGTGTCTGCACACTGCCGCCTCCAGCCGCCTTCCGCCGCTTCCGCTGCCTCGCCAACTACACCACCCAGACATCGCGCTGACAAAGAAATCCAGCGGTGTCAGGTCTGGAAACCTGTGCGAGCCAAGGAATAGGGCACGTCCCTATACAAAAAAAATCCGTGGTGTCAGATCTGGAGACCGTGCGAGCCATGGAATAGGGCTGCCAAAATAATTAATTTACACGAAAGAAGTGCCCACAAATAAGCGCAGCCTAAGTAAAAATGAAAGAGGAAATGCTACTTCAGACAACTACAGTCGAAATAAGAAAAAGGTATCATGCGTGCATACGAAGTAGAGGTTGCCAATTTGAACCAATTTTGTAAATAAATGTAATAAAAACATCTTAAGCATAAAACGTATTTTCTTAACCCTGGCCCTGCCAAACTGGTACCTCTTTAAGTTTAACGACTTATTGAATGTTTTATATGATATGTAGCATATCGTTGGAAAGTGTATAATTTAGAAAACTTTTTCAACAAAATAGTTGTTGATTTTTTGTTTAAAGAATTCAGATGTTGACAATTTCCATTCGTTTGCACATTTTATGTAATTTTGGAAGCTTCAATATAATTTTGCATAAAATATATTAACCTGTCAAGTGGGCAGGACGTATATATACGTCGAACGTAAACTGCATCGAAATTGGTTAGGACGTATATATACGTCCTCGAAATATATGTTGAGTCCTAAAGCAGGCGGGATTTTTTTTATGGATCTAAATAAATAAAAAAAACAATATATGTTTCATTGAATTTTTTTATAAATTCTAAGCATTGTTAAAAAAATAATAATATGAAAACACGCCAGGTGGGCGGGACGTATATATACGTCCTAACGAAAATGTGCGCGCTCACCATATGTTGCGTTATTGAAAAGGAACTTCCTCGTTTAACAGGTTAATAGATTTATTTAGATCAAAAATATAAAAACAGTTATTTCGTGCTATAACGATCACAGATCAAAAAGTTATGACTGTATAGGGTCTATGTGTGAAACGTAGCAAAAAAACCCTCTAATCCCCAAAAAAATTGTCGGTCCATGTGCAAAACATCCTGTATAATTGAGTGATATAAAAAAGATTTTAAACAATTTTAATTTTATTTAAAAAAAATACGTAGAAACTTTTGCATCATCCCTAATATATATATATATTTGTATAAACAAAGACTTGTTGATCAACAGTTGTAGATTGGATCTCAAAGCAGTAGTTGAAGATCGAAATCGCTCACTTCCAATTCTTGGATCGTGTAAAGCGAGATGAATGTAGCAAGTCGAATAGGTTTGTCCCCCACCGCGCCCACGTTTGAGAAGCACTGTCCTAGATGGAGTGCGCGCAAGAACGCTCTTGGGCCCCCTCGTGGGCCGCCAGTTAGTGTTCTCCGCGGAGTTGTTGCGTTCGCTCGCGTGCTTCGTTTTGCCACTTTTCTTCATCGTCCGACTCGTTCCATGTAAATATTTGGACATAAATGATGTCATCGCGTTTTGGAAACTGACTCGGGTCACTTTCTGGAGTTGTTGCGAAGAGTTGCTTCCTCGGCATCGACAGTGTGTGGATCATTTGTGAAACTTGTGTCCGTTGTTTTGGTTTTTACTTTGCCACAGTAACTAAATAAGGAAGTGTCTGTGTCGGCGTTCTCTTCTGCTGCTCAAAAAAAAGGAAAACATGTATGTAAGAAAAGACAATTTTCTATTTACTACAATTAAAACCTATAAATAGCAACTAAAAAAGGACATTTTCCCCTGTGCGACACGGAAATTTGCATGCAAAACGTCGCAAAAAAACAACGTTTTCCCACAATGACAGACTCAGATGATGCATAAACATGTTTCAGTTAAAACCACAAACTCATCGCCACATATTAAATACAAAAATAAAATATATAATCATACAAAATAGTCGCTTATATCGCAATGTTTACATTTTCGACAGCTTGACAGAACCGTTACTTCTTCATCAACGAGAAAAATTCTCAAAGAAAACGACATGATTTTGCTCATATTGCTATTTATTAAATCATGCCATTTTTTAACGATCATAAATATTCCATAACATTATAGAAACGATCCAACATTTTTTCTATGGATTAACGATCGCCATAAATATTGTATAGATCCATTTATGTCCGTGCAAACAAATCATAGATGACAATAAAAATCAAAACCGTTAATAATTAATTCGCGTGCGACAATTCGCGCGGCACATTTGAACACCGATAATGATGCCATACAAATCGATCTAAATCACATGAATAGCAGAAAATATTAAATCTTTCCCGTTTGTCCCGCGGAGTGACCATTATTAAATCGGAATAAAATGGGAACGCGGACGAAACAAAGACAACGACCCAAATCCGCAAATAGATCACCAAATAACGCATATAAACACACTCTAGATCCGATAAATAGATCTTCAATACGGGCGTTTGATATTTGTGTCGTGATGTCCGTATGTTTGTTTGTCTGTCTGTTTATGGCTCAAAGCATGATCGAATGAATGATCGCGCCTGGATCAAAATGCTAACGTTTTATCGCAATTTTATGTGATTCATAACAATTATAAACAGGCAGTGCATATTTTCCATGAATGAAATTATTGGTTTTGTAAAATGCTGAAATCGTTGCGGTTCAGTTACTGAACATTTATATCGGTTCGGTTACGGTTTTCGGTTCAATTAAGGTTCGAAGTCCCTGATAAAATGCATCGCATATCCTGAATTATTGGCTGTATATCAGATCTGAAGCGTAAACAAAATGGCGGATGAATGAATTCCTTCATTTTGCAAAACGCAGAATACCGACCCGATCGAGAGTTGTACATAGTTTTTAGTTTTAATCAACACTGATTGACTTTGTCGTTCTTTGTGTGCGTTCATTCAGTCACATCAGCAGTCCGAAAAGCGGACCGATTGGATATACGATTCTTGTGACCACTTCATCCTCTTTTAGGGCGTTTTGCGGCATTTTCTATGATCTGTACGACCAGGGAAGCAACTATAAAGTAACAATAAATTGGATTTCGGGGGGAGGGAGGGTAGGAGGAATTAGATACTTGCAACGGGCGCTTCATATCTTTGTTACGGCTCTTCCAGGGGATTCTTATGAAACGTGATCATGTCTTAAAATCAAATTTCGATATAAATCAGCAGCAATACGGAAGCTATTGATGTTGGGATCAGATCTATTCAAATTCATGGAATATTTTGATTGCCAGTCCAGTTTATTAGCGGCACAAAGGACTCATTCCCGGAGGAACCTCGATTGGCCGTAAATTTCTCCGAAGTCCCGTTATGATCACTTTTCGCTCTCGCTGTGACTTACCGATTTTACGTCGCGCGTTTCGATCGCGGCGAAGACTTCGACGCTCTTTAACATTTGCCCTTTGTGTGTGAACTTCTTTCTCCGTGTAATTTGCGGCGGTCTCTCATTGTGCGGCTTCCATTGACGCGGTCTTCGATCGTTTTTAATAGTCGGTTAATTAAGGCACGTGCCGTAAATTTTGTCTCGTTTTACCGGCGGTTTTACCCGTGACTGACATTTAATTACCGCCCTGAACTCGTCGACTTTGCTACATAAATATTGTCGCTCGGCTCGTTAAATACTATGCCGACTTCATGATTAATAAACACGTACTTAGTGCTAATACAATCGGCCGAGATGTTGTACATTTTGCTAATTGATCGCTCAAACAATGAGAGCTTTCGTCTGAGCGTCGGACGTCCATCGCCGCGGTAATGTATCGGATACACCCGACGAATAAAAGCGCTGGCGATCCATTAAAGTCCGTTTTTATTTTATTTATTTGATTGTAGGACGTTCAGGCATGTCTGAAAGCAATAAAAAGTGAAATTGCTCCGCTATTTCACCTTGTGATCGGTGTTGTGTGATTGAACTGAAAGCGTGATGACGGCTGTGTTTATACGTCGGCACTTTGCCTCAGTATTTAGGTCGAAATCATGAGAGATTTAAATGAGACGGCAATAATACATCATATGGATCAGCATTTGTATCATAGTATGGAACAAATTTGATTTACTTGGGGGCTATTTTTTTTCGATGATCACACATCCTCAAGATGCGGCAGGGAAACTTCCTTATTTGAAATGCTCGCCCTTAAACGACAATAACTTTGAGAAAAATAAGATGACACCCATTTAAAAGAACAAAATCTAACGTTTTTGTGTCATATAGATCTGGTAACGATCATGTTTCTCTGTAACATGGAAAAAATAATTAAACTGATGTTTATGTTATTCATTTTTTAAATAAGGTAGTTTCCCTGTCGCACTTTGTAGTATTGTATTTTCACATGAAATTATTATTTTATATATCGAATATATACAGGCACCTATAGGTAGTCCCGCGATTAAGCAGTCAAACAAGTAACTCAATCATGGGTACAAATCTACAAGAGGTGTGGCTGGCAACCACATTTTTAAAACATACATTCGCTATAAAAACCATGGCAAAATGCTTGGCAATTGTCCCATAAAAAGGATTATTAAAAGCCACCTCAAAAACATCATTTTGCTGTGGTTTTTATAGCATTTACGTGTTTTTAAAATGTGGTCATCAGCCACTTCGCTTGAATATTTAGAAGTCAAAATATTTTTGGGTAACAAATTCAAAAGTTTAACCACCGAACAACATATAGGTCAGTAGGTGTTTGTTTGTTAAACACTATCGTGGCTAGGGAATCCAATCCCGAGCCAAAATTTCGATCCCGGGATTTCGGGATTTCATTAGACAATCCCGGGACCAGTCCCGGGATCCCGGGATTGGGATTTTCAATATTTTAAGAAATTACCTTGATGAATTTGATCAAAAATTACTAATAAGTCCATTTGTTCAATATAAAAAATCACTTGAAGCCCAAAGAATTTTATTTATTTAAGAAAAGATAAAAATACAATTCAAAAATAGATACATAAAACACTAAAAAATTCAAATATTATTTTGAAAATATGCCCGAAGTAACATTAACATTAAACATTAGTGTTTCGTCATTTAGTCTGGATCTGATTTTGGAAGTCAGACAACTTGCTGCTGAAAGGGCACGCTCAGCTTCCACACTCGTTGGAGGTATCGTCATCAGATATTTAAATGCTAGTTCGAATTTATGACCGCGTGAGCCTTCATTTTCGTATAACACCATTAATGTGACTGATAAAATTCTTTTCTGCTGAGACACGGACTAATAATCGCAAAATTCCCGATTTCCCGACAAATTATTTATTTCCATCGCTGCAGATGAATACTTGTATACTATAATACTTTGATGTGATTTGTAATTATATTACGGTGGAATACAAAAATTCTGAACCCTGTATCTATTATATTTCATATCGATATTCCCATTATTCGTCGTGGTGTAGTAAATACATCACCGGTAGGGAAAGGTCACTATAACAATTTGAAAAACATACATGTACGCTATATATGTATACATAGATTAGACCAGGGATGTCCAACCGGTCGATCCGGATCGACCGGTCGATCTTTAAGCAAAATTTGGTCGATCCCGACGACTTCCGTGAATTTTGAAAAAAAAAAATACTTTATATAAATATATTTACAGCCGACGATGAAAAATAAAATTCCGGAGATCGAACTTTTTAGCTCGACTTGATTCGTGTTTATCTGCTAATTTGAGTTTTTAAGTTTGAAGAAAGGAAAAAGAAACACCTTAAATATATTTCCTATAGGAATCATATTAGAAGTCGATCCCGAGACAATTTTAAATTGAAAAGTAGCTCCCAAGACAGAAAAGGTTGGACAACCTTGGATTAGACAGTCACTGCTCCTATACGTCGCCTAAGTTCGCCAATTAGTAATTACGCCACTGTTTCCTAGCGTCCAGATTTCGTCGGGAATGTCTCGATTTAGTAGCCTTCATCGTGTTGGTGAGGTGTACGATTTCTGTTAGATAAAAATTTGAATCCCGGGATTTTCGGGATTACGTTTTCTAATCCCGGGATTCTTAATTACCTAAAATTGTCCGGGATCCCGGGATCCGGGATCCCGGGATTGGATTCCCTAATCGTGGCCGCATCAAATTAGTAAAAACTTGCTGGTGATGCAACATATGCACTACCGGTCACGAAAGTGTTAAGCTTCAGGACTTAACTACTTCAGGAAAGGGCTAAAACGGCATTATGGAGATCCTTGGCTAATAAAAACTAATAAAAAAATCGATTTTTTTTGAAATCTGGACGCTTGGAAACAGTGGCGTAATTACTAATTGGTGAGCCTAGGTGACGTCTAGAGGCAGTAATTGTCTAATTTATGTATACATACATATACAGTACATATATGTTTTTCAAATTGTTATATTAACCTTTCCCTACCGGTGATGTATTTACTACACATCGACTCTAATAATGGGAATATCGACATGAAATATAATAGATTCGGGGTTCAGAATTTTTATATTCCTCCGTAATATAATTACAAATCACATCAAAGTATTATAGTATACAAGTATTCATCTGCAGCAAAGGAATTAAATAATTTGTCGGGAAATCGGGAATTTTGCGAGTTTTAGTCTGTGTCTCAGCAGAAAGGAATTTTATCAGTCACATTGATGGTATTATATGAAAATGGGGCTCACGCGATCATCAACTCGAACTAGCATTTAAATATCTGATGACGATACCTCCAACGAATGTGGAGGCTGAGCGTGCATTTTCAGCAGAAGGTTGCCTGGCTACCAAAATCAGATCTAGACTAAATGACGAAACACTCCAAATGGACTTATTAGTAATTTTTGATCAAATTTTAATTTTAAGTCCGTTCCCAGTTATATGGTTCTATGTATAAAAGCCCAGTCTCGTTATTTAATAGCCATAACTCAAATATATGAAAACTTGATATTTCGTTAGTAAATCTTTGATTTGTTTGAGTATACGTATACTTCCTGATGGATTGCAAAACAGTTGATTAGCTATGTCGATGACTGCATTGATGTACTTGAGGTTGTTGCGAGTGCTCTTGAAAAAATTTGATACGCCACTCTCTTTCCATTGATCTGTGACCGTAGCATGATCAAATTATACATAATTGATAATTTAATGGATTCAATTATGTAGGAAAGAGTCCTTTCGTTCAATATGGAGCGTCAAATCAGTTTGGCCGTAAAATTTCGTTATGATATTATAAGATCAAAGCGAAATTATTCAATAAAGGGAAGAGGACGTCCCCTTCTGTTCAGCCTTCTATTAATATACTTCCTCTCTCCCACAAGCCCCCCAAGTGTCTTGTCGTTTCATATTTACATGATGCAGTGTGACGAGCTTTTTTTTATTAAAAGCTCTTAAAACAGGTGCCGATTTCTAGGATCCGTGATGAAAGAGCAACACTAAGAAACGTCAGTTGCGCACGCTTAACACTTCCCCTACAAATTATACTAAAAGGGGTTGTTTGCTTTAAATATACGGCGGTTGATTTATAAGCATGAGCTAGATGGCATTCCTGAGTGCCGCCGTAAATCGTCACGGAATTCCTGTGACCATATAAAAATAGATTAAAACGAATGTCCTGCCATAGCTGGATGGACAGCTTTCGCTCAAACGCCAATGGCACGAAGATACAGATATCTTTGCGGACTTTTTAATTGAGCATCGGCGATTGATTAACATTCATCGTGGTGTGTTCGCCGGTGGCAGTTGGCCTTCACAGCTCATTTTATTTCACTCTTGTGCCATTTAAGCAAAGCCATGGAGCGTGCTTGACGGACACACTATTATGGTGTGAAGTGCGTAGAAGAAGCACGCCAAGATACTGAAGAATTTCTCGTGTAGGCATTTATATCAATTTGTATCATCCCGAGCTTACCAGCGGAGCTTCCGCTCGGCCGGAGCTTAAGCAGAGGACCTTTATTCCATCCGAGAGCTCATGTAATCAATATTAATGTAAAATCCGTCTTGATGTATATCTGCGGAACACGGAAGGTCAACGCTAATGCTGGTAATTAATTACGAATGTCCAGCAACAGGTACCTTCGGGACAGATTGGTCATTACGCGGCATTTTATCAGACTTTCGATTGCAAAGTAATCCCCGCGGGTGGACAGCAACCCCACAAACAAATCACCACCGGCGACGCCATACGAATATCTCGATTTAACGAAGTATTTAAAGGGCTTTTAATTTCGTTTTGTGGCCTCCGATATGATCGTCGGTGGCATGGAAATTTTCAACGTTAATTTGACCCCATGTATGCGGAGGAACGTATAGCGAAGACTTAGAGAGCGCTTGTGCATATGAAATTTGCATGTTTTAATATTTTCGAAATTAATAATGCTTCTGGCGTGGCGTCCTGAATTTCATTTATCCACGTCCGTTTACTTTCATCGGATTATATTTTAATTTTAAGCAGATTTATATACGAAATCATCCCCAATTAACACATTGCTCGCGGGAATAGAATATCACAATTGTTAACACTACACTCACCGAATAAATTCATTTTTGTAAATACTAAATTAAAATATTAAATACTAAAAAAAATTACATTAATACATTTCTTATCACGACATTGTGTTTTATGTGGTGGCTTTTTGTATCCCCTTTTATGGGACCTTGCCAACTATTTTGATATGGATTTCATAGCATATGTGGTTACCAGCCACACTTTTAAGAAGCAAATTCGCAAGACTATCCACAGGTATCCATTATTTGGAATATAAATTTGTTTTGGTTGATATTTATTATTCATATCCTTATTTTGTAAAATTATAATTTTTTACTAAAAGATATACTAAATTATATTTAAATATATACTATAATACTTTGATGTAATTCGTAATTATATTACGGAGGAACACAAAAATTCTGAATCCCGTATCTATTATATTTCATATCGATATTCCCATTATTAGAGTCAAGGTGTAGTAAATACATCACCGGTAGGGAAAGATTAATATAACAATTTGAAAAACATGTATGTATAAGACCATAAGCTCGCCAATCAGTAGTTACGCTACTGTTTCCAAGCGTACAGATTTCAGCGGGAATGTCTCAATTTAGTAGCCTTCATCGTGCTGGTGAGGTGTATGATTTCTGTTAGATAAAAATTTCAATCCCGATTTTTTTGGGATTACGTTACCTAATCGCGGGATTCATGAGCATCTAAAACTATCCGGAATAAGTCAAATATAGATATAAATCCATTAAATAATCCATAAAATAGCCTTTCCTTCTTGATGATGAAAATCACGATATTGGTGACTTTATCCATTCAATAGACATCTTTTATCCAAATAATTCCTTTTTATAAAGCACTTTATATTGGTGATGATACAATTTTGATTATGTGAAAAAGTATATTAAAATTAAAATAAGCTAACGAAGAAGACAAACAGATAGATATCTATGATCATTGATTGAAAATGTTGATATTATTTTGTAAAGCTGTTTTAACAGTTGAATCTGGAGGAAATAATCGTGTAGAATATAACGATGGTGTATCCCCGACTTACGCCCACGACTTATTTACATTCTTAATTAGATTGAAAACCCATTAAAATCGTTAATCACCTCAGTGAGATCAAGAAAACAAGATCTCATTAGACTCGTTCCTTGGGTGTAATTGCAAATATATTCAAATTATTTGTATTTGATTTCATCAACATTTTAAAAACCTAATAATACCGGATTATTTGTGTTTGATATTGTAACTAAACAGAACCTCAATAGTTCAATTAAGTTCCCGCGCTATAACTTTAGCCACTTCTACTGAAGCCCTAGCCTCCTTGTATCGAAAGTAGATGACGTTTATTTAACATTAATGAATGTAAACTACTTGTAGACAAAAAATCAGCTTTGTACGTATGTATTTAATGCCGATATTTACAATTATTCAGATTTCAATAAACGTTCGTTAAGTTGAAACCTTGATCGCCTGTAATTTTCATGATTTACATTGTTTAAATGTCGATCGTTAATACTCGTACTATGAAGACTCATAATGAAATTGTATTCACAATGCGTCAGCATATCTGATATCAAATAGATTATTATGCAAAAAATGAAGTTTGTGCAAAAAATGCAATTGAATCATATTTTAATTTGAATAGATGTTTTGCATTTAAATTGATTTCATCAAAATATAGTTAGTCCCAATCATTGCCCATTTATGTTGCTAATTTGAGCGTTCCCATGGAAGAACATACAAATTCTCCATTTGTTTTGGTCATTGTACCTTTATGAAACATGGATATATAATACTTCCGACTATTATAATATTGCCAATTATAAACAAGATCCATGATATGCTATGAAGAGATTATGTACGTTTATGGCTGAATTTTGCTTAGGATATCCTTATTTGAATGCTAAAAGCGTACATTTGCAATGGCTCTCCGCAATTACAATTGGATCTGATCCAAAGAATTTTGTCGAATGTTTGTCTTTGAATGAGGTTGTTTTTTGGCTTTATATGCTTTAAATTTGGGTATTAAAAAGTCGCATGTTTAAATGGGTATTCATGACGTAACCAAAGTGTTGTCAGCTATTTTCAGTCTGGACACCGTTATGTCTTTTGCATTGTGCTGTATGTGGGCGCGTTTTACAGTTCCAGACAATTTTTAAATCTGATCTGAACGAAACAGATTGTATCTTCTGATGTTTGCTAATTTTCTTGCAGTGGTCCATTTGGAATTCATTCGGCTGGTTGTCGAAGAAGTAGGAGTAAATCGAGCTTTGTTGCTAACGGTTCTCTTCGCTCTGATTGCTCTTAGGTTAGATAACACCGAAAGTTTTTACAATTGAAAGATTAAAGAGTGATGCAAGAGTAAACATAGCGTGTTCAGATGAGTGGATAGAAAAACCTGATTTTTCTCCATGGCTCGTTAAATATTCACACGTAGAAATTGAGAGTAAATTCTCAACATTCAAGCCGTTCTTGGTGTCAAGGTGAGCTCGTCGTCAGACTCATCTTTTTTTCGGATGGGTCCGATTGTTGTCCATCGTATTCTTCCTGCCGACGATACGAACTGGAAGTCATTCCAAGATTCAAATGCTAATTCGACACATATTTTATTCACGTCTGATGCTCCACGATAACGGTGAACACAGCATCCAATGAAGCAATCAGACACTGCCATCCAAGACACGATATAACTCGTCAAGCGGCGTTCGTCGATTTCCAGTTTTTTACACGATTTTTTTTCCTTCCATCATTGTGACTCAATAGAAAAATTACACACCGTTCATCCGTTCGTATTTTTTCGACAACCACTTTTTTAGAATTCTGTTCTATACGACGCCTGTTTGTGTTCTTGCTGACGTACTGTTATGTGCGCAGCGTATCTTTTTCGGGCGAGTCATCAAAATCGACATTAAAAGCCTCAAGTTTTCGCTGAAATTTCGCTAAAATACAACACCGAAACGCAAAAATGTATTTTTCGAGCCGTATGCAAAATAAATACATTAACGAAAGTTAATTCGTTTCGGCGTTTCAGAAGCGTGTCGTGTTCGAAACAATTATATAGCTGTTAGGCGATAATCTTTTTAACATTAGTTTCTGATATACCGTATCAAATTGTTCAGTTAACTCATCAAAAAACGATGAGAAAAGCATTGCGTTCTGAGCCTGAAATATTTTGGAAAAAATCCATTTTTAATAATATACCATTAAATCTGTGAAATATTAGGGTTTCTTTCCATAATTATTCAATTTCGTTCAAGCTTTCTATCGAGTGATCTTAACACATTCCCGTCGGGTAAAATGGAGAGTAAGTAGGATGTAGTAAAAGCGCCCAAATTAATTCACTATTTTTTTGTATGCGGTCTAGCGTTATCATGATAAAACAACACTTCCTTGATATTCACCAATCGAGGGCGTTTTTTTAATCAATTCTAAGTTTAAACAACAAAGTTGTTCACTGTAAACATCTGCATTAACACTTTGACGTACGCAGCCGTCAAATCCCGTCATGCATCATCAGATAATACTTGCTTTTTGCGCCAGAAAAGTTTATGCATACCGTCTTCGCGGATACTTCAAATCTCATCTCACATGTTGTTATTTATGGTTTTGCCAACGAGATAATTTTTTTGATTACTTTTCGGTCTCACTAATAAAATTCGAATTTGATTGGGGTTTATATTTATTTTCTAATGAATATTTTCTGTCATCACATTTAGAGTGGATGATTTATCAAAGATATCGCATGGCGTGATAGTATGTTGGCTCGGTTATGCTAATATAATTACCCGATGACATGCATTTGCGGACATCCTCGAAACGACTTTTTAATACATCTTTTGTCACGGTTGGAAAAGGTCAAAATCGACAAGGCTTTCGCGTGTTGCATGCCTCTAAAAAGAAAATTGCTCCATCCAACATACGCACGGCATGTACGATTTTCCCTTTGGCGGAAAACCGGAAGTGCAGCGGAAAACTTCCGACGGAAGTCCTTTCATTATTTTGACGCACATCACGTAGGCTCGGTTGGGCCGTTTTGACGTTTCCCTGTTTGGGCGTGAAAGCGAATTTCCTCCAGGAATGCGGTGAATTGATTTCTGGAGGCACCCTTTATTTGCTTTTACGACACGTGCTTAAATCCTTTGTGTTTCGCTCTCGCAGATCTTGGATTTACACAGAACTGAGCTGACACCATCCTAGATTTTTCTGTCCGATTTGGATGGATGTGTTTTCCGGTCTTTAAATTCACTTTGTGTAGGATAAACACTGCGAGGTATTGTTAGCGGATACATTTATTATGCTGTGAGATCGAAGAAAAAGCCTGAAGAGAGGATGAGCATAGGTTTGCTTTGGTAAAACAAATCATAAGATTACAACGATCGTTTCGGCCAATATTGCCGGTACGTTTCGTTATGATGAGCAAATTTCTTAATCTTTGCAAAAAAAGTATTTAATCTAAAGTTCATGTCGATCCAATCGAACCGACTTATCGACTTAAATCTTATCGGGTCTTTTTTAATAGTTTTACATAGCACGTTCCACTAGATAGCTTTTATCTTTAACTTTATACTAGACACGTAGATCAAATTATAAATGTGTTAGGAATTTTGCCAATTTTTACCCAATCTTCTTCATAGAATATCATATCCGTTATCGGGCATAGGCAATCTTTATGAACTATATATGATAGTTTTATATTATCTTTCTCACATGAATAAATTAGGATGAGGTTATTTGAATAGGAATTTTTAGGTAGAATAGGATCTTTTTGTCTGAGAATATACATTTTCAGATCTAGGAAATTAGATTAAATCTTGATCAAGACAATTCATCAGAAATATCCGGTGAAATTGTAATTAATTGATATTAAATATAAAAAAAATCTACATTCCGATACATAATTAATTACATTGTTAAGCTGCTAGGAATTCAATGTATTGTCTATCAAAATCATTGTTCACCTTTCTATACAATGAGGATAAATATCTAAAGGATCTCATATGAATTATTCATTTAAATGACAATAGAAAAATATCAATAGACAATTCAAATTGAAACATGTTCATACGCATACAGTTGATCAAACCGATGATATTTCCCAAAGATTTAAGATTATTTTCGTTTAGTATGCCGAAGATACTAATCATCAACGTCGAAGACATTGTAAATGACAGACGGACGATGACTTTAAAGGTCAATAGGATTATTTGTACAAATGTATTTCAGACGATTGATGCAGTCTTCATACAAATATTTGCTTGCTGTTTGTTGACACGTATATTAATTGCATGTATAGCGACAAGAACTACGTCTCAATTGTCCGCAGCGCTACGAATAGTATCCAGATTAGTAATAATGTACAATTCCGAGCCGATTTTTCGACAAAGTTTGAAGGGTTCCGTAACTTTGACGAAGAATCGGATGAGATTCTGTGCTAATGTTTTATAAGAGGTATCAACTTTGCGTTTGTGCGAAACGCTTCGGTAATTCCGTCTTTCCATTTGATTCCGGCAAAACGCTTGTCAATAATGTTAAATTGATGTTTTAAGTCTTAGCCCGAAAGTTTCGAGTTTAGTATCACTTGGAACGTGTCCCTGTCGAGTTGTAAAAAGGAATCTGTTTCGTGAAAAGTTTTCATCCTCTCCAAGTTAAATCCTGTTAAGAGGAAAATTTCACCGAGAGGGGTTGTATTTCTCGGCCGCGACTTATTTCGAAAATGTCCTGATCTTTCATTTTACTTGTGTTTGAATGTTTTATTGGGATTTTATTGCTGTTGAGCATTCTAAAAATGTTTCAGGGTACGCCAGACCAAGTCTTATTAAATTGAACCGCCATAGATTTAAATTTTATAAATAGCAGCCATTATATCATCAAAGATTCGACTTTTGGTCGTTCAACATTTTTATTTTATTAGGTCGAGTCATAAATGATTGCCGTAGGATTGAGTAAGTGGAACATAGTTGGTATGGGGCAAAATCTGGAGAGTATGAGGAATATGATAAGACAGACTACCCAAGTTCCAGAACGTTTTGTTGCATCAACCCTGCTGGGCCTTTGAAGGGCGTTTTTCTTGAACACACTATAACTGTTGAGTGTATTTGTCGGCACTGATTAGTTCAATTTCGATTTATAAATTCATGGTGGATTATACCTCGACGATTCCACTATCATTTGCGTACAACATTATCGAACGCTACCTATTTTTCATCTCCAATTCTGTTTAAAAATGGCTCAATTTTTTGCCATGCGATTTTCTTTATTGCCTTCACTAAGATTATGTGGCATCCACACACCCAATTTGCTAACCTTCCCCAATTTTTTAAAGTGCCGAAAAATGGTTGATCATACGTATTTAGCTTCCCTGCTAATTTCCTTAGTTGATTGACGTAGATTTTGCTCCTATAATACTTTTAAAATGTCTTTATCAAAGTCAGAAGGGCGATCCGCCCTTGGTTCATCTTTCAGACGAAATTTTAAAATCCAATTTCTTACTATCCAGACCCCACGATGCCCACCTATAAAACCCCAGGGGGGGGGGGGAGCCAACTCTATGCCCATGGGCAATGGTTGAACTCCTGGGGTAATGATGTGGAGTAGAGGTGCGCGAAAGTAGCCTCGTCGGTTTGCTCATCAAACGCAGCTGGGGTAGCCCAGCTAACATGAGTTGGGTGCGCGGTCACCCTGTGCTGCACACCCATAAAGGATTACAGTAGTTGGTGGAGACTGTGTCAAAGGTTCACCACTATCCTCAACAGCTTAGGCATACAGGGGGGAACGGTTTTAAGCTGTTCGAACGGCGAATCGCCTCCGTGGCTAGGTACCACAAATGACCGATACGAGTATCATGGGGAAGGGGTAGCTCTTGCAGTCCGTCATCTGCTGCAACCCCCTTCAAACTGCGGTTGGACTCGTGGTTGTAGTGTACCCGCGGTAGTATTCCTTAGAATTAGCTTGAACCTTTGTCCTTCCTCCTCCGCCACACACTTGGGTGCAATAGTCTGAAGCTGATTTTCCTGCAGAAACCTCGCCTCTGGAGGGCGTGGAGCAAAAGAGGTGGGCGCCTGGACGCTCTGTGTGTAGCGTTTCTAGTGGGGTTAAAATATTAGTGGAAGACACTCCCTGTGTAGTTAGTCCGGGGTAACCCATAACGGACTACACAGCAGCGCATGAAATGGAATTGCACATTTATGATCCTCCAATCCAGTTAGTCGCTGTCTGTCGTCTGTTATGATCCCAAATGATTTAATGATTTAAACTCCCAAAGCATTATACGACGAAAATGCACTTTTAGATTTTCCATTAGACGAGAACAAAAATACTATAACATAAGATGTGACAAGATTAACAGTAGTCGATGGACTGATAGAATTCATACCTATCTAATGATACCCTACACTTACCAATACGGTTTACTTATCGAGGGTAAAACCTAGTAATAATAGGGGCTTCTTTTCGCCGGCAACTATATATGACTCAACCTAATAAAAAAAACTGCAAAATCATGATTTGATGCTTTCTCATAATCGTTCGCTCATTCAATTTCAATAATATTTTTTAATAAATAATCAGTGATCTAAAATGTATGCACTAAAATATGGATTCGGAATACAGCAACGAAAATAGTTTCATATGAAATAAACCCGGAAATTTAAGTCTCCAGCAGTTTGGAGAGATTTCTAAGGACTTAAATAGCTCATTAACACCAAGTTTAAACTTATAGCGTAATAGTTATGATGATGTGAAATTGATAACATTTGATTTGGCTGACATTAAAATGCATCGTTCATCTCGGAGACAATCGATATCCGTTTGCATTGGATGCGGCCTTAAAAATTAAGTCCGCATCGTGTCATCCGTAACGTACTGGACGAGACGGAAGTATCCATATCGAGTCGCGGTTTTTTTTGCAGAAGTGTCGAAGAATGTGGACGAGCATTGTGTCGCGATGCAGGATGCTTCGATTGATTAGAGCATTTAGCCATCGGTGCTTGATTTAAGTGTTCCAGTTGATGGAAGTAGATATTAATGTGTTCGAATTGACCCTCATTCGATGATTTTTCTTAGAGCTTCTTTCAATGGGTTAAACATATGGCAATCAGTGGAAGCGAGATCTGGACTATATCAATTCAACCCAATTGACCGCATCGACTGTCCTATTTCGCTCGTATGGACTTTAAATTAATAGCAACACGTTCGTCCGTGCTATTTTTGCGTTTGATACACATTTTTGTATAGTGCGAGCTCTCCTCGAATTTCCACGGAAAAATGAAAGCTTTAAGCTCCTCCGGAGCTGGAAATCCCAAGCTTTACTCGAAGCTTTCAGTACACTCGCACTATGCTTGTATACACGATGATTTACGGCCATTTCCAACTAATTAAACGCTAGAGCAGAACTTTATGTTTCCTGAAACGTACTAATTTATTTGTCTCCTAAGACGGCGGAAGATCCACGACAAATGACAGTTTGTTATTTTTGGCCGTCTAGAAGATGAGGTCCCCGGGATGAAGCTGGCTTAATGGCATGATTGTTTTTGCAGGGGGCTTCCATCATTTAATTAACTGCGAACACATCTGTGCTGCTGCAGTTGTAATTTAGAAATATTATAGGAATATGATGTAAGAAATGTGTCTGTGAAGACAAACACTCTATGTGTGCTTAGTAAAACTTATTGCATTAATAATTAAAAGAGTATCGATTTCAAGCTGGAAACTTGGGTCATTGTGCAAGTGACTTTGCTTTGAAGATTAAGTGGAGTGTTCCGATCAAAGCATGGATATATGTTCATATACTGCGTGATTAAATACACGCTTTAGCGTTCCACAAAAGACAGGGAAAATAGAAATCGTTAAAAAGGGTTTTATTTTCAGGTATAATCGTGTAAAAATAGCAAAGAGTCCATGTAGAATGCACATAACATGTTTAATTAGGATGTAATACAATATTAGAATGACGGCTCCTTGTACGTGATGATTAGAGGTATTTCTTCTTGGTAGTTGAAAATACCCTTTAAGGAGGGGGGGGGGGGGCGATTAAATTATTAATCTATGCATGAAAATATGATTCTCATTCGCGATTATGAGTTTAAAATGTTCATGTTTATATTTTTTATTTGATTTCTTCTAATAAATTTATTCCTCGTGCTTTCGTTATTATAAGCTTTTAAGGCTTGACTTGACTTTATTTTCGAGAATGCAAATATTTTGAAGGGTGGCTGGTGTTGGCGAACGAGCGGATTTAATATTCTTTGCAAACATTTAGCTGTTTAAATATTAAGTGTAAATACTTTAAGATGTAATGAAAATAAAACATATTTTCAACAAATCGCATCTTTCGATATTTAGCGGTATAGCATTAATATTTCATAACTTCTGGCGAACTCAGTGGTATGGCGGTTTGATTCTTGGTTTCGTGTTTTGGATGCTTGAATTCTATATTTTAATCTAATACACTTCTTGGCTAGCTTTTTTGAAGTTAAATTATATATTTTTTACTAGTTCGTTTATATAAATCTTTCTTATGATGTAGATTCACAAATAAATCGATGAAAATGAATGAATTACCTTAAAGCGATACTTCGAACATACATATGTGTCCATGTTCACGGACGTACGGCTGCTTTCGTTTTGGAGATAATTTAAAATAAATATATCCCAATATTAATAATAGAAGGGTTCATATTGATTGGAAGGGTATTGATATAGTATTGACAAGGAACAACATGTGTGCCATTGTTTGGACAACCGCTTATGGTCGATCAGTATGTGTACCATGCTTCCGTCGATGATTACTATCTGATGACACAAATACTGTGTCACGTTTTTTATCAATCATTAGTGGTTATCATAAATTCTTAACATTAGAAAGATACGTTTCATAACGCGGACCAAGTTTATTTTAGGAACGATGCGGACTGTATAGTGTTAACCTTTTGAGGAGTTTAAAATCGATGAAATCATTGGTCAGCTCCCATCAGAGTAAGATAATCTTCAATTCGAGGCAAAGTCAATTGTAAATAAGCACTGTTGATAGCATACAAGACCACGTCATTTTTTTTTACAAAAACAATACACAAGAAATCGATTCGAACAGGAAGCAATTAAATAAATAAACACTGTCGATAGCACACAATATTCGGTCTTTTTATTTGCGTAAACAAATAACTTGAAATCGAAAAAGTCGATAAATTTGGGCTAACGATCTATACAATCGTGCGATGTATGCGGGGAAGCTTTCCGTCTCTGTCTCCCGAACTGCGTTACGTTCTCTTTCTGTCTCTGTCTGTCTCCGAGCTCAATGTACAAGAGTGCTCTTTTTGAATAATGGAGGGGGAGTCCCAGGCTCTGGGATAGTACTCATTTATGGGTTAATATGTTTTGAAGTTAGAGTGTTATTACGCTTAATTAGTTTTAATACACTTACTTATGATTGTAACGAGAAACTGTTATGTTGTAAAACCTAGCCATTAAGGGGATTATTTCCCAGTCCCGGAAAATCCCGGGATCCCGGGATTGGGATTTTCAATATTTTAAGAAATTACCTTGATGAATTTGATCAAAAATTCCTAATAAGTCCATTTGTTCAATATAAATCAATTGAAGGCTAATGAATTTTATTTATTTAAGAAAAGATAAAAATACAATTCAAAAATAGATATATAAAACACTAAAAAATTCAAATATTATATTGAAAATATGCCCGAAGTAACATTAACATTAAACATTAGTGTTTCGTCATTTAGTCTGGATCTGATTTTGGAAGTCAGACAACATGCTGCTGAAAATGCACGCTTAGCTTCCACACTCGTTGGAGGTATCGTCATCAGATATTTAAATGCTAGTTCGAGTTGATGATCGCGTGAGTCCTCATTTTCGTATAACACCATCAATGTGACTGATAAAATTCTTTTCTGCTGAGACACGGACTAAAAATCGCAAAATTCCCGATTTCCCGACAAATTATTTATTTCCGTCGCTGTAGATGAATACTTATATACTATAATACTTTTATGTGATTTGTAATTATATTACGGAGGAATACAAAAATTCTGAACCCCGTATCTATTATATTTCATATCGATGTTCCCGTTATTCGTCGAGGTGTAGTAAATACATCACCGGTAGGGAAAGGTTACTATAACAATTTGAAAAACATACATGTACGCTTTATATGTATACATAGATTAGACAGTCACTGCTCCTATGCGTCGCCTAAGTTCGCCAATTAGTAATTACGCCACTGTTTCCAAGCGTCTAGATTTCGTCGAGAATGTCTCGATTTAGTAGCCTTCATCGTGTTGGTGAGGTGTACGATTTCTGTTAGATAAAAATTTCAATCCCGGAATTTTCGGGATTACGTCTTTTAATCCCGGGATTCTTAAGTACCCAAAACTGTCCGGGATCCCGGGATTGGATTCCCTAGTAGTGAGTCTTATACACATATTAAATAAACAAAATTAATGTTGTTCTTCCTTGCGTTCCCACAGAAACGCAAATGACAGATGGTGCATTAAACCTTATACGCAACAAGGGTTTGATTTGATGCTCGTCTACAGATTGATTTATCTGAATTTAACTGCCATAAACGACGACATAATTGATGATATTGTATTGAAAGCGGAGATGTTTCATACGCGCGCAGAAAAACAAGGAGCGGGATCAGGTTTACGCATCTTTGTAATCTCGCGCAATTTGCTTTCGCCATTCTGCCGAATTGGGCTTAAATGCCTCGCGATCCTCGCTCAATATTCTGTTTTCGCCTTAAAAGGGGGAATAGCGTGAATTATACTGATTGTATTGAATGTTGAATACCGGTTTTCTTCCTTTTATGCTTTCATCAGATCTTCCACAGACGAACGAATGCGAATGTAATAAATGTGGCGGTGAAAATCGGCGCGAATCAATGGGCCTGATCGCAACTGACTGTATGTCATTCATTATAAAGCGATTTTGCCTCGAGGGATCCCGAAGGAGGAGGAGGAACGGATTGGGGGCCTACTTTGGCCGTCAGCCGTGTATATTGGATTAGTGGAGGGATCTGAAAATACACTCCTCAATTTATAAGACGCCACTCGGCGCGAGGAAAGAATTATCATTCCCGAGTGCTATTGGCATCCCGTCGTCCCGAAGAAAAATATCTTCGATCGGAAAAATCCGAAGAGATTTCAATCGTCCGGTCTTATTATAGTTTGGTCCCGTTTTTATGAGCGTGAAAAAATTGTGGCGCCGTTCCGGACGTTGATGTCTTGCTTCCGGACGCCCTTGGAAGTGACGCAAAAAAGAAAAATAATGACAAATTTTCACCGCCGTAAAACATATTAGAGAACATGCCATAGCTGAATAGTAATTTTTCGAAGAAAATTGCTCTAAAATAACAGACTAAGTGTTTATGACAAAAGTTTTTCTAGTTGCACGCAGCAACGCTGAATGTCAAAAGGCACACCCTTGCTTGAATCGGTCTAAAAGCTCCTTTGTGACACGCGTTATAATTTATTTTTAAATACTCTATTATCAATAAATACCCCATTTTAATCCCATTTAACGACAGAAATGTGCTAATGTGCGAAATGTGCGTCTCATCATACACTCGTACATCGATGGCAATGTCGTGATGTAAAGGTGATTAAAAGTCGGACCAATTCTTACAAATACAAAACGGTTGAATATCATCAGGTATGGGGTCTTCTCAGATCGTTGGCGGTCTTCTTAGAGTAGAAAGCCACACAAATCAATTGGTTCTATTTAAATTGCTATTATGGCCCCCAATAATATCAACCGTGTTAAGGTTCATTTATTGATATACAAGCTTTATTCACGCTACGCGGTCCTGAGAGAAATTGGGTTTGTGTGGACGATAAATGGTGTACACACAAATATAGCATCATAGATATATAATGAGCATTTTTTACGATATTGTTGCGTGGGGTGAAAATGAACCGACACGAAATTACTATTCTATTGCGGCACGGGGGGTGCATCTTGCAAGTCATATGATTGTGAGATTATGATACTTATGTACGTCCGTAGTAGGGGTTCCAAATATTCATAAAATCAATTATTTGAATAACGAATATGAATTTGGTAAAATATTACACAACAATAATACGTTTTATATGTTACGTTAAAATGTTTGAAACGGGTATTTAATCGCGTTTTTTTAGCGTTTAAGAGGTAAAATTAGAGCTAATTTTTTTATTTATATCCCATATTATACATAATATATCCAAAATAACTAAGCAATTCGTCGAAAAGGGAGAAAAATCATTCGTCGCATAAATCACTAGCATGCTACGCGCATGCGCCGCGCCGTCTCTACTACGTGTACAGCAGCAAGCTTATTTTATTATATATTACACAACACACAGCCAAATACTAAGCTAGTTAAACTAATAGCAGGTGGAAATATTAACTGCGTATTCGGAAAAGGATCGATTTGTGAAAGAATGATTCGAAAAAGGTAAAAATAATGTCGAAATAGGAAAAATAAAAATGCTGAACAGTTGGGTGCCGTACGAATTGTCTGAAGGCTAAAATTGAGGCGGTAAGAAGTGTTTTCTTCGTTGATAAATTCAAATACATAACTAAATAGTAGGAATTGATACTAAAATAAGTAGAAGAAATTGACAGAAGAAGAAGAAGAAGCAGTTTCTTTCGAAAGTCTCAGAAGAAGTTTCTTCCCGAGACTTTCGACAACGTACTACCAGGATTTTAAATAAGTCATAATTACTTGAATTTATTACGAATGAACTTTCTAAATAACTGAACAAAAAATATTTTTTTTATAAATATTCGAGTATAGGAATATTGAAAAAAAAAGCAAATATATTCGAATATCGAATATTCGAGTACACTTAAACTTTTTTTTGTGCGGTAAATGGTTTCCGCGGAAAATCGCACAAAAAAAGCTGTGGCTTATATAGAAAAAATAAAGATGCGTTCTATGGTTTTTAAAAACCGCATAACTTTGAAACAGCTACATAAAATATACCAAAAATCGCACAAAAAAAGTTATAAAAAATCAGGAAAACAATGAGGTAATTTAAGGCATTTTGATGTCTTGCATCATTGGTAAAATTTTAAGGATGTCTGGCATTTTTGATAGTTGTTTTAATTACAAACTATCATCGCTGTATGAAAATTTTCCTAGCCATTTTCAATATGACTCAAAATCGCTCTCTTTTTTGGAAGAAATAATATACCCAGTGTTAATGTCATAATGTTTTTGTGCAGATTTTCTCTTTCTAACAATATAGTTCTTAATCAGTAATGATGTCGCAATAGTTTCTACTTTTAAAAAAAATCACAAAATGGCGATTGTTATAAAAAAAATCATTTTTTGGCCATATTTTTTATATAATAAAAATATTTTTTTTACATAAATCTGGTAAGAACAATAGAAGGGTATATAAAGAATGTTTCTGCCCAATTTGGAGTAAATCAATTAATTAAAACTCGAGATATGATGTCAACCGTGCTGTAAAAAGTAGTTTCGAGAAAAACGCGTTTAAAGATTTCATTCTGGTAGGACCGGACTAAGTTGCTGCCTCACTAAAATAGCTATAACTCCCTAAGTAATTGAAATTTTGGAAATTTATTCGGGGAATATTTTTTTAAAAGTCGAAACATTGAAAAAATGCAAAAAAACAAAATAGATTTCTTGACTGCAATAATCGCAATTCAGCGATAGGAGATGCAACATGATTTAAGTAGTACATTTTTTTTTTCAAATTTCGGTTAATTTTCTTGATTTATTTTCTATTTAATCCAAAATATCTCGATACATGCTTTCATGAAATTTAAAAAAAATTGCTTTGAAAAAAAATCGCATAACTTCGAAATCGCACAAAAAGAGGTTTGAGTGTATTCGATTAGGATCCTTAATCTGTAAGGTGGAACCACTGGAAAATTCGGGACCGTAATAGTATTTCCTATCTTAAGGGGATTTTGGATCCAATACTTTTGGGAGCGGGAGAGTAACAAGTAAGCCTTGGATAAGATTGAAACTGTATTTGAAAAAGAGGCATGAATTTATTTTATGATGAATAATGATTTGCTAGATGTAATATCTAAGTTATAGCTGTTGTCGAAGTCCATTGCTTACATCCTAAGCCTGAAAACTCATCTAACGAAATCAAGGTGATCGCTAAAAATAATTGTGAAGAACTATCAGATTTAATTTATGGGACTAGACGCGTTGAAGCTTTGAAGCATGTCTCGAATCGAATCCAAAGGTTGAACGTACCCGACCGCCTCCCCATCGTGATCTTGCGAAGCCCCGTCAAGAAGAAAGATGGGGGCGTTAGTCTCTTCAGTAGCATAGGGCTACGCCCTCAAAACGCACTTTCAGTATACAACGGAACTTGTCCTCGAAGAGAGGGCGCGGTTCTTTATTTGCGGGTGTTCTTCATCATTCAAATGATAGGGAATTAATTAATACATTGTCATATTTTAATAATATCATTTATTTAATCATTTCAATGTTGCGACGATTACGAGGCAGAGGTTTCCAAATACGATATGAAATGCAGTAAAAATGGCGGCGATGGTTGGCGACCGCAACAATCATAGCACCGAATCCCGAAGGAATCCAAAAACGAATAGATAGAGAAGCGCGTTGTCCTGTAACTCCCAGGATCTATCCTTTTCTTCTTTCGAGTACGTGAGTGTTGCATTATCCCTGGTGATGCAATATGGTGAGCGACGGATAAAACAAATAAATATTACATAAGGTACGGCCAATAGCAGAATTGGCTCAATCCTACGAACTTATTGAGTGATATATTGATGATTATGATGATTGTCATTTTATTATGTATCTATGATGCGCATATTATTTTATATCTTATGAGTGATCCCAAGAAAAAATGCATTTATTCTCATGGATTGATAGTTTTCTGTGTTTCAACATTAATTGATACAAAGTTCTGCAAGGTCTTTACAGTCTCCTTCCATATTAATCATCAACACCAACGGACTCGAGTGAAACATTGAATATTTTATTAAAGTTGTGCAATATGATACGCTGAAGATTATGCAGGATTGTAGCACTATTAATATGAGCGAAACAGTCCGTTGTAGTATACACTATTTTTAACTTCAATTGCAGTGAATCATTATTATAATTATGTTGCATTATTCCGATACAAAATGGTAAAAGAGAACATCCATAATGGGCCACCATCAAGATAAATTTAGGCATTAGGCTCATTGCATGGGAACTAATTTATAATGCGAGCAGTGCGCGATTGATCATCACGGCGATTCGTTTTTGATTTGTTACAAAATGCGAGCGCTGTTTTTATTGCCGTAAAATTGGAATTATGACGAATGAATGGGGAAGCATTTTAACGCAAATGGCGTGATGATACAAAATTAGCAATCGGCCATGCTCCCATGAAAATAACGGATTAATTACTGTTTATTGAAAGAGAAAAATGTATTCATAGCTATTAAGATGTGGATGCTGCTTTTGTAACACTAATCATCACTTTTGCGTTGAAATCACGGTTATAACGAGCAAATTCTTAAGAATACTTTTTATAGAAAGGATATATTTTAAACTGTTATAGCAGGCTAAATATATATTAAATATCGCATTGGTGCATTTATGTTATATTACAAAAAAATGTGTTTTTTGAATAGCTTGTCATTTAAACATATTTGTTTTATGCTAACGAATTCAGATTTTATCATATAATATCTTGCGCAGGTAAGTTACTCGTATGTTTATCCAATATAAAATAAAACATAATCATAGCCGTTATGACGCGTTGATTGTGCTCCGTTTTGATGAATACATTTGTTCCGCAGAATGCCCGTGTGAAATGGGTCAAGTATTTATTTTTAATTGTTCATATATTATGCATGGAAACTGAAAGCCATATCATTGAAAATAACAGTCGCATATGATTCACATCATGGAAAAATGATGCAATTTAATTTGATTTTCATAATAAAAAAATAAATATCATCCATGAAAAAACATTATTTTTTAAGCTTTTTATTATTATATTTACATCTATAGTCGGGATTAGGGTATCCAATCCCGAGTCAAAAAATCTATCTCGGGATTTCGGGATTGTATTAGACCATCCCGGGATCAGTCCCGGGATCCCGAGACCGGGATTTTCAATAGTTCTTAAGAAATTACATTGATAAATTTGATCAAAAATTACTAATAAGTTCATTTGTTTAATATCTTTCTGCACGGACTAAAACTCGCAAAATTCCCGATTTCCCGATAAATTATTTATTGCCGTCGCTGCAGATGAATAATTATATACTATAATACTTTGATGTGATTTGTAGTTATATTACGTAGGAACACAAAAATTTTGAATCCCGTATCTATTATATTTCATATCGATATTCCCATTATTAGAGTCGATGTGTAGTAAATACATCACCGGTAAGGAAAGGTTAATATAATAATTTGAAAAACATATATGTACTCTATATATGCATACGTAGATTAGATAGTTACTGCTCCTAGGTATCGTTTACTAATCCCGGGATTCATGAGCACCTAAAACTGTCCGGGATCCCGGGATTGGATTCCCTAGTTGCGGTAGGATAAATTGACCTGATTGTCACGAAAAGTGAAACTCTAATCGACAGTTGTTTAAAAAAGGAGGGAAAATCATACATCATAGACACGTTATGGCTATGCACCGTGCTGCATTTACTGTGTGTGTGTGTGTGTGAGTATAAAGCAACTGCTAGACCAGTAGCTTGTCTATTTTATTATATACTAGCTGGTACCCGGCGCGTTGCTGCCACAGAAGAAATAGTTCTAAAAATACCATTTGAAATTTGAAAGAGTTATCTTGTTTAATTAGCAATGATATAAATAATGATATTTTTTCCGACAATTAATACATTTATTGATATTGAATGATATATAAAGAAAAAAATATTAAAAGCATACATTTTGCTTACTTAATTGTTCTGCTAAGTGCTTTAGGGTAGAGAATAGTTTTGGCTTTTCCGTCTTTAACAAAAACAAATAAATTTCTCGGCTGTCCAACGTGGATTTTCTAGATTCTTCCGCACACTTGAAGTGCCTTGTTGATGGTCATTGAGAATGCAAGTCCAACGGGGAGCTGCAGTCGTCTCTTATCAAATTGCACGTCGGTGGGAATGAGCACATCTTCTCCTTTCGACTTTCCATTAAGAATATATAGTTGTTTCGATGATATTCGGCATCAATTTCTTCATAGTGAGTCTTGTTCCAATTTGTAAGGTGGCACATCAGGAAGATCTGACGAATTTAAAAACTCGATTGGATAGTTAGTAACTTGGTCTGCATTCATGGCGCTATCAATCGATTTGTAGGTAACAGAATCATTTGCAATTTGTTATTGTATTGTGTGGTTGATTGTATTGACGTCGGTGTTTTCTGCTGCCAAAATAGCATGTTCGCAAAGCCAATAATGATTTTTATAATTACTAAAAATCTGCGGAAAAACTTTCTGAATGAGTAAATCGATGGATGGCACAACAACGCAAAAGTTCGATGGAAATGAAATAAACTTGGTAGCATCAACATGCACTTTTCCTTCACCAATGTTCAATAGTCGTTTTAAAAATGTGGCTGCCGACGCATCACGCTACAAATGTACGCGCATATTTGTCTTTAATGTCAGTTTTCGCACGTCTCTCCAAAGATGCGATGCTTTGGGGCAAGAATCAGCTGGTGTCGATGAAAGCATCACTGGAAGAGGTTGTCGAAAGTCGCCACATAATAAAATTAGAGCGCCACCAAACGGTTTTGCATTTGATCGTAAGTCTTTAAGAGTTCGATCAAGCATTGCATTCGTCCCAGATAATCCCCTTGCAAATTTTCAAAACTTTAGCTATGTCAGAAACTTTAAGAATGTTACATGTCAGAGCTTCCAATAAATGCATATCTAATGGCAATTTGAATGCCGAATGCGCTGTTCGTCCACCATCTAATAATGTTGCCGCAATACCTAATGAAGCAAGAGCTAAAGCAATTCTATTTTGAGATCGAATGTGAGCCAATAGTAAAGTGATGAGATACGTTTTTCCAGTACCGCCAGGCGCATCAAGGAAGAACAGATCATTTGTAATTGTATCGTAGGTCAATTTTTGTTCCGCAAGCAAAAGTTGTTCGTTTGCTTCGACAAATGCATCCAAATCATTAGCATTGTACTGCTGTTCAAGTGCAGAACGAATTCTTGTTGAATGAATTCTTTGATGTTGATGGTTAAGCAAATGTCTTCGATTTCGATCAGAGTTTGATTGAAAATATTGTCCGAAAACTCAATTGAATTGTCATTGCTAACGGTCTCACACAGCACACGTATCACACACGTATCTCAGGTATCACACAGCGCAAGTGTTGGTTCAGCAGCAACATTTCTTGCAGTGTCTGCCTTTGTCCATTTTCGAGATGAACACTGAGATGAACAACATTCGGATTGCTTCTGTGAATTAGGAAGCTCAAAATAGGCCAAAGAGCCTCGTCACTGCTGATATATCTACCTGTTTGAAATTGAGTTTGAACTCGATCGTTGCGCGCATCAAGTCTTTCAATACTGACTACTGCCATATCACTGCCTATTTGCATGTACAATTTGCACGACAATATCCGACGTTGGTATGAGCTTTGAATGTTTTCGATGAAAAAGAAGATCCATATATTGTTGATTTCAACGTCAACATATTGTTATTAAATAAAAGAATTATTCATTTGTTTCTTGTTTTTATTTTTTAAATTAAATTTAAATTCAAATCTGGTTTCAAAGGCGTTTTCAATTTACCAATAAATTTGTCCCCCGTTAACAGGATTTAACCTTTATTCATTTTACACTGGGATGCAAACTGTAATCGTAATGAATATCATATTGAAATGCAGCAATATTCAAATCAACATGTACTTTCGATTCTCGTTGAACGTTGGTCGTCTGATTTTGATCGGATAACACTCAAACGTATTTTTTCGATTGTTACGTACGTGAATAAGCGATGAATGAAATGAAGCATTTTAAAAGTGCTTGCGATAAATAATTTGGATATAATTGACTCACGCCGATGGATAACCTGCAAATGACATTGACGTTTGACGTTTACTATTTGAATGCAGGCGTATATGACGACACGACGCCTCCTACTGCAACTTGTAGGTACTATATACCTATAGCCTTAGCAACGCATAATCTCAAACACGTCAGAATCAACAACTTTCACACATTAAGTTTTGAATTAAAAATCTACTGTAAGTTAATTGTACTATGCCTATGTCACCCCCTGATCCCTTGGCAATAAGTGGACCAAGTTTTGTCTCAATCCGATGAACGCGCATATCAACCCATTTCGCCCGAGCATTAGCCGGGAAACGCAACTTATTTTTATATATTAGATTACACAAATATTGCTTCATCTTTTATCTAAAATATATAATAATATCAACTTTTCGTGGTTTTATTGTTAATTATGATTTATTTGCTCTTACAAATAGCATGCAGTTACCCAAATAGACATGATTGTTGGCTTTTATGTTATTTATAAATTATGATTAAAAATAATTTAATCTATAATAAATTCATGTGTTCTATAATTGTGATACAAACATGTGTTTCTTGAACCGTGTCTCGATATAAACTTGTCGTAAAAGTCTCAACATTTTGATTATTTATCGGTTTCCCTAATATTTTTCGTTACCTTTTGTGTGGAATTTTTAAAAAATAATTTTAACAAGGGGAAAATTAATGAATATAATATGCATAAATACATCTAAGGAAATATTTTGCTGTTTCTGCTGAAAATAAAGCAATGAAAAACGTTGCTTGGCGATATATCACTTTTATTAGGCAAAGAGGGGAACATAATAAAATTCAAATATATTAAATTTTTAATTAAAAATGTGTTTCCTCTGTATGGATTCTGGCGAGGGTGGACGTGCGGAAGATAATATGGCCGGGATGAAAGAAGCATCCGTCCTCCATTCTTTTCCATGTCTACCCAATTACGCCGGCCAATATCTCAATCTCCTTTGAAGCAACGGACAAATATCGATTAGTCTTCTTTATAATTAGTATTCAATGAGCATTGCCCAACTTTGTAACGAGAAAAGAAAATTACAGCTCCCCGGTTCGTAAATGTTATTCCATCATGTTGTAAATAAGATTTTCGACGCTTCGCGGAGGTGATGGGGTGGCTGTCGACACAAAAGCGTAGACAAGGGAAGATTATCTGAAAAGAAACAAATATTTTAAAACTCCCCTTTAAGTAAATTTTTATGTTAAAACTTTTTTTTATTCATATCTACGCAAAATGCTTAATTAAAATCAAACTTTTATACTTGCTGAATTTGATGTTTTTTTTTAAATTAAATATTTAAGGTAATCATGCAAAATCTGATTTCAACTAATTATTTAATAATGCAAAGGGTTCATGTAATATGATTTAATTTAATATCGTGTTTCAATGAAACATTTTTGCAGCATGTGTATATAAATTTAATATCGCAGCCAGCACATTGCAATTTTCTACATGCTCAGAAAAGGCTAACGATTTCTGATAAACGCTTCTCTTTAATCTTCATTTATTGCGGAAACTCCGTTCGTTAATAAACTTTGCCTTTTTTCTACTCCCTCTCTTGGAGCTTTCCAGCGAAAAATATGATTTGTTATCTTTTTTTTTAAAGTATCCTAGCCCCGGAGAAATATGAAGTATGAAAAGCGATGAGAGTTGCAAACGGAGTAAATGAATTTTAATTTCGGATGTATATTTAGAGCTTCAAACTTATATAAAAATAGTGGGCGAGTGAATTTATTTTGAGTCCATTAAAGCGATCATCCACATAAAAAATTTGCAATTTATTTCTGAGAGATGATTGAACATCGTGGATAATTCTAAATTTATTCAGCAACATTTTTATCGCAATTTTTGAAAGCTCAATTTCATCTTCCATTACCAAAAGTTTGTAGCACGTAAACGCTTGTTGAAAGCAGCGAACATTCATGTAATCATGTGTTTCTGTCAAAGTGCTTCTAACAATTTTTCTGCAATTGTATGCAATTTGACTTTATAAATATTTTGATAAGGTTTATTTGACAAAGGCAAAATTTAGATTTGCTTTTGAATAATATTTTTTTGTTAATAAATCCAATTACGTCTCTCAGTTTTGAAAAATCACCTACACTTCCTATTAACATAGTCGCGAAAAGCCATGGTACCGTCAATATCGAGTGCATGAGGAGGTGAGTATATGAAATAATCAATATGGACGTGATTCTTTCCAATGATTGGACATTGAAGAGACCCTAATCTCTATCTCTCTAATAATCTCAAAATTCTGTCTTAAAAATCACCTGCATATCTCTTGATGAAATCATTCAGGTGACCTGCAGGGTGAGTGTCATTCAATATCGAATGAATAGGTGATTGTTTGATGAAGATGATATTAACACATTCCAGTCGGGTAACGCTTAGCATTGTTTTTGGCCTGATTATGGGTATTTGAAAAAAATTGAAATGCAAAGAAATACTTATTAACTTATTATCCGATATTGACTAACTTATTATAAATGATTATGAGACGTATATAACAAAACGAAAACAATACTAAAAAAATATGGCGATACTCGAATAATGAGGCAACACCTGAACAGTGCATGAGGTGTTATATACACAGGTCAAGATCAAAGAAACAAAACTCTTCAAAGCAATAAAGATGATGCTTGTGTCTTAACTACCAAAACAAACGCCTGTTCTCATGTCTTAATTACCTTGGTTCTCAAAACAACTAAACAATGGAGTTTAAGAAAGCTTGTTACATAAGGCAGATATCACAACGAGTGTAAGATTGTGAAAAAGGACCCGGAGTGATAAGTGACTGGAATCGCATCAAGAACTCATAAAATGTAGCTATTGGTGATTGAAGAGGGGCAGGAAGAAATGACAGGGAGATTTTTAATGATTGGTTTAACCCTTTGATTAGTATGGACATACATGTATGTCCGAACTCTCATATCCCAGATAGAGCACTCTTGCACATTGAAGCTCGGAGACAGACAGAGACAGAGAGAACTTAGCGCAGTTCGGGAGACAGAGACGGAGAGCTTCCTCGCATGCATCGCATGATTGTATAGATCGTTAAGCCTAAATTTATCGACTTATAATGATTTCGATTTCAAGTGTGTTATTTGTTTACGCAAAGAAATGACCGAATATTGTGAGCTATCGACAATGTTTGTTATTTTAACTGATTGCCGTTCTTCGCTGCGTGTTGAATGAGTCTTTGTCCAATTATCATTTCCTTCTAAAGGAGGAGCAAATGAATCGATTTTTTGTGCATTGTTTATGTAAAGAAATGGCGTGATCTTGTATGCTATCAAATGTTTATTTACAATTGACCCTGCCTCGAATTGAAGATTTTCTTACGCTGATAGGAGTTAATAGAAAGTAATCTGTGTAAAGCGATTATGACATCAACGACTTCATCGATTTTGAATTTACTCACTCCTCAAAAGGTTAAAAATAGATGGGTTCCAGAGGTGCAATATTAAAAAAAAAAACAAGAAATTGCCACAGAAAGCATTAATGTTATTAGATAATACTCCTTTTCATTTGAACGAAAGCATATTGAAAACAGGCGATGGACTTATGTTGGCAAAATTTTTGGTCCCTAATGTGATATCCTTGATTCAGCTCTTGAACCAAGGCGTTGTAACATCAATGAAACGTCTTTATCTTTACAATTTTATGAAACTCTTGCTGAGGAAGATGACAATTTGATCAATCACGGTGAAAGATTCTTCCTGGAATGGAAACAGAATAATGCATTCTGAAGAGAACGAAGCAAATAATATATCTGAAATATGTGGATTATTGAAAAATTTGGATGATGCATATATCGTTCCTCAAAAGGAGGAAAATGAGAATGACTCTCAAGTCAAAAAGATATCAGTGATTAGATTAGTCATAAAATGGCGTTGAATTATATTGCAAAATTACTAGATTACGCTGAATAAAGAGGATTTGAATATAATGATATAATGGCTTTAATAAAAAATCGAAGTGATATTAGAAATTTGTTTAAAAAATCTCAAAAGTAGTAGTAGAGTATTTTTCTTAATTAGTTCGTATCCCGCGTTTACCAATAATACTCAAAATATGCAAGTATGCGTAACCCGACGGGAATGTGTTAATGTGATATTTTCTCATGAAAGGCTTGAAGTTATTGAACAGGTTTCTTGTAAGCTTGCATCAATACCTTTTCATAAATATTTTCCAAGAGTTTTCATATAGTTTATAACGGACGGAGCGTCAATTTTCCACCGGATACTCCCGTTTCATCTGTCTGCGCAGAAATTTACATAGGCTGACAAGACTGTCTTTTCTGTTATTTTACAGAGTAGTTTTATTTAAAAATGCTTCAAAATATAGGTCAGAGCGCCCATAATTTATGGCAAAGCTTCGTTGCATAGTTTGTATTTAATATGATGAAAAAGTGGCGCAGATGCTTCGCCGCAAAGAAAATAATTAAATTATGGTCATAAACGGGATCTGCATCGAGTGCTTTATAAATGTATACAGCCCAGTGCATCTCAAAATTTTCAGCACCTGCGGCCCTTCCGTTGGTAATTGAAATCTATGATCATATCGTCCCGACGAATAAAAATGTAAATTCGAACCGATGCTTTTTATGACTCTTCGTTCAGTTTGCTGAACAATTTATTCACGCTGAGCAAACAAACCCAGTCGAATCATAATTTTTATTTAAAAAATAAATGTGGATTCGGCATCAAAAATAATTATATTAGCTTGTCGGGAGCATTTTTTTGTGTACAGTGTATTTATTATTATTTTTTACATTTATCTTTTTATACCAGCTTAGGCTTTTTATACCAGCTTAACGTCCGAAATTCTCATAAATCAGTATGTCCAGTCGAGATAATTTTTCCACAGTAGAATTCTTCAAAGGCGATCGATGCTGATTTAATTTTAGTCCACGCGCTAATATATATCCTAAGGCGTTCATTATGAACTTCATCAAGGCTGATAATTAAAAAAATGATTTAAATGTATATAAAAACTTGTTAATGAATTAATTGGCCGCATTAGCCGGCTTTAAATTACCGAAAGTGGGGCTCAATGTCCCGTCGTAAAATTCGCACAGACGTCGTTTGGCGCGACGCTATGGAGAGGTCGTTAGGGAGGAGAGGGTGCCATAAATAAAAATGCACCCTTGATTTATTCTCTTATTAGGGCCCTTGTAAAAAATTAATAGCTCAATTAAAATGATGCATTCAAGTCACGTGGCTTTTGCGTCAAGTGTAATAAATCCAAACTAAGTAGGGTGACCATATGGTCACGGAAATTCGAGCGGATTTACATCTGAATTTAATAAACAGGTTATAAATCCATGTTATTTATTATGTATTTTAGAATAAGATTTCGTCTATTTTAATCTTGCACCAATTTTTTTAAAAATACTTGAATATTAAGGACAGTTTTGGTATACAACAAATGCTAAATAGGATCTTTTCGTTTGAGTTAAATCCCCAGAGATGAAAATTGTCTCTATTTGTTGACCAGCACTAGTTTCTTAACAA
Source organism: Stenopsyche tienmushanensis (assembly GCA_008973525.1). NCBI lineage: Eukaryota > Metazoa > Arthropoda > Insecta > Trichoptera > Stenopsychidae > Stenopsyche > Stenopsyche tienmushanensis. The sequence continues at coordinate 475,933 of WACJ01000546.1, read as the reverse complement.
GGTCCTTCAACAGGCTTGCTGCCACTTAGATGTGAATATAAAATGACTTGAAGGACTCTGTATGGTAGCGTTCATATCCTACATAAAGAAAAAAAACCATGACTTCCCGATTGGATCTCATTGATATCACGCTTAATGGTTGGAATTGGAACCATTAATAATATGTTTGTTAACTTAATATATCTATTGTTTCAATGTTTATTTTTTCATTAAGAAAAACATGATTATACATTTTAAGTATAAATTCTAATTGAAAAATTTCACAACATAATACAATAATATGTCTTTTTGAAGAAGAAAATAATTCAAATTGAAAATGATTTCGTTTAAGTTTTACATTCCAATTACACTTGAACCTTTTTTTGTGCGGTACATGCGTCCCGCGAAAAATCACACAAAAAAACTATAACTTACATAAAAAAATGATGCGTTCCATGGATTTTAAAAACCGCATAACTTTGAAATAGCTACATAAAATCTATCCAAAATCGCATAAAAAAAGTTTATAAAAAACAGGAAAACAACAAGGCAATTAAAAAAGAACATTTTTGGTAACATTTATCGCTCTCTTCCTCGGAAGAAATATATAGTATACCCAGTGTCAATGTCATCATTTTTCTTTGATTTTCTCATTAAAAAAAAATTACAAAATGGCGACTTTTTAAAAGAAATTTCAGTCTAGAATTTTGAGAATTCCTTTGGAGAATATATTTTTAAAAGCCAAAACATTAGAAAAAAGGTAAAAAAATGATTTTTTTTAAAAATCTAAACCAGAATAAAGGTCGTGGTCGTAATTTAGCGATAGCAGATGCAAAATGATTTACAAAGTTCCAAAATATTTTTTTTTTCAAAATTTCGTTTAGTCTTGATGATTTAGTTCTTATTTTATCCAAAATATCTCGATACGTACTTTTTATAAAATAAAAAAATACTTTAAAAAATCTGCATAACTTCGAAATCGCACAAAAAAAGCCGCACAAAAAGAGGTTTGAGTGTAATTTGGTTTTGATACAAATTGTTTACCTTTTCATTATAAAATACTCAGAATTGTATTAAATAACAAGTTTTGTAATATTATATATCTATAATATTAAACTCCGACTGCTTAGATTATGAATAAAATCGCTCCATATATGTCGATTTGGCGCCTCTTTTAACAAATAAGATATTTATTTCTTTTTAATATTTTTACACCAGCACATTAACGATGGTCATAGATATATATTAAAATGAAGAAACTCGCAAGAAACTCAGTCGTTCATCATAAAAATTGATTTTGAACAGGCGCGCTCTGGAGTCGACTGTTTGAATTCATCGTTTTTGCTCTTATATTAGTCACTTTTTTTTGAGTGAATTATTATGGCTCCCATTCTGATTTACTGCATCGTCTGCGTTTTTCAATAGCGTCTAGTCGCTCAGGGTGTCCATAACGTAGTCTGGAGGTCACTTTGCTATGTGCCATTTCAAAAATTACTAATCATGGAAGAATGTTCATAATGAAAACGCTCCCGGCACGCAAACGAGCCGCATGCGAAGGAGAGCATTTTTCTCATGCGGGTTTTTAATAAATTCTTTCCCCTGGCACGTGCCACGCCACCTTCGGAAAAGGTCACACACCAGGTATTTCTTTGAGGCAAGTTTGTACAGTTGAGCATAAAGAGTCCCTGTCCTCCGGTGCACGAGAAGGTATGCTCAAAGGACGAGTCGAGGGCCTTGTTTGCTGATCCCTTTGCGGCACCATCGGACCCTTTTTACATATGTCAAGTTGTGACCCTCTGACCCAATTGCTTTATTTTATTTACCCTCGGGCTTTCTTACATTCAAATGGATTGTTTTGAAAATCAGTGCCTATAGACTAGGTACGTTTGCTTATCTATTTTACTATTATTCGTATCCCACAGTAGTTACAATATAATAACGTTTTGGGCTTCATGTTTTTTTGCAGAGAAATACATAAATGCTACCACTAGGGTTTTACTCGGGGGTTGCTTGTTTGGGTGTACAAAAACATCGAGCAATCCATCCGAAGTTGAAACATTATGTTGCAAAACATATTATGCATTTAATAGCTATGTATCAACATTGTTGCCATCATAAATGTTTCTGATCCTTGTAATTATAAAAAAAAATAAAAAATGGAACGTTAATATCTCGTTCTGTACTTCAATTAGTATTAAGCTCTGAGAAACGTATGGCGTGTTCTATAGTTATTAAATATTATCTCGTCTGAAAGGTTTTTACTATCTTATTGAAATGCATGTTGCTATTTTTCTTCATACGTGACTTGGCAATTCGCGCAACTCGGTTGCAATGCATAAACGCACTTTGTCCATCAATTGAGCATGGATGAAATCAAGCTGTGTTTGAATGTTGATCAATTAACTTCATTTTTGCAATATAAATTCAGTTAAGCCATTTTAAAACGATATTATGGATATAACGAACAATTATTTGAAGAAAATTTGAAATGGGTAATGTAAAATTTTAGAATTTCACGCTTATAACGAGCACTTTTTAAAAACGGGAATTATTTAATATAATAGTATCCACGTGTATAATTGTGTTCATACTCACCTCTGCTACTTTGTTACACTAAAACAACGCACAAAGCTTAAAAATCTTTGCTATTTTTTTTTAAATGGCATTCGTAACAACAGTATTTTCAACGAAAAAGAGTTTTTTGCAGTCCTAAATCTCCAATACGATCTTAATATAGCAATACAATGACTATTTATTAAATATTTTTTTTAGGTGAATTAAAAACAATGCTTTTAATATAAAATCTAATTAAAAAAATATCTTTAATAAGCTAAGAATATTATAAACATTAAAGCGCTTTTTTGCTGTTTAATCAGCTTCAATTTTGTGATGAAATAGCTGAATTTCCCTGTAAAATTTGCATGATGAAGTATTTTTTCTTGGTAAAGCATTAAATGAACATTTTACTTAAATGCTCTTGTAAAAATATTATTTTTTTCGTATATTTAGGCGAAAATGTGTTTCCATTTCTAGTGCTTTGAATTCCATGTAACATATTTTTACGATTTGAATATCATCACTGTTAGAACTCGATTCTATCGGAAAAAATATTGACCTCTCCAGCGATAATATCGAGGGACGTAAATATATCCAAGGTATAGAATTTGCAGTTTTAAAAATATACAGCCTTAAGATAAGATTTGGTTTTCCCGCAGGAATAAAAGGGTTTAATTTATTGTAGGACGTTGGTTATGGAGGGCTGTAAAAAAATCTTTGACTTTGAATTTCGGTTTTTTTCGATTCGATCCAAGGGATTATAAAAAAACGGTTTGAAAAGATCTATATAAAGTCTTGGTGATATTCGGGTGCATTATGAATGCTTCGCAAGTGAAATTAAGGCAAACCTTTCTTCAGGAATGTCATTACACGGAACGTGATGAATATTCATCAAACCTTTAGGAACAATTCAAAGCCGACTACTGCACTGTAGCTTCAATCTACATTGAATAATTGAAATGGAAATTCTCAGTCTGTGATTAAAAGCTTCCGATGATTCACTAGTTTGGAGTCTGTCGAACCGTTTTTTCTGATTAAATATTCAGCGCTATTTAGATGATTAGGTCGTGGCCATTGCATGATGTTTGATAATTAAGCTTCGATAGTCGTTTTGAATAATTTAAAGCACTTTGATTGATCAAAGCATGAAAATAACAATAAAAAAACGTCAATGGATATGCATTTGCGTGCATCAAACATGCGTTTCGTTGAATACAAAGATACTTTTATGGCTGAACGCTCAACTTTCCCTTGGGCGACATCCAGTATAAAAAATCGCTTTTGAAGCACTTTGAGAGGGCCCAGATTGTCCGTCCCGACGTATCCTCAAACAATTCGTAGATATGGCGTTTTCCTTCAGGATCTTTAATCATCCCCTATTTTTTTGTCTCATGGCTTTTTTGCTTAACAAAAGCGGTGCTTTTTATGCGATGCCTTCGACCCATTCATAATAAACAAGGGCTGGATGAAAGCCATCGAGGCTCCTGAAGCGAGGACTTAGGAAACAAAAGGCTCTATCGAGGGGGATCGAATCCTGCGGCATCCTTGTTGCAAATGAAAATATAAGGACGAGAAAAAACAGCCCGCGGGATCCTGGAGCTATTTTTTTAAAACTCCGATCGCGGTCGAATGTGCACAGTGCCGTAAATCTGAGAACTTTTATTTATAAATAAGCACCTGATCAAATATTTACATAACGCGCATAATAAAGCTCCCCCATTTCTGACATTTTTTCTGTATTTTTTATCAATGCGAGAGAAAAAATATCTTATATGATGGGTATAAAATTTGAGATGTTGATACAGCAGCAGCGTTGCTGTTTTTGCTATTGGAGATGTGGATATAGAAGAGAGATGATTCCTGATATGTTTGCCGGAAAAGTATCAATTAACACTTGCTAAAAAATACTAGGGTGTCTGGAAAGTGGCATATGTCAAAAAGTAGTAAATTTGAAAGCTTGATTGAGTTTGGGCTAAAATTGACCGGACGCTTAATTATGTCATCTGACAATTCACAACTCACATAAGTTAATGGGGAATATTAGCGATACTCTTTAAAAATATTAGGATTGAAATTGTTACTATTTTGAGATAAAAAATATCGAGGAAATCCCTTGAGGGAGAGAGATTTAGAGATAACACGACGAAAAGGCTCACCGTAATTGAAGTCTCGCAGCTGGGTCTCTCTTTCCCTTAAGACTTAGGAATTGAATAATATTGTGAACAGATTAGTTGTTTGATAAAGTGATCATTGACCAAGTATTGGTATAGTGGCTTAAATCCTGGACTCGTATTATAAAGATTCAGGCTCAAATCCAGATTGTGGAAAAAATTTCACCGTATCAACAAATTTGGGAGATCGAAAATATTAATATTTCTGATCGATCATCTCGATATGGATTTACTCTGATTTCCTGGATTCGAAAAAGTAAACGTTGAGGCGATAATTTAACTACTCACTCATAGATATTCTCCTCTCCTACCTATCCAAATAATTCTATTCTTATTTTACCACGCGTGGAAGGGGAAGAAGAAAATGCAAAACCACTATCCCCTACATCCGATATCGAATATGAAACAGATGAACAGGGATAAAAATATGACATTTTTGGCTTAATTTTCTTGGAGAGAGATTCCATTTGCGAGACTATAAAGGGTACCGGCGGGAAGAACACGGCTTCCTGCGGTCAAGGTTATCGGTCCACTCTATCTTTTTTCGTTTCTTTTCTATGCATACGCTGCTAATCTCGCGAATTAAGTCTCAAAAAAATAACAGTGGATTTGCGGCAGATGATTTTCACATAATTAAATTAATTATTTCTTCTTTTTAATATTATACACATCTCCATGGATTTTTTCCAGAGTTAGATAATAATTATATGGATTTCCGTATTGCCAAATCAGAACAATATTCTTTGAAGGGGAACTTTGAGTTGGAATGGATCTATGAGTGAGATTATCATTATTTTTAATAGATATTTTAATTTTTATTGCAAATTTGTCACTCATAGGAAGACCCTATTTTATAATCTGAATTTTAGCCCCAGTCTTCATAATAAATATTCAGGAATTAATCCACTGTGCCAAAACTATAATCTCAATTTACATAGCCTAAATTACTGCTTAATTCTTGGGTTACTAAATTGGGTTACTTGGATTACTAAACTGCAGCTAAGTTGGGATTTGTAATATTTATTTGTACAATTTTTTTGTTAAATAATGGCATTAGTATTAATATACTATTATCAAATGTGATTGGAAGTCATCAATTTATTGCTGCTGTAATATTTTTGCAGACATATTTATAAATGAATTTGGCGCTTTCTTCGTGCAGATTCAATTGCATTAAGACTGACAGCAAACATTTATGGCCGCGGAGTGATTTATTGATGCGGGTTGTGGCAGATGTCAGTGCAATTTAATTCATTTACAAATCCATTAAGACACATATGATCATTTTTATCTTGTGTACGATGCCAAAAAAGTTATTGACAAATAGATGATTCAAAATTTCCAAGCATTAAACGTATTAAATTGGGAAATGTATTCAAGTTTCGTTTAAGAATACTTCTATTGCCCATGTCTTATATTAGTTCCTATTGGTAATTTATTTTGTGTTTTTTTTTAAAGCCAAGGTTTTTATGTAAGTTAAGGGACGATGGCATAAAAAAATCAAATCACAGAGGGCTTAAATAAATCTCGCTGGGGATGAACGAAATTCGAATTAAAATTGATTGGAAATAGTTTTCCATGTCTGTAAATAAGCATTTCGAGGAAAATGAAATTTTAGACGCTTTGTCTGTTGACGTAAAAATATTGTAAATCCACATTCTGAGAATTATATGTCTCAAGTGTGCGATAGAAAATCAAAGAGTCCTCGTTTGAAAATGTTTACAAACAGCTATATATATTTTTGCAGATTATAAATGAGAGATATCTCAAGTTTCGTATATATATATTTATCATAAATCAGTTAACGTTCTAATTAAAATGCATCCCTGAACCCAAAGGACGTTTTGGAGTACCTTACATTCAGCTTTCATTCATTGAACTCCGACATGAGGGCCGCTTTTATTGATTTTACACAATAAATTTCTCATTTATTAGCCCAGGCTGTACTCGTTGCTCGCCGGGGGATGAAAAGCTTGGAGGGGTATGTAATACCCAAGTGAAACCTTTTAAAAGAAGGAGATGATCGAAAGGAACTCCAATTATTTCCGCCGAGTGCGGCGATCGGATATGGCCATTAGAATTTGAACTTATAAGAGAGACTTTTATCTCCCGCTTTTAAGAGGAGGATAAAGCGGAGATCATAATTCAAGCCGATATACTCGTATAGGTGTTTTTTTATGTGTATATTTTTCATCACGTCTCAAAAAGCGCCGGGAACACATTGCCGTTTTTATTGAGTTTTATTGGAGATCGAAATAGAAATGGCGGATTGCGGAGGAGTCTGCTTCGGCCGACCTTCGAGTATCTTCACGACTCATTATGAGAGATATTTTGGATGAAGACTGATGCGGAGGATGGATGTACGTACACATTCGTTCCGGCTGTTTCCGGCTTATGGAGAATCTGTCCGAAGCTCGTGTCTGATGGAGCGTTCATCGTCTGCTTCGGAGACGGACATCTCAAATTGATTACCATGAATATGATTTCATGGCTACATGCGATATTATCATCACTTTTTTAATGGGTGACGCAAATTGTGCGCAGCCTTCGTGGGCATTACCCATCATTTGGGCGGAAAAATGATAAGATTTCAAGATCTTCGACCGGAAGGCCTTCATTATTTGAATATTTCGTCACCTAATGACCGTGTACGATGACGTTACACGGTATTTTAAACAAATTGATGATTTATTCAAAGGCGATTTTCGTTACATACAGTAAGACCCTGCCTAACGCTGTTTCGGTATTACGCGGTAGTATTGGAATCTTGGATAAAGGATGTCAAATTCGTGACCCACAACGAATATTTTTGTAGCCCAGCCTATAAAACATACAAAAGAATGCCCAATTAATGCTGCAGAAATAGTTGCTAGCAATTTTTTTCCTATTATAGGAAATTGGTAGCAGAGTAAAAATGCCAAGTGTCTGGAAGAAACTTTAAATTGTCTCTGCTTAAATAAATTCACGTTTCTATGAACATTTTAAGATTATATGACATGACATTTTATCAACAATATTTACGTAATAAACCTAGACATTCTTAGACAAAAAGGAATACTATAACTATATACAAGAGATTCATTTTTAAAATATTAGATTGAGTCATAAGTAATTGCCGATTTTTTTCGAACATTTATTTAGCTTTGACAATATAATAAAGTAATATTACTCTATTATATATTCGCCATTATTAGTGATAAATTTCTCCCATTTTATTGGTAACTTATCAATACCCTCTTCATACAATTTAGCAGGTTTAGATAAAAAAATCACTCATCTCATCATTTTTGATTTTTTTTTCCATTTAAGAAATTCTGCAAAGAACAGAACAATATGATATATTTCTGATTGACGAGAGAAGGGCGTTTTTCTTGAACACGTTGAAGCATCCCCAATTATTCCATGTGCTAGCTAACAAATGGTTGATTGTGGCGTATTTAGCTTCCCTAACAATCTTGTTGATTGAGGTGGATTTTTCTTCAATAAAGTCGAAAATCGATAGGGCGACCTGCCCTTGGTTCATCTTTCAGAGTCTCATCACCTGCATCACAATACACTTTTTGATTTTCCATTTTAGGGATATAAAAATACTATAACATAAGATGTGACAAGGTTAACTGTTGTCGAAAGACTGATAGGCCTCATACTTATCTAATGATACCCTACAATCATCAATACGGATGATGCATCAAGGGTAAAAACTGAATAATAATAAGGATTTTTTTTCGCCGGCAACTATTTATGACTCAACCTAATATTTTCATTTGTATGTATGTATGATATATTTGTGATATTGGAACTTGTATTAGCTAATTTTTCTAACATCATTCAATAAATACTGCTAAAAATAGTTAATAACTTATGCATCAACCTATTCAATGTGAGATACTGCAAGATTAATCAAAAATTCTTACACACGCTACATAAATCTTCAGCTTTCTTCCTTTTGTTCGTAGCTCATCTGTTAGTTTGATGTCCGTTAAGCGTTTTTTGTATGAGTTTTGCAACAAAGCGTTAGTGATTGAAATGAATTCCTATAATGCTAACAATATTAGCTCATTAAAAACTATGTGGAAGTATAAGCAAGCTTATATTTAAAAGATTACAAATGGCTAAGAAAAAAGTATTTTATATTTTCATAAAATAGTCATACTAGACGTTAATGCTATAGAATCGATAATTCTTAAAGAATAAAGGCGGAATTATTTAGAAAAATCCTTATTATTAGGAAATTATTATGTTGACTATACAAAATATCGCATAAAATCACTCAGCATTGATATAGATAATGTCGATCATTAAATAGATTCATTTTGATGATCAAGTGTAGGTATAGTGGGTTAAATCCTGGACTTTTATTATAAATATATACTTGGGAAATCATTTTAAGTAGTATGTATGCATTTGCATGCGATCGCAATTTTCCACTTGCATGCGGAGGCATTAATATGAAATCAAATCCGCCACTTATACAGAAGCCAGATTTGTAATATTATTCCAATATGTCGGTTCTATTTATACTTTAGTCCCATAAAATATTCCATAGTGCACGTCTGGATTGTTTGGTTGTTTAGCATCCCGCGGAAAAGTTTCGTCGTCAATTTGCGGGCCTTAAGCGGCGGTCGACGGAAAGTTGGACTGCACCGGCGGTCGGAAAATCGGAAAAAGTTCAATTTCCCCTCGTTTTCGTTTCTTTCCCACTGTTTAAATTATTCACGGACAGCCTCCGTAGGGGAGGGCCTCTCGAAAAAGTTTTCATTAAACATTGGTAACTAGAGGACCGGAGATTTGGGCCTTCGCCGTGATTTAACTTCGCGGCAAAACTTGGTCGTTATGACGTGCTGAATTTTAACGACCCTATACTTCAGAGTGGTCCCGCTTTTAAGAGGTCATATAAATCAACAAAATAAAAATCGCTAAAATGCGCCAGCATATTACATAGAGTCAAAGAGTATGGAAAATTGCCCTCGAAACGATATGTCTTTATGAAAAAATGGTACGATTTGCAGTATAAAGGATGGTAATTTGCATTCATTTTGTAATATTTATTTAATTAGCATATTTAGCGAGCTCTACGCTTATTACATAAATTGAATTTGGGTCGATATTATAGATATTTCGATGCTGAATCTAAGAATAATCATCTGATGAAGTAACCATAGTGCAGATTCAATTGAAGTCCCGCTGAGATTGAATTGTATTGGGTGTTTTGTATACAGCAGATAAATCGTTTCAATTGGAGATACATTTAGTACGGCTATCGCTGTTTGAGTTCGTTCTATCGGATTTCTACATCGGAATTACCAGTATAACTTATTAGCGGAACATTGGCTATCGAATAGACAGACGTGGAGGAAGTATAAGCAAGCAGCCGTCCTTGTTAATGTTTAAGGGCCGCTCGTAAATTTATATTGCTTCCATACTAATTTTGAATAATGGTCTCACAGTTTGCTCAAAATTCGGGCATTTGTAAAGTTGAGTTTCTATCTTGGACAATAAAGTTTGCCGGGACGATTGCTCGGAAACTCATTGGCAGGAAAATTAATATCCAGGGCGATATAATCTGATACGTCCAGGATCGGATATTTTTAGTTTAGGCATATATAAAATGTTTATCATAAGCTCAATTATAATGATTTTGTATGAGCAGAACCGGCTATCGTTGATTTAAACAAATCCACACTCTTGAGCTTGAACTGAACATTTATTATTGTAATAATTCGTATGATATATATCATAGATACACAGGACAAATCCCTGATCCTAAATATGCTAAATTTCTCATTAACTCGCTGGATGTGAGCATCCACAGGTGATTTGTTGACTTCTCTTCGGATTAACCCAATTTAACTGCAATCTGCGAAATTCTAATTGAGAATTCCGAGTCGGATCTTTTCTCAGTAGAACTTATTAAGCTGCTCGAACGTTCATAAGGCATAGCTATGAACCTCTATTCATTGCAATCGTGCTCTATTTTAATTGTGTCTCCTTTGGATTAAATCATAAAATTAACTTTGAAATACAAGAATAAATATTTTTTCGCTGAATGAAATGTATATTCTATTCAAACCTTTTGTATTACGGGTGCCTAACCTATTACGCTGCGGGTTTGTTATCATACCAAATATCATATTTATATATAATAGATTAGTTCCTGAACTCTAATTATAAGGTATTCTGATTGAATTTCTCGATCGAGGTTGACCTATTTTTTTTGCTCTGAAAAAGTAAACATTGAGATGATTAATAAAGTCAGGCAGGGCTACTATGGGTAATTGATTTGTAATATAAAGTCGAAATATCATATAGTAACGACTAATCATTAGGTCAATAGAACCATTATAGATATTGATGCAAATGTACTTTTTTAAGTATAATTTTAAAAAATCATTCCAGAGGAATTACATTCATATTTCCAATTTGAGATAAAAAGGATCTTCATAAAAGAGGACGAGATGATCAGAGTCTAAGAGTATAATTTAACACTAATGACATGTGATGATAAGTCTATTTTATTAGTTACGCTCATATCTATATTCCGTGTTTGGTCTGTTATGATACAGGGGACTGTTTAATTGGATTTCATTGGAATGTAGGATAAAATATATTAAAGTTATGCTATTTTGCTGTACACTGGGAATATTCATCTATTGTAATAAATTATTTTTTCTAAGATATAAATAAAGTATATAATGTGAACTAAAAAGTAGTTATTAGCAGAGGACTGACGGTTGTCAGGTTGCGATGCTGATCGCTTTTGGCTGATGATTGGTCGCTTTTGATAGTGGTCGCGCAAACTTCAGGTCGCTTATGTTTCGTGTATTAACGCAATAGCTGTTGAATACATGGCGCATAATTTAAAATATAGACAGAGGGACTGTTCACAAAATAATTAGACATCAAATATATAATAATTTATACTTTTTTCTACAATATTGGCTTGAGACAACGAGTTGCCCAGTTTACTGAGATATGCCCATATACATGGACCGACAATTTTTTTGGGGTTAAGGTTTTTTTTTGGTTACCCTTTATCCTAAGCGTCAGAGTTGTCGAAAAAAAATTTTTTTTCATCATTTTGAAAAAATATTCAAAATTTCACCTTAAAATCGTTATAATCTGTGAACGAAATAACTGTTTTGTATTTTACAATGTATTTTTGATCAAAATAAATCATTATTTTATGCAATTGGTTTAAGAAAAATTAGTTCTGAGCTTCCAAAGTTGCAAAAAATGTGCAAACGAATGAGAATTGTCAAGTTCTAAATTCTCTAAACCCTGACACTTAGAATATAAGGACTATGTGTGAAACGTAGCAAAGGCATGTACAAAACACCCCGAAGTTCATCAAACGAAATTGAATATTGACTTGACACTTATTGGCTGGAAGTTTGTAAGTCCCAGTTTGGAGTACATAATCATAGGAAACAAATTAAAATCTAGGAGTCACAGTTTAATAATGCTCAAAAACAGCTCCCTGGTGTGTTACCAAAGCAATATATCCTGTATATTAATTGTTCATATGCATCGTTCATAGAAATTAATTTAATCTTAATGTAGAAGAGTTAAAAAATGCATTTATTTTTCATCGAATGAAATATTATTTACGACGAAATCAAGTGCTTTTTGCTGCAGTTTCAATCGATAAAACAGCGATCTGTATTGATGGTTTAATTTTAATTTATATGCAGCGTTGTTGATCGCGTGATTGATTACTCATTGCAATGACAGAGTGCATTCGTCAATTAGAATAGGATGTCACAATCAATGCATGCATTATAATATGCCGGGTAACAATGATCATACAAAACGATAATTGGATATGATTATGTCTGGAAATTTTCATAATTATACAGAATTGATACATTTAAAACAGGATGATTGCATTCGATATGATTGTGCAAATTTTTAGTTAGATGGCGACATTTCGCGTATCGTATGCTATTTATTGACCCATCTAATATTTAATATAAATCTTCTACATTTTCTTCATCGTCACATTCATAAAATCAATGAGGTTGAATTGAAATACACATCAACGAGTGTAAACGGCAATGTCATAGTTTATATATTGCGTCGTTTAGTCGGTCGGTTTTATTTTGGCAATAAACCACTATACAAAGCGCACATAAAAAGGATTATAAGTAAATGGATACTAAACCACATTATTACAATCCATCCAATATGCCTCTCTTCCGCTCATAAAAATGCATGTCTTGTACATCCCATATCCATTTTTGAAACATATAACCAAAAATGTATAAAATGAATTATGTACTAACAATCTTATAAACACAGAGCAAGCCGACAGCCATTAAACTATTCTAAGTCGCAACCTTTCTGGGGATTCGTTTTTTACTCCCCATTTCGATATGACATTCCCTGTATGGATATGGGATTTATGGGTTGGTGGTAGGTCTGTACCTTTGGATAGGCTGTTTCATCAATAAACGTCACTGCTCCCCACGGGCTTATCCTATATCTGCTGATGAAAAATTGATTGCAAGAAAAAACACAAACATACATGTTTGCTTTTTGTGCCATTTGATTAATTGTACTGTTGCAGGATATACGCAGGATCGAGAGTAGTCGGTGTTTTAATAGCGCAATAAATAATATGGCAACATGAAATGTGTCGGATATAAAATCAATGCTAAAAACAACCTTTAACCAAGATTTGGCCATTACCAAATGTCATTCCTCCAAAATGCAAGACATAATCATAAAACCTCCATTTAGGGGGGCAATCCCTTTAGACGCTCGAAAATGAGTCGATCATAATCGTATCATTTTGAATTTTTGACATTATTTTACTACAACTTTAAAGTGCTTATATGTTTTATTTGATAAAAAACAAAATGGCGGAGTTATAAGATATTCCATTAGGCGCCTTTTCTCGTGATATCAAACGGCTCGCCATTTATCGAAGGTTTCCTGTTGAATTAAAATCTAAAATGAAAATATTTTTTATTTTTGAATATATGTAGGCAATCAACTAAGCTATAAAAATTTTAAAAAGCATAAAATACAAAAAAATGGTAGCCTTTTTAGTTAAACTTTCATATTTTTTACCATTTTCTTGACCATTTTTGCAGCAAAAAAATAATTTATTTACGCGAAAACCTTAAAGCTTTAGCTTAGTTGAATGGATAATATTATAGTGAGAAACATCTCAAAATTTCAGTCAGATCGATCAAAAACTTTTTAAGCTACAACTGGCGAACATTTTAAAAATGCAGTTTCGATATAATCTCGTTTAAAGTTTCAATGCGATAAAACTATCAATTTTAATGACTTATGGATCAACCAATGATTCCAGGTGCATTTAATAGATCTTCAGCTTTCTTAAAAAGTTGATTATCTTCGACTAACTGTTTGTTTTCGGGCCATACGAGCCGCTTTTGTCTCAGAAAGATTCTTATAGTTCTACCTCGTTACCCGTACTTTATCGGTATTTTCAGCAAAGACTTTACAGTAGGTGCTAATAATTTTATTTAATGTATTCATCATCTTCAAAACGAAGCCGTAGTCGTTATTAAATATCCTAGAAGCAATGTATATTAATATTTCAATGATTTTTACATCAGAATGCAGGTGCTTTGGAACCAGTCGTCAAACAATATAAAGTAAAACATTCATTAGCATTTTGGGTATGGCCACTCGAGCATCTTTGAAGTAATTCATGCCTGGACAAGTCTTTATAAATTAGTAAGAGATGCTGTTTTATTTCTTGAGCAAGAAATGGAGTCAGGTCTTCAAGTTTTGGATACTATTTAAAGCAATGGTTTTCTGCCATTTGCACCAGCTTTTGACTTCAGTTGGGTTCCCATGATAATGTCTTTTTTTCGAATTCCTCGAACTTCTCTACCTTCGTTCTTTTATTAAGATATTTTGACATTTTTGCTTCGAAAATTCAACCACACACGACAAACTATCCAGTTAAACTTAACTTCGAACTGACTTCGAACTTGCGTGTGAACGAAGAGTGCTTCTGATTACGCGCTGTAACTTCGTAAATATTTCATATTCCCATTTTTCTCTTTTATAGTATACTCTCAATATGTCACACTTTCGAAATGCGTAATTAAAAAAAAAAACGATTTTTTTGAACGTTGAAAGGGTTTGCCCCCTTTAAGGCGTCTTCTCACTTTGAAAATTAAAAAAAATCGATTTTTATTTTTTTTTTAATTTTAAAAGTATATATCTTCAAAAATGTTATATCGAAATTTCATAAAGATCGGACGAGTCTAACTACATTTTTGGGGGACCGTTAGGTTAGGTTAGGCTGCAACCCACAGCATACATATTGTTCAGACTCATGGTGCAAGTACAAAACTTTAAACGCGTTTATCTCAAAACAAGGTTTTTCGGTGCCTTGTTGATGAAATTTTGGAAACTATCCGGCTGATTGTCATGAAATTTGAATGACATATTCTTCATAGTTATGGCTATAGCGCATATCATCAGATTTTTGAAGTTTTGATTTTAAGTAATTTTTTTTTACAAAAAACTGCAAAAAAAACGCGTTTTTTTTTACTTTTTCGAAAAACGTGCGCCATTTTGTTGTTTTCGCAAATATCAAAAATCTGATGATATGCGCTATAGCCACTGACATACTGAATCTAAAACTGTTTTATTTTTTTGTTTCAAATAACCCGTCTCGGAGATACCATCAACAAGCCACGAACATAAAATTTCTACATTTTCGATGCTACTGTTTTATTGTAATAATTATTCAAAAAAATAAAAAATATTTTTTTTCATGTACTTGAAAGATGTGTTTATTACATAGGATTCATTTTATTCCATAATTTTTAGCAAAAATCCTCGAAAAAAAATATCGCGAAAATAGCCTATTTTCGAGGCGCCTAAAGTGAGAAGACGCCTTAAGGCGATGTAAGATGTTTGATATTTATATAGAGCGAATCCTTGATGATCTCTCGAAATCATATTATCTTTTCTTCGTTCCTTTTTATAAAAAAATATTGACACTCTTCCTTCATTTTTGAATAACCAATCAATGTATCATGACAATTAAACAATGTGTGGATAAATTCATAGAAGCAATGATACATATTTCAATAAGACAGGAAGAATGTGATTCAATACGGTAAAATTCGGTGGGTATATTACAATAGATAGATTTACGCGTTAATTGAATACGCGGCGCAAAAAAAGTTATGATGATTTATTCAAAATAAAGGTTAGCAGCATTACTGCCCTTTTACTTATTTAAGCCCGATTTATACGATCGCTTTTATTGACTTAACCACTATTGAATCCCGGCAGTCGGATAATCGAGGTTTTATTGTATCCATGTGGAAAGGTCGTCTCCATTCTTGAATTTATAATGGTAACATGTTCGACGTCGAGGATTTAACATTGAATGCATGGAACCAAATCTGAAATACACTTAAACGTGACATCCTTTCAGGAAAAGTGCTCCAAGAAGGTTCTTTCAGTAAAATCGTTGGGGTTTTAACATGTTATTTTTTATTACATGCAATTTTTTTAATGACAGTCTATCAATCATTAAAAATTCAGCATATGCCGAGGTTAATGCATGAATATTTGATTAATCGACATAGTATAAACTTTTGTAGAACTTGAATATTAATTAAGGTTAACCTAAACTAAGTTGATCAATTGAAAATATTAATACCTATTAAATTTGTTAGTATTGTTACGTAGGGGAGGGGGCTTTGGGCTACACGTTACCTCGCTCACACATTTTTAGACAGTGTCGGTGGTGGAAAGAGCCGCTGAGTGTCTTCCAGCGTCCAAGACTTTCGGTCGACTTCTTTGTTATTTTTTGCGCGGCATCGCCCTAGCTTAATGCATGCGAAGAGGGATAGAAAGAGGTATCTGTTAATCTTGCAAATTGCGCCTGTGAAGATTAAGTTGTAATTTAAACCCAAATCTCCATAAAAGTCTAAGAATAAGCCCAATAGCATATTAAATTAATGATGTAAAAAAATATTCACAACCACAACGATCAATATCTGTGCAATTGTAGCCTTGTTGATT
Organism: Stenopsyche tienmushanensis; assembly: GCA_008973525.1. NCBI lineage: Eukaryota > Metazoa > Arthropoda > Insecta > Trichoptera > Stenopsychidae > Stenopsyche > Stenopsyche tienmushanensis. The sequence continues at coordinate 459,200 of WACJ01000546.1, read as the reverse complement.
TTGTACTTGGTGCATAATGTGCAAATAAAATTAATTTTTATCGACATACTAAGTTTTTGTTGTTTTTAGACATTAGGGTTTATCTCGGCGATATCGCCATCCCTTCGGTCGTTTATGATGCAAATGGCTTAATGCGCTTTTGGTTCATAAAACCTAAAGGAACCAAAAAAAAGGGACGACGCGAGCGCCACCCAACTGTTGCGAGCGAGCTCGGAACTTATCAGCTCCCGGGAAACTTTATGCTAATGGCGACACCTTTTGTAATCGTTTCATATTTTATTTTTTGCAACCCTTCGATAAAGCGCCTCGTACAATTTAAACGCCCCCCGGGCGTAATCTCGGCTGCCATAGCATGACGTGTTTATACGTTCGAAATAATGTCGGACTGTGATATTTCGTGAAGTCGTTCGAAGCTTCCTCCCGGCGTAATATAGTATTTATATACGTGATCTGCGAGCATCCGAACTTTCCAGGATATCCTTCATCAGGGAAAAAGGGTATTCCTTAAGGATCTATTGAAACAAACCTGCGAAAGAATTGTGATTTATTCAGTACGTGTAAAATGCCCCGCATAAATCATTGCGATACATTGTCCCCATACAATGGAAAAAAGCAGAAAAATCGAGAACTCAACTATTATTTTGATATTTGGATGCATAATGGTAAATTACAAACTAGATTACATAAGCATAACAAGATAAAAGTGAAATTTATGAATACGTGTTAATAAGCCATTGTGTTTTTACGACTAATGAGGAGACCGTGTGAATCTTTTTTGGGAATTCATATTATATCACATTTTTCAGCTCTCCTCAAACTGTGTTCTATTATAGCACAACTATGCCATAAATACGTATAATAATATTTCGTGGCTTGTTAAATGAACGGGGTATTTTTGTTGCGTGACTTTTGTATGGATTAATGCATTTTTTTGTTGTAATTTACCCTCCTGTTGGATTAGATATAAACGCTTTATGGTGCTATTAGTACAATATAATACTAGGGCGTATATACTGTATTACATATTCAGTTTTAGTATTATGTGGACAAAAAAACTGGAAACAATTCCAAAATTCCCAGTTAGGGAATCCAATCCCGGAATCTTGTCTAATCTATGTATACATATACACAGTACATATATGTTTTTCAAATTGTCATATTAACCTTTCCCTATCGGTGATGTATTTACTACACCTCGACTCTAATAATGGTAATATCGATATGAAATATTATAGATACGGGGTTCAGAATTTTTATATTCCTCCGTAATATAATTACGAATCACATCAAAGTATTATAGTACATAAGTATTCATCTGTAGCGACTGAAATAAATAATAGATAGAATTTTTGGCTTGGGATTGGATTCCCTAGTCCCAGTGATAGTGAATGACGGATGTTATTAAAGCGTTTTTAATAAATACGTATTTGTAAAACTAGGACCCCTGAGAGTTTTATTATCTGCGAAGAGAGAGATTCCAGCTGCGAGATTACTGTGAAGCCGGCGGAAGAATACGTCTTTTCGCCACCAAGGACGCATATTGATCAACTCTTTATTATTTTTCTCTGCACTGTCTGCATGCCGTGAAATTAGGTTTCATATTAGAGTTTCTTGGAATCTTATAATTGTTATACGAAGTGCATTAATTATCCGATCGATCCAGGCTAACCCTGCTTTCTTGGATCTAGAGAAGTAAATACTGAGGCAATCAATAAGGTCACACGTTTCCTGTTCAAATAATATTGTCCTATCTTGACGTGGAAGCCTAATAAGAGACCATCAGATAAACAATCCCCTGCCTACGTCTTATAGCAAATATAGCATATTTTTTTATAGATGAATTGCGAGATAAATTGCCAAAATTGATGACATTTAGCTGTTTCCTAGAAAAATTTAAGAGTCACATTTGATTCTGATGCTGTAATGAATAGGAAATTATTGGTTTTATCGTGGTTTTAAATTCGTGTTCACGGTTTATTTGTTTATTATCAATTAAGTACGAATTCGAAATACAATCCATATAAGTCAATCAGAAGGTGTCGAAAATAAATTTTCGACAATGCGGTGAACGAGTCCTATCTGAGCATCGTCATTTGTGGAATAAGCAAACTGGTAACGTGATCAAAGTGGCATTACTGTTAATTAAGCATTGGTTGGTTGGTTTTGGGAAGCGCCGGGTCAGGCTCTTTGATCGTTGCATATCCCGGAGCAGCCGCGGGTGTGGGTTTTATAGGGGCCAAAGCAAGAGTAGAACACTGCTTGGATTCGCCACAAAGTAAAATCAGCGAGCCGACGCTGGTTTAACGACTGAGCCCCCTTTCCTGACCTCCCTTGGTCCACTTCCAGGGTGCATTCTCCCCCTGTTTTCCTCCATTTTCTCGCCGCCTAGGTCTCAGTGGGATTAAAAAAGCGACCCGCTTTTACGGTTGCGTGGCAGTAGCTTTTCCATTCGAACTGGTCCAAAGAGACCGAGTAAATACCAAAGGGCAGAATTCTCGCTAATAATTATCAGCCAACGAGAGACGACAGGATCGTTGAGACCTCGAGGCTATTCCGTTACCATTGATGCTGTGCTTATTTATGGCTAACGCTCCACTTCAAGTCTAGATAAGAAAGCACTATTTTTATGCTTTCTTATCTATTCGAGTAAACTTCATTACATCTCATATTCAAGTATGAGAACTGAACTGGAATTCATTTCAGCGATATTGCTTTCAATATTTTCCTTCGGTATTTCATTAATTTTTATGCTGCAAAACTTGTTTCAAGCAAAGCCAAAGCAGCAAATTTCAGACAATAATTTTTCGCATTTAATGGCATGTTCATCTTTATATGAAACTAGACTCGACCTTGGACTATAAATTGTATGTATTATACTATCTTAGCAAATTGAATCTTAAATTATTGCTAATCAAATATTTGTGTTTGACATCCAAAATATGGCAATTCTGGTTCATTGGCCATATTTTTTGGTTGATATTTTGCTGAAGTAACGTTTCAGGCTGTTTGAGTGCATAGACGCAGCTAGAGCTAAGGCGCTTAAGGACTTATAACCCCATCTTAAAAATAATCCTTTTCGTAAAATGCATGTCCTTTAAAACTTGATAAGTACATTAAAAGCTTGTCTAAAAGATGGTGATTTTCTAGTATAATTTAGAACATGCTATTCCCTCTTTTATGATAAGGATTCTACATATATAATATTGTAGAATTTACTTTCTTTACAATTTGTTTATAAAAAAGCGACAAATCAATATATAAATAAATAAATTTATTAATTTGTTTGCAGGCTATACATTCCTATACCATTAATTCGATTGCGATGAAATTTTGTTGAGTTATTGGACGTGTACCCAAAAAGGTTTTTAAATTGGCACAACTATTGTTTTTGTGCGGAATTTGTTTTGCGAGGCGTTTAACGGATGCACTATGTTGACGCATATTGGTCTGGTGAAGTGAAGCGGGGCCGCGGGGTGACAAGGAAGGATGCACCCGCAATATGGCGATAGAGCTTCGCTCATGGGAGAAAAGGGCTCAGTTGATCATTGAAGCGATCCTAACCCTTCAGCCTACTAGTGCGTTTTTGTAAAGGAAAATCCAGTGGTGTCAGGTCTGGAGACGGTGCGAGCCACAGAAAAGGGCCATTGTAAAACGTAGTAAAAGATCACCCTAACCCCTTAAAAAAATTGTCGTTCAATGTACCAAACACTCTGTATAACTAGTATGGAAGAAGATATTATTGATTTATTTTTCTAATAACCAAATAACCTCGGAATTCCAAGCAGAAGAACTTCATAATGTAACACTCTACAATTTGCAGGTTTATGTTAACATCATTGTCGGCATTAAACTACAAAATATTTGCACAGAACAATCGATTCCGCATTCTAAATTCCATTCTAAATTGGTGCAAAAAAATATAAAGGTACTATCAAAACACGCCAAACCTGAAATAGGTGAAGGCCTTCCAAATCACGTCTTTCAATACCGATAATTTCATCAAACGCGAAATACTCAACATCACCCCAATATGTAATGGAGGTGTAATGGCGCCATTACAAAGACCCAAACAATACTCTTTGCGATGTCACGGTTGCTTCATTCCCATGAATGTATAAAGATGAAAATTAACACATTTGTCTCATGTTTATAAACAAGAAGTTGCGTCATTTAATGCATAATGAGGATGGAATTAACCTCTGCACAACCGGCCAAGGTGGTATTTGCATACGTATATATTTTATTCGGAGCTCTGTAAGGACGTGTCGCATTGTATTTAAACGTCGCCAAATGGATGCTGTAATCTTTCACTTTTAAAGACGATAGTTGGCAAACAAGCGAAGACTAATGACGATCGCGATTTACATCGCAAGTGTAACAAGAGTGTCGAGCGTTGTCTGGTGGCAAACTTGAACTTTGGATTTTTATTCGTGCTTAAGCAAGTAAATTATCATATAAATGAGATAAAAAAATGGTGTAGAAGGTTTTTACGTGTGTAATTGATGGTAGTGTGTTTAATGCTATCGCAGGTATTTTTCAATGTCGCAATCGGTGGTTCTTGCGACGATGGCCGCTTATATAGAGTAGAATTTTTATTTTTATATGCACGTGTCTTTAGATTTTTCTCACGATGAATGCCTTGTGACCTTTGGCTTAATGCTGTGAATATTATCTGTAATATTATAATGCCCTAAAGTAGAAATAATAGGGATTTCTACTTCAAACAGCATCCCAAACATATTTATTTATATCAAATAGCCTCTTGGAAAATAAGAATTAGTTAAGTTCGGTTATAACGAGCATTTAGTAGCATAAGTATTTAGATAATCAAATGGTGCTTTAAGTCTTAAATTCATTAAAACATGTTTACACACATATATGATTTGAGATTTGAATATATTTGATTATCTTACTATTCAATAAATCATTTTGTCGATTAGAATTATACAACTAAATTGTAAACCGATAACCGGTAAAACCGTTATTTTTTCGGGATAAAAACCGATTTGCAAATATCGGTTTTATCGGTTCAATAAACATCTTACGCGAAAGAGAATTTGGTTTATTTTAGTGTTGACATTAAATGTGATCATTACCATTATTATGCAGAATTCGTTTGATCATATTCATCTAATAATATTATAATCTTAATTCTATCTTCATCCTGTTAATTGTCATTTTAAATCAACACTTCAGTTAAGATTGTTATTACTCCAAATTTCAGTTTGCAATCGTAAGTCTTCTTCTTTGCAATTTCAATCTTAATTTCTTGAAAAATAATAACTTGAGTAACATATCTCTTTCTACTGCATCACTCAATAAGTTCGTAGGATTTTTTTCGTGAAGAAATTGCAAAAAACGACTCCAAATTAAGAAGAAAAAAAGGTTAAAGTGATAAAATATATAGATTTGTTATGTACCCATACGTATGACTCTCAAATTTAAGTTTGCTTCCTAGTACTATGTACTCTAACCGGGTGCTCCAAAATTTTCAGCCAGTAAGCGTCGAGTCAATATTCCTTCGTTTAATAAATTATAATAAGAGGAGCTGAACCAAAAACCGAAAAAATCTTTATTTTCCCCGGAAAAAAACCATAATCCGAACCGATATAAATGTTTGGAATCAGAACAAATAAATAATGCTTCGAAGTTCTGGTTTAAGCCCTATGATAAGTGAGTTATTTTTTTTTACTTTTAGATTCTTTGGGTTCATAAAACGTCGTTGAAAATTTAATTGAAACGTAACAAAACAATTTTTGACATTGTAACTTAAATAGATAATATTGTATTGGAAATAGAAACATGACATCTAAAAATGTTAATATTATATGTTAATAGAGATTCAAAAAATAAAACTGTAAAAATTGCTTTTAACAAAGTTTTGCAAATGTTGAAAAATCTCGAAACTTTTTCAAAGAATCCCTTAAAAATCCACAGGGATATTGAACATGCGTCGAATATGATTAAAAGCGCTAGTGATGATGAATGATTGGTGTTGTTAAAATATTCTTGTATGGTCAAGCTGTTGAGGAGCATGGACATACATGTATGTCCGAATTCTCATGTCCCAGAAAGAGCACTCTTGCACATTGAAGCTCGGAGACAGACAGAGACAGAGAGAACTTAGCGCAGTTCGTGAGACTGAGACGGAGAGCTTCCCTGCATGCATCGCATGATTGTATAGATCGTTAAGTCTAAATTTATCGACTTATAATGATTTCGATTTCAAGTTTGTTATTTGTTTACGCAAAGAAATGACCGAATATTGTGTGTTATCGAGAGTGTTTGTTTATTTAACTGCTTGCCGTTCTTCGCTGCGTGTTGAATGAGTCTTTGTCCAATTATCATTTCCTTCTAAAGGAGGAGCAAATGAATCGATTTTTTGTGCATTGTTTATGTAAAGAAATGACGTGATCTTGTATGCTATCAAATGTTTATTTACGATTGACTCTGCCTCGAATTAAAGATTGTCTTACGTTGATAGGAGCTGACAGAAAGTAATCGGCGTAAAGCGATTATGACTGAAGCTGAGCTGAATTTTTTTCCTGGTGCTATGTATTCCAAGCAATAAAGTTAATATCCACTTTTTATATTATTATATACTTTTTTTTAATTGATTATTTGTATTATTTTTATCGCTTATCCGATAGTTCTTAAATTATAGACATTTTTTAGAAAGAAATTTCTATACATTTACTGTAAATTCATAACCCCCTATGTGGAAGAAGAAATGGAAAATAATAAGTTAACAACGAAACATCTATAATAAAAGGGAATAAATTCGATAATACAGATATTATTCATGTAGAATATTTATTATAAAAAATAAATAAAATGTTCATGAATAAGTTGGAGGTGAACCGGAATTTTTCCCGGAACGAAATCAAAAATAAAAATTATAACGGTTCGTAAACCTGCATTATATTGAATTAATTGATGATGGACGCTGTATGAATGAGTAGAATTAATAACGATTGATATTGATGAAAGATGTTGGCTTTTGCTACTTCTGTATTATACTTTTTCAGAATCAGAAAATTTGAATAAACATCCCTATTAGATCTTGATAAATTTGTGATCCCCCCAATTTATTAGAATGCTGAAATTTATTTTCATAATCTAGCTTTCAACAATTATAATGAGAGTCCATGGACTAACCGACCATAACAACACTTGGTTGGATATTAAGTAATAATCTATAATTTCATCAATATATTTTCATAACTTTGATTTAATTCAAAATAATTATTCACCTGAAATAAATTTAAAAAAACCACCAAGAACATAAATTCCTATATTACTTATTCAGTTCATATTTAATGAATATTAATAATATATCAATGCTAACTGGTATTATTAGGCATTCAGATTTATGATTATAAATAGGTAAAATATCGCTTATTATGTAAAGGCATATTTCCATAAAAATTTATTTTAGGATGAAGTTATTCATAATGGGTTGTATATTAAAAATATCTGAGAGCAAATAGTTATTTTGTTGAGAAAAACATCTGAAAAATAGATATGATAGTATATATTTAAGAAAAATCTTCTCTGCATTTACCGTCGGTTTTAATATTATTAAAAAATAGTTTGAATCTAATATTGATGGCAAAATTTAGACTATTTATTTAGTGTCTTCGGATCTATAAAACTAAGCAGTGGACGCTCTATGAGTTAATTAATTTGCAGAAATATATAAATTCAACGATTTGAATTCGCAGTTGTGCGTAGTTGGAATTCTATTTAAATAAACTCGGGATTAGCAAGTTTACAAAGGTATTCAAATATTGAAACACTGCCTCAAATATTGGCCTGAGCTTCCGCGCGTGTACTCTGTAAATTTTATTACTAAAAATGCGAAAAAGATCTTATTGAAAATCGTCTGCAAAACGAATCCGCTGTTTACGTATCCTTCGGCTCTAAAAGGAGCTTTTATCGCGCGGCTAGAGGATTTTTCCTAAATTTCCCGTTTCCTCGCTATCGGGCCGTTTGGGGGTTGGAAAACTTACTGTTTGCTCTGCGGCTTAACAGATAACAGAGTCCTGTTTGTAGAAGACTTAAAAGCGGAGTATGAAATGTAAACGAAAACTGCGGTCGGCTCGAAGATCGGTGCGAATTTCCGATTTATTAAATTTTGGCTTATTCAATTCGGATGCCGAGAGGGCCCAAATTTGTTTGGTATGCAAATCAGGTGAGAATACACACCTTTTATCTCGGGCCACTGCCATTAAATACGTATACGTGCTCCAAATTTGGGAGAATTTCATGCTGGATTGCAGGCCGGTTGGAGTGGATTGTTTTTGAATTTGAACAACCACCGTCACTCCCCCGGCATCCGTTTTAATTGATATGTCTGCATATGTAAAAAATGGGGTTTCAATATATATTCTCTCCTATATCGTATTCGGGCTAAGCAGAGTGCTTTGAAATCTAGCATATAAAACCAAATAAGTTGATGATGCATAAGTTCTTAGTGTTTTTTGAATACCAAAGTATTGGCGACTCGAATCTATGGATCTAAAGGCATATATTAAAACAGGGAGAATTTGCTGCAGAAGTTTGATCTATCAGGATTTTATCCTGATTTGAAAAGTTCATGGTAAACAATTCCTTTCGAATTCTACTATATGTTACATACAAAAAAGCCTTTATGCCATGAATACTGACCTTTTAGAGTGGATGGTATCCGTTGATTAAAGTTTGTCCATGACCTTTTTCGCTCTGGATTTACGTGGTAGTACTTTGATTTACGTGATTGTGGCTAAATCATAAGTTATCAAGATACATTTCGGTGAATCGCTTTAAAAACTTTCAATTATGTTGTAGAAGTATTCGAGATCGATCATACTAAATCCGATTTCTTCTATTGTTTTTCAATTTATCTTTCAAGCATATCATTCATAGTACATGGACAATGAAATAGCGTTTGGCTCCGTAGGATACGCAGGGTAATCCTATTTCTGTAAAGTGATCAAATTGGAAATCATCAGGAATAAATGTATATATCTGGAGTAGTTAGTTGACATTTCTGTGCGTATTTTAGGTGTAGTGCCTCCTGATGATCGATTCATCTAATAATTTTAGTTATATTGTTGTACAGTTTCTTCAAATAAAAAACTAATTCAATGTATCAGTAATTAAGGGCTATTCTTATGAATTGTTATATGGAGGTGAACCCAATGAAGAGAACAGTTACGAGATCAGGGAAGCCAGCGGGAAGAAAGCGTCCTCCCGCGACCAATGCCACGAGTTGATTATTTTGTTAGTTCAATTGATACTCGTATAATCCAAGTCTTATAATATGTATTTTCAACTTTATTTTATGAATCGATTCACAGTTTAACAATCGATTAACAGTTTCTCCGTATTGGAACAGATGTGAACATACAAGGTCTTATAAAATCCCACGTACTTTTAATCTTTGATCATCCTTCGTATGAATCATCAACTGCTGATCACATAATCTTGTTTTTTACTCGAGCGTCAAATGCTTACGTGTGAAATTAATTTTGTGTTTCTATTTTGTTACAGGTAATGCGCACAATTTTTATATTCTGGTTATGGTGTGGAAAGAAGGGAATAAATCTCGCGGGATTTTCCGGTGAGTTATATGTCGGTATTGTTTTTATTTGGCGCGTTTAAGAAGGCTAACAAGGACCACGGTTAATGACGGGTAAGCAGAAATTGAAACATCATTTGTCAGCTTAACGGATAAGTTTTGCGCCCTGTTTCTTTTTCTTCCCTTATTCGCTTTTCGCCTTTTAGGATAGCGCGAAAAAATGTGTTTTGAGATGAATTTTGGCCGTGTGGGTGGTGGGCGGTGGGCGGCTTCAGCGACGTCCGACCGCCGTGGAGCGGAAACTTCTTGCTTACCTCGGGGAAAATGCTCTTCGCCTTGCGATGTTCGGAAAGCGCGAATTGATATTTTCACGTTGTCTTACTAAGGGGACCCATTCGTATCATGAGAACTTTAAATTGGCCAATCTGTAACCTTTCGCGGGTTCTGGAATAAAGAAATCATGGGACGAAAGTTTTTCTTTTGTATGTCTTCAGATTTGTATCCGATTTTTGGATTGCCTCACGTTTGGGCTTTTTGTCTACGACTGTGTATTTTCTTACATCAACACCCATTTATATCAAATAAAATCCAATATAAAATACTGATTTACAAATATTTCATCCAGAGGAGAAATAGCAAACTAAATAAAAAAATATGCGCTTGACGTCACTATTTCCACTGTTGTTCACTTTTGGCGTTATAAATTTATTTTATATTAATACAATAAAACCACAGCGTCTAAAAGTAGTACTTAAAAATACTATACTTAAAGCGAGCTGTGAGCCTTGATTTTCCATCGTCATATCGAAGTTTTGCAGTTGGGTCGTTTTCTTCTGGAAGACCAATCCGATCTAAAGCATCATCAAGTGGGATGTAACCCGAGGGAGTCTATCGCCCCCAGGGATTCCCGTCCAACTTAATTCTATATCCATCAACAACAAGTGAACGATGAGTTAAGCATAAGATACAGATGGGATGATTTTCTTCGAATAGATATGGATAGGACCTAATTCCACAGTGCACATCCTCTGTTTATATTATTATATAATATGACGACGAAATAAATATATTTACTCATATATATATTTCTTCAGGAGGCCTGGAGTAAGAGGATAGTAATATTCTTTAAAAAGGGAGACAAGTCCCTCATGTATAATATATAAGGTATTCTCTAGAATTATAACTAATATTTTAGAAAATCACATAGTTTTGCCTTTGTAGAATATGAAAAGGTATCGACTCAATTGAAACATGGGCAGTTTTAGAGTCACTACAAGGTAGATCCAGCTCCATGACAAAACCAATAGTATTAATTTAGGAAAAGGTGTCAGACAGGGTGATGTATTATCTCCTAAGCTTTTCATAAACGCTTTGGAAGATGTGTTTAAACTGCTATCTTGGAAAAAGTATGGAATAAATATAAACGGAGAGTACATCTTCCATCTCCGTTTTGTAGATGACATAGTATTAATAGCCAAATCACCTGAAAAGCTTCAAGATCTATGACTTTAATGAAGCGTCAAGCAAAATTGGTCTGAAAATGAAAATGGATAAAACCAAATCAATGATAAATGATCATAATTTTCAAACCCTTTGGGCCGATATCCATTGGGAGAACGCAAATTGAGGTTGTAAATGAATACATAGCTAATACAACTGAGATGAGAAGCATTTGGAAAACTTAAGTACATTTTTAAAGCGAAAATTCCACAATGTTTGAGCATTGTGGAATTGTGTGGAAGCTGGATGCAGAATGTGGAAGGATCGAGAGGGATGAAGACTCATGCAGGAGGGCCTACGTTCAACAGTGGACGGACACAGGCTGATGATGATGCCATTTTCCCGAGGGCCATATTAATAATATCAAATTATATATACAACCGCAAAAATATCATGTTTACATTCATATCATCTTATAAATTTACAACACATGTAGCTAAAAATGATACCATTTAATTGGTCATATTTGAATAGTCTTTGGATTCTGAGATATTATTTCATAGTCAATACTTACGTCTCAATCAGATATTTATCATCCCGATGATATGATTAAGTGTCCGAGTTTCATTTTGACATTGGTGTTCATATTTGTTTGTTTAATGAACATGAAAAAAATTTGTAAATGATTAATTTACATCACTTCAAGTACATTGATATACTCATACATTTTTGTACCGATTAACTTATATTATGTATTTTATGCATATAATACATGGGTATACTTTAAAATTATACATACAGTTTATTTATGAACACATAGCAAGATAAGGGCATCTATTTAAATTAGTCAGAATGATAACATGTTATATCTAAGAAAGTATATTTGTTATGTGGAATAAGTTTGTTTTGTTCTGGTTTGAAATAAGCAAGAAATTTCTTCCAGTTAGTTTGTTTATGATGTTGTTTCATGTATCATATTAAATTGTCTACTGACTAAGCCTCATTCGAATTCAAGAATTTTTGATATTATGATACTAACAAACTTAAAATATGTATCCATCAATGTACAATTATAACTGAAAGCTGTTCTAGTTTTAATGAATTAACCACACATGCCAACCATTTCTTCCATAGGAATTTTTATTGATGTGTTAACGGTGTAATAACAATCTTCACTTTCACTATGGTCGATTAAAAACCACATTGAATATTTTAACACGTGTTATTGAATGAATATATGGAACTTCATTATCGATTTTAAAATTTTCATCAATATCCACTTTTCTCAGCTAACTGATTTATTTCAAAATCATAATTTTATTACGCTTAAACCTATGAGTAGTGAGCTATAGTCGTACAAATCCACTTATCTGTCAGGTCTAGGGAATCCAGTCTCGGGATCCCGGACAGTTTTAGGTGCACATGAATCCACAAGAATAAAAAAATCGGGATTGAAATTTTTATCTAACAGAAATCGTACATCTCACCAGCACGATGAAGGCTCCTAAATCGAGACATTCCCGCCAAAATCTGGACGCTTGGAAAAAGTGGCGTAACTATCAATTGACGAGCTTAGGCGACGCCTAGGGGCAGTAACTGTCTAATCTATGTATACATATACACAGTACATATATGTTTTTAAAATTGTTATATTAACCTTTCCCTACCGATGATGTATTTACTACACCTCGACTCTAATAATGGGAATATCGATATGAAATATAATAGATACGGGGTTCAGAATTTTTGTATTCCTCCGTAATATAATTACGAATCACATCAATGTATTATAGTATATACGTATTCATCTGTAGCGACGGAAATAAATAAGTGCAAAACCACAATTTAAAATTTCATCTACTTTTAATAAATATGAAAGGATTTTGATTATACAATATTGAAAATTAAGCTATATTTGAAATTAGGATACGATCATTTGAATATGAATTGTAACAAGAGTCTAATATCTAGCTCATTATACCAAGACTTCCCAGTATTTATTGATAGATGTGATAGTCCAATGAACATCATAATTTGTTACGGCATTTGATGATCAGAATTCAGTATTCATTAAAAATACCTCGCATTGAATGGGTTAGCGTTTCCTAGAGTGCCGATAACTGTAGATATTGGTTGTTTGTAGACTATTGAAATCAATCGTATCGACAATATTTGCAGATTAAATAGATATAATGGAGGTGTAATGAGTATGATTTGAAATGATTAGAAATAACGGACAACGTCTTGCAGTATATTGCAGAGCGCATCTCCTTATTACGTTTAATTGAGAGACTCTTCCTAATAAGCGAGCATAGTCCTCGACTGTACATACCCTCATCATCAGTCACTAATTTATATTTACAACAGGATATGATGTTGCACGATCCATTAATCAACTATATCCAACGCCACACTCGGCGTACCAAAAACAGCTTTTCGAGCAATAAATGAGTAATGGTATCTGCGACCAGTAATTGCTGCGAGCTCAAGAAGTTCGGCGCGACAAAGACCCAACTCATTCGAGGAACCACGTCCGAAAAGATGAAAGAACATTAGTGACGATAACAGCAATGAAAGTGGCGATTATGGTAATGATAACTACGTCTGAGTACTAATAACTTCATCTTTACAACGCCCGGTTGTTGTTCGCTAATGTATATTCTAGTGCGATATGAGTCAGAGGAAGCGGTGACCGCTGAAAAGCATTGTTGATACTCCTCTATTTTAATAACCGGTCTCATAAAAAGCTTTAAAGCTAACTTTAATTAGACTTAGCTGATGCAGCATCTGGGTGAAGACGATCTCTTTGGATGTGTCGGTGTGAAGATCGAATTTCGTTTAAGTGGCGTTGCTGAAAGCATTTTCTAGAGAGCATTTTTTGACGAGTTGTAGTCAAACTTCTTCATGGGCTGATTTACAGGTCAGCGCTTCCTAATGTGGGCATCCAATTTATGAAAAGAGGCTTTATAAAAATCTCAGGGTGCTTAATATTTCAGTGGGTGGTGAAGAAAACGCACGAAAATATTGCTGTATATTTATATTGTACAATGAAAATGTGCTGAAGACAGATCTATGAAACATGTATTCTGTAAATATGCAATTCATTCTGAGACAGTCCAATCATTTAATTTCAATCTTCTGATTGACGTTCAATGATGTGTCCATATTTGGATACATGCTTCCCTCATTGACATCAACTTTTCTTGATGTTGCGCCATCCGCGTTTAGTTGAAACTAGCCATTTTTGTCCATCCGGCGAATAGTTTCTAGTCGTCTTTTCCTTGAAAAATGTTTCCACGTAACCATCGGTAAACGGTAATTTTGTTATGAAATTCGCAATGATTTTAATCTTGTATATGTTGGTTAGTCCTTTTTAAAAAACAATATTCAGCAAGTCCCAAAATTTTGCAACATTATATTTTGTCTGATATCTTAAAATATTTATCTATGATACATTGAGCCTTTGAAGTGAAATTTCTAGACGTGGAAAGGCAAATTGGCCTGAACGTCACAAAACGTGAAACTCCAAGCGGCAGCTGGTCGAAAAGCGAGAGAGATAATAGTTTTTACTCTTTCCTTCGCACCTACCGTTCGTTCCATGCATGGATACACCACGCGCATGCGCCGCGCCGCATCTCTTATATACGTAGTATAAAGCAACTAATAGCATTTTTTATATATTACACAAACACAGCTTGATTTTTTAGCTAACAATTTTCTTTGCATGAAAAGTGAATGGAGAAAAAGACGGAAGAAAGCGAACAAACCACCAAGAAAAGTATCAAACAGTACATTGAGAAGAAATAGAGTAGAGTAATATAATTAAAATGTGTTTTTTTTAATCTAATAGCTGCTGTTTGTCCTTAGTGGAAAATCATCATTCCAGGTTTTTTAGCGCTCTTTTAGCGCGGTTTTTTTTATCTGGAGAGTATGGAGGATGAGGTTGAATTGATCGTTTCATCTTGCTGAAGTAGCTCATAATAAACTACCCCCTTCCATTCCCACCAAATGCATAACATAACTTTTGTTGGATGTAGGCCAGGTTTAGCTACAGTTAAAGCTTCTGTACCCTTGGTCCAAGACCGTTTACGTTGGATATTCTCATAGAGTATCCAACTTTCATCTCCAGTGACAAGTCTCTTAAAAAAAGCTGGCTATTATGTCGTTGGAGAAGAAGATCGTATCTTGAAATATGCTGAAGTTTATTTGAGTCAGTCAGTTCATGAGGAAGCCACATATCTGAACGATTGATATAGCCCAATTTTATCAGATGATTATGGACGGATGTTCGTGGAATTTCTAACTTGTTGTTAGCTATTTCGCGAACAGTATATCGCGGGTTGTCTTCGACCATGGTTATGATTAGATATGTGTTCATTTGCGAAAGACACTATCAGAAAAATAGATGTCTCAACATGTGGAACATATTCTGTATTCTCGTATCATCATCATTATAGTGTAGCCACAAATAGTCCACTGCAGAACTAGGGCCTCTTCAAAGTCCATTCATAGGGAAGGGTTACATTCATTAATCTGTAGCATGATCTCCGATTTTTATTTGGAATGCTCATCCAACGGGCCACCTGAATGAACGTGTTGATTTTACTGGAAAGGGTTTTCTGGAGTACAAAGAGTCCAGTCTCTCCTTTCTTGGCGAGGGCGCTGCAAGTGCAATTCGGATTCGCTCCTACACAAACAGAGGGTGTATCCCTCTCCGCGTGCAACTTACTCCTGCGAATTCGAGACTAGGCGGTTTCCCTTATCAGGTTGACCCTCCAATCTAATGTTATCGTTGCGAAGTGGAATTCTTCCATTATCACTCAACCAGGTCGTCTACTTGTTGTTCTTCTCGTGCTTGTTCTCTTTTAGTTTTTGGCTCTGGAGTGGCCAAGTCCCACCTTTTATTTGCTATTGGATAGTATCAACTTTGTGAAAGTAGCAAAATAAAAATAAAAGTGCATAATAAAGCCGCTGATCTAGTAATGAAACGTGTCATATAGGTGCAATTACCCCAAAGAAACTAAGTAGGCTTTTCTTGAATAGTTATGACTATTAAGTAGTGTTTCGTGGATATATTATTTGCTCTGATAAGTAGCTTTGTGATTGGAAGGGTCAAGAGAACTAGGTGCTATTTCTTGACTGGTATTCACATATAAACATTACAAAAATCTAAAATAAATGCGTTTACAATAATAATCATTCAAAATTCCCATGACCTATAACGAATCCAGCTTTTTGCGTATTACTTCTGAAATTATGGCTCTATTTATATCATCATGAATGATTCAAATTAAATTAGAACAATCGGCAAAATGCCCAGGATTCACCAAGTTCTCGCCGCCAATTTCATCACTTGTAGATCCGTCGACGAGCTTTCACTTTTAATTCTTGACCTATCTAATCCGATTTCCAGCATCCGTCAGCATTTCGCGCAAAACAATGAAGACCGTCGACGTCTCCTGTCCATGGTCCAGTCCACATCCATCATGAGCGGTCTTTCATGCAAGATTGATTAAATTCTCGAGCGTCCAATTTCGCCCGTCCGCCATTCATTTTCACGCACAACAAGACTTTATTTAGTGCCGTCGTATTTGTTACAACGACTCGGTGTTAATGGAGATTACTCGAAAACATTTCGAATAGAGGAGATGTCTTTGTTTTTGGAGCGATGCTAAAACAAGCGATCCTTTCATGCTCAAAAAACAAATAACCCGATGATTAATTATACTACTTTTGTAAACTTTCACCGAGTATTGCTATGCGAGCGCCTGGAGTAAACGCTTCGTTTATCTTTTCCGAGGAGGCGATTTTTACCAGCGGTTAATCCCCACGAATTCACGATGGATGTGTATTTAAAGAGCCTAAGCACACCCCAATTAATTTAATTATATTTTGACAATATTCCATTACTCTGTATCCGTCGAAGGATAAGTTCTGAAAAGAAATTCGATCTTCATTCTGTTTATATTACAGGCCGTGTATAACTAGTTGGAGTGCAATATAAGAGTAAATGTTGGTTTAGCTTCATAAAGTTTACATTGATCTCATGTTTCCAATATTTCCACTCTGCTCGCGAAAGCCATATAAAACAGGGATACCGTAATAAATTTGCTTGAATTCGAATAAATTCATTTTCTTCCGATATGAAACATGATCGATGGTTTGCCATCGCTGCTTTTAAGTTTGTCACGACGTTTTCGCGAAAGGGGTTGGCCCATATATAATTAAGGCGAAATTATTACTTCCGACGAAACCGCACGAATGATTTACGTCAGGTTATAATTTTGTAACTTTGAATCAAGATTCATAAAATAAGGCAGTATATAAACATATTTTGTTGAGGCTTTGAAGTAAAACTATTCAATTAAATTATTCAATCGATTTCATCTTGTGGAAAATTTTGCTGTAATTGGCAATGCAAAGTCTTTTTATATTGATTAAATTAAGTAAATTTACAATACAATGACTCTTTTATTTAAAAAAAATCTAATCAAATAATAACCATAATCAAATTTATATTAAGCCTTATATAGGTTTTGTTCCCAAAATTTAAGACACAAATATGTATTGTTTATGTTTACACGAAGAAATGAACGAATATTGTGTACTATCAACAGTGTTAAGGTTCATTTGTTGATATACAAGATTGTCTCATGCTGCGCAGTCCTGAGAGAAAATTGAATTTATTTGGGCGATTTTGAAGGTAGTTTTAATGGACAAGAATACAATTGACATACAATTTATACACGGATCTAAGAACTTTCTGATTTTATCGGATAGTAAATTAGTTTGAATATAACATTCTGTGCTTCAGAAATCTTATTTGAAGTCTTGTTAACTGCAAGTAATAGTTTTTTGGATTTTTTCTTATTAGCTATCAACATATACAATTTTTTTGTCATAGTCCAAACAATCACTCATTTTTTTTACAATGATTAATTATTTGAAAATAATAAATACATTATTTTTTATTCAAGTTAAACCTTTTTCATTACAAGTTAAACTATCGGATGTGGGATGAAATGTTTTATACTCCAAGTTAAACGGTACACTTAAAACTTTTTTTGTGCGGTAGATGCGTTCAGCGGAAAATCGCACAAAAAGAAATCGCACTAAAAAAGCTATGACCTGTATAGAAAAAGTGAAGATGCGTTCCATGGATTTTAAATACCGCATAACTTTGAAACAGCCATATAAAATATATTCAAAATCGCATAAAAAAAGTTAATAAAAAAGAGGAAAACAATAAGGCAAATAAAAACTAACATTTAAAGGATGTCTTGCATCATTGGAGAAATTTTAAGGATTTCTGATATCTGGCATCTCAAATGCCAGACACCCACTAAAGAAACACTAATTATTTTAATTACAAACGCTGTATGATAATTTTCGTTGCGATTTTCGATATGATTCAAAATCGCTCTCTTCTTCGGAAGAAATAGTATACACAGTGTCAATGTCATCAGTGTTCTGTGTAGATTTTTGTCTTTTCAACAATATACTTCATAATTAGTAAAGATGTCACTAACTCAAAAAAAAAAAAAAAATCATAAAATGGCGACAGTTTAAAAATAATTTATTCAAGTCATTTTTTTGGCCTTATTTTGTCAGTTTTAATTTTTTTTAAATAGAAAAAAAAAATTCTTTGGAGAATGTATTTTTAAAAGTCGAAAAATTGTAAAAATGTAAAAAAAACCAAATCAATTTTTTTAAAAACCTAAACTAGAATAAAGGGCGTGGTCGTAATTCAGCGATAGCAGATTCAATATGATTTATACAGTCCCAAATTGTATTTTTATGTATTTTTTAAAATTTCGGTTAATGGTGATGGTTTATTTCCTATTTATCCAAAATATCTCGATACGTATTATTTATGAAATTAAAAATTGCTTGAAAAAAAAAAACGCATAACTTCGAAATCGCACAAAAAAAAAATCGCACAAAAAGAGGTTTGAGTGTTTATTTTTTTAAAGCACGTAAGATGATTTTAAAACATTATACAATATAGAAAAATTCGCTAGAGAGAATTGCGCAGATTGCAAGGTATAGAAATCTCAACCTTACAAAGCTGTTAGGACCAACAGGTTTGGTTCGACATCCAGCCGTTATATTTTTTCTCTCAGCGACTGCTTTAAGAGGGTATTATAGTGTAGAAGCACAAATTTTGGGCGTTTTTTCAAGTTCAATAAAAAAAAACCATTTTTACTATACATCTTTTTTACCAGATATCAACCAGGACATGTCCTGGTTGACATAATTTCAACCTTTCTATAAAAACGAAACAAAAAAGATGATTCTTAATTAGTAAAAATGCCATTATAACCCCTTTTTCGCTAAATGGTGATAGTTTAAATAAAATATTTTTTAAAAGGGGTTTCGAGAAAAACGCGTTTTAAGATTTTATTCTGATAAGATCGGCTTAGTTGCTGAGTCACTAAAATAGGCATTTTTTCTACTAAATTCTGATGGTTTAACTTTCTTCAGCAGTCCAAGGGTTAAATAAAGCTAATGTTCTTGTAATTATTCTTATTTAAAGACTCTATTACTGCATTAAGTACTGTTTTTTTATAATACTGCGCCAGATATTTCCTGTTGGTAATTATTTTGTATTCTGTTCTTCCTCATTGCCAAATGTACTCTGAAGACATATTCTTCAATTAAAGATATTAGAGTTTTAATGCGTTTTTAATAGTACGTTTAAATATTAATTGAAGCGACATCGCATGTTCTATATTCGAGTGGATTAAAAAATGCGCTTATTTCGACTGTGTAACTCGGGAATTCTTCATCAGCTAATTGACATGCTAAACGTTGAGGCTTCTTCGTCTCCTCCAACACACCCAAAGCCTCATATAGTTTACCGTTGGAGTTTTTGCTCCGAAGACTGTTAGCGTCGAAGTGTAACCAAGTCAAGGTCGGATCGTAAATCCTCATTGCGGTTTTCGTCGGAGTGATTCATGTCGTAATGCGAATATGAGCGCCTTATTTCACCGCAACGGTTCACCATGATTTCTCTTCTCAGAAGATGTTATCACGAGGGTTTAATATGAGTTATACGATATGTCTTCTTTGCTCAAGAAGCCGCAGCCGTCATGCCGCGTATATTTTGGACGCGCTCCTCCAGGGTCTTGCGTCGACGGGACACATGGGGACGGGAGCAGGCATCAAAAACGAAAAAATTGTCTGGCTATCTATTTCTGGAGTTGGGAAAGTCACTTAAGTGGCCGAAATTATGTGACGATGGAATAATATGTGGTCTAGTAAAAATGTGAGAGGAAACATTAAAATTCTCGGTGATAGGATTTGGTGCATGTGTCCGATATGCGTACACTAGCATTTGCTAAACTTGCTTACCTTGAGATACTATTTTGGAATTTCATTGTTTTTTTATTGTCATAATATAATTATCGCGTGATTTATCATTACATTGACTTGATTAATAGAATTAAAATTTTCAGCATGAATATTCCCCTCGTTTCTGAAAATAATTATCATGATCATTCAGATTGACAGAGTTTAAAACAGAAAAAAGTCTCTCCAACTGTTCACTTACCAGTATTGCTATTGTTTGTTGCCTTAACCTTTTTAGTACCGAACGCCCGTTATATTATCGTTGTTAACACTTGCAAAAAGTGCCAACACCGATATATCGTCGTGTACTATTATTTAAAATTTAAAAGATAAGTTTATTTTGAAGTAATTTAATGCCATCGCACAATGCTTGTTAGAAAGATCTTGATTAGCTTGAAGCGTTATATTCTTCATTTTGATTTTCGATCCGGTTCAGTTCCAGATATTTATATCGGTTTGGTTACGGTTTTCGATCCGAAAGTTCTTTTTTTAAAATGTTTAAAATTTTTAGAGTTACTAGAAGAATACAATATAATAATTTATCAATATAAAGGATTTGATGCTTATTGCCTGGAAGTTTTAAAGTTTCAGTTTGGAGAACATAACACTAGAAAACAATAAAATTTGAGAAACCCAGTCTGGATACATAGCAAATATATAGGAAGAGATAATTCTGACTTAATATTACAATCTGGAATTTGAATTAATAACAATATGACCTCAAGTACTGATTTAACAAGACGATTAAATATGAACTGAATAAGAAATATAGGAATTTATGTTCTTAGTGGCTTTTTATACGATTTCAGGGGAATAATTATTTTGAATGGCATTTAAATTATATGAAATTAAATCAAAGTTATGAAAATATATTGATGAAATTATAGATTATTAATTAATATCCACCCAAATGTTGTAATGTTTGGTTAGTCCTTGGTCTCTCATTGTAATAGTTGAAATCTAGATTATGGAAATTTCAGCATTCTAATAAATTGAGGCGAGAAGACCTAACAAGAATGTTTATTCAAATTTTCTGATTCTGAAAAAGTGTAATACAGAAGTTGCAAAAGCCAACTCATGTCAAAAGTCATGTCTTACCTGAATAATTAAGAGATATCTTTCAACAATATCAATTGTTATTAATTCTACTCATTCATACAGCATCCATCTTCAATTAATTTAATATAATGCAGGTTTTCTAACCGTTATAATTTTTATTTTTGATTTCGTTCCGGGAAAAATTTCGGTTCACATCCAACTTATTCATGAACGTTTTATTTATTTTTTAATAATAAATATTCTACATGAATAATATTTGTATTATCGAATTTATTCCCTTTTATTATTGATGTTTCGTTGTTAACTTATTATTTTCCATTTCTTTTTCCACGTAGGGGTTATGAATTTACAGTTAATTTATAGAAATTTCTTTTTAAAAAATGTCTATAATTTAAGAACTATCCTATAGGCGACAAACATAATACAATTAATTGATTATAGGTGTAATTATAAAAACATGAAGTATATCTTCTTTTTATATACAAAAATGAATTCTTATTTGTTCGTATGTAATGCGCTGCCATACCGTTCATCAAATTGCAATAAAACTTCGTCCACTTATTGCTAAAGATTGTGCGAGTAACATAAGTATAGTCTAATCTCATTGAGTAACAATTTTTATAAAAAAAATTTTGTTGCTCGTTATATCCGAACTCAACTAATACTTATTATCCACTAGACTATTTGATATAAATAACTGCAGAATATGGATTGCTAGTAAAACGGCTGTCGTTTTCAATATTTACCGTTCTAATTACAATATATGTTAGACAGTTAGATTCATATTTTAACACGCGCGATGAGGATGTTGCATCAATCATTGAAATTGTCTATTCAAACATAATTTGCCTCGTGTGTTTGATACGAATTATTGCTGATCCAGATTGTATTCTTTCACTCCGAGATATTGAGAAACGAAGAGCAAAAAGCTAATTTATTTATTTGCCATTCGATACCCACAGAGAGCAATCTGTTTCGTGTCATCATCAAGAATACAGAATACAACACCAAAGCGACTGTTTAACAATATACAAATTGTATATTATAAAACAAACACTTCAGTGGCAGCGCTTGCCTCAAACGTCTCGACTTTTTTGCTTTCAAAATATAATTTATTGCAGATTTCTTTGGCAACAGACGTATAACAAGTTTTTTGTATCAGATTCTCAACGCCGAAGTGTGAACGTTTGAAATCTGTTCGCAAACACGCCGACCGGAAGCGGAAATGTGGGATATTTGAAAAGCAGGGGGGAGCATTTTTTTAGCTATCCTGTCAACTTGTTATAGATATTTCATGTTTCTTGTCCACTGGCAAAATAGCGACGTTCACAACCGCATGAATTATTGCAAAAGCTATTGTTAAGCCGCCGACCTTCACTCCTTCCGTCCTCAACATCTGTGGTAATTCCTTAAAAGCGTTCGAATTATATAAACAAGTTGATGTTGCAAAATAGCAATAAATTTATTATAAACGCATGCAATACGACGCTTCCTCTGTAATTTATAATCCTCGAATGAACATCGTATGGGATTGCAATACTAGTTCTGTTAATGTGGCGTGTGATGACACGCACTTGCCGGTTGAAATAGTGTTATATCTTAAGAATCAACTTTGATAAACTAAGAAAAATACTCTTTAAATTGAGAAATCACACATATTTCATAGTAATTATATATATTATATATAAGGATTCACCATTGTGAGCATAAAAGCTCATAGTATAAACACAGTTTTGTGTCTGAATTCCAGTGATTCAGAAAGTGTATTCTTACGCTTTGAGCTCGGAGATGAAGAGAGTATTTTGCGTACATCATACGATTATATAGATCGTTAACCCAAATTTATCGACTAAATATGATATGCAAATGATATAATGAATCGATTTCAAGTATATTGATTATGTTTACTTGAAGAAATTACCGAATATTGTGTGCTATCGTCAGTGTTTATTTATTTATGTACAAGCTTCATACACGCTGCGACGGTTCTGACAGATAAGTGGATTTATACGGATGATATGTGGCGGATATACAAATATGGCATCTAAGTTAATGATGATTTTAAATTGACACACTACACAAACTGTTAAAATCAATACTCTGGTGTGAGTGTCCACAAATAAAAATACTGATTGAAATTATAAATATTTTCAATCGATCGTCTCGATCCTGGTCTATCCAGATATTATAGTTTGTAAGGACGTACATATTGAGTTGATTAATAAAACCCTTGAATGCTTCGTATCGTACTTAGCTTTAAATCTTTAAAGTGTTTCTACAGATACACTAAAGACATAATAAGTTCTTGTGTCTTCCAATAAAACCTCTATTTACCGGATATATTTGCAATGTATCCAGACCTAGTGTTATGTATTCAAAGCTGGGACTTCCAAACTTCCAGCCAATAAGTGTCAAGTCAATATTCAATTTCGTTTGATGAACTTCGGGGTGTTTTGTACATGCCTTTGCTACGTTTCACACATAGTCCTTATATTCTAAGTGTCAGGGTTTAGAGAGTTTGCACATTTTTTGTAACTTTGGAAGCTCAGAACTAATTTTCCTTAAACCAATTGCATAAAATATTGATATATTTTGATCAAAAATATATTGCAAAATACAAAAACAGTTATTTCGTGCTATTACGACCATATATTAAAAAGTTATGACGATTTAATGCTGAAATGTTGCTTTTTTTCCCCGTAAATGTTGAAAAAAAAAATCTATTTCAACAAACCTAATATTTGTAAAACGTAACAAAGGACCCCCCCTAACCCCCAAATTTTTTTCAATCCATGTGCAAAATACACTGTATATACAGTAGACCCGCGATAATCCGACATGTTTTGCAAAGCGGTGCCGGATTATCCAATTTGTCGGATTATAGAGTACTAGTCCCGATTTCCTGTTGACTGGAACTTTTTGGTGAGGAGTATTTGTTATCTGAAATAATATGAAAATGTTGAGATATACATAGACAACATAAGGTCTACTGTATTATCCACATCAGACTTGTTTGCTGCCAGCATCAGCAGCATATTCACATACGGTGTTTAACGCTAACTAAAGGACACAATTTGAATGCTTATGTTTTTTCGTATATGAGATGATGTTAGGATTTCATTGGTCTGATCGTTGAAAATAATATTTTATAGAATTGAAATATATATTTGAGACACGTACGCTAAAAACAAAAATTAATGAAGGACCTCTCATGCGTTCGAACAAAGTTCTGGAACACTTTTTTACTGCTGTTCTTGTTGTTTGCGACATGAGAGCGCTGAAGGGGTTTTTATCCACCCTTACTGTACCGTCGAGCATTGAAAATACTGCTGAAAAAATTAAAGAGTGTTTGTACAACAAAAATCTCCCACAGCCCCGACATGAATTCAACGATCCGCACTTCGAATAATCTGAATGGGGCGTTGTGATGCATAGTCTGTTTGCAAGTCGGCTCGATGTTTTTGATGGCAACATCCTGCCTTATTTTCACATGATAATTATATGCAGCTCGATGAATGAGACAATGGGTGCTCCTTGTCTTCAGGAGCTCAAACGAGATGATGGGGCGCAGGATCATTGTTTGGCGGCGCAATCCGCCTCGAACAATCGTCGTCATTGCGCCCGTCTAAATTGGAGCCGGCGATATTTCTGATCAGACACGGCTCTGCAATATTTTCGCTTTTAATTCTATTACGGTTTGCCCGAATGGCCCGAGAGAAAATGAAAGTAGCGTAAATGGCAACGCTCTCCATCGGACCGGTCCCCGTGTCAATCGTGATTTACGCTCGAAATATCATTACGCCTCTTTGTCGCCATTTTAAAAAGCATTTTTATTATGTCTTAAGTATGTCCGATAGCTAAAATCATGCTCTAAAGTCTTAACAGATGATAATTGCGTCGAAATCAACCGCTATTGCATTACTTCAGTGGTAAAAGCATGTTTGATGCTAACTGGAGAAATCTGGAAATGAGAGTTTTGGCTGTTATTAAATCCACTAAAACGAAAATGAAGACAAGTATGCCTAATGTGAACTCTTTAAATAAGAAATGGATACTAAAAAAATGTTTAGTCAAGTGCTCATTGCATATTTAAATTGTTTGCACAGCGCTAAATGGATAAAGATATGACTAAGCAAATGAAATTTGATTGACCTCGTCCAATTATTCATTCTTAGTAATACACATGTTCAATGATTATATAATAAATATATCAAATATATACTTAAAATATTTATATACGTTTTTGGTTTACTTATAACATTTTATGCTTATAAACACAATATTATTGGGTCGACGCAGAAGTTCTTGCATTTTTTTGTTCAAAGAAATGGAAAAAAATATCACCGAATTGATGAATATCGTCTGTTTCATAACTAGGGAATCCAATCCCTAGGGGATCCCGGGATCCCGGACGATTTTAGGTAATTAAGAATCCCGGGATTAGAAAACGTAATCCCGAAAATCCCGGGATTGAAATTTTTTTCTAACAGAAATCGTACACCTCACCAACAAGATGAAGGCTACTAAATCGAGACATTTCCGACGAAATCTGGACGCTTGGAAACAGTGGCGTAATTACTAATTTGCGAACTTAGGCGACGCATAGGAGCAGTGACTGTCTAATCTATGTATACATATATAGGGTAAATGTATGTTTTTCAAATTGTTATAGTAACCTTTCCCTATCGGTGATGTATTTACTACACCTCGACGAATAATGGGAATATCGATATGAAATATAATAGATACGGGGTTCAGAATTTTTGTGTTCCTCCGTAATATAATTACAAATCACATCAAAGTATTATAGTATATAAGTATTCATCTGCAGCGACGGAAATAAATAATTTGTCGGGAAATCGGGAATTTTGCGATTTTTAGTCCGTGTCCCAGCAGAAAAGAATTTTATCAGTCACATTAATGGTGTTATACGAAGATGAGGGCTCACGTGGTCATCAACTCGAACTAGCATTTAAATATCTGATGACGATACCTCCAACGAGTGTGGAAGCTGAGCGTGCATTTTCAGCAGCAAGTTGTCTGACTTCCAAAATCAGATCCAAACTAAATGACGAAACACTAATGTTTAATGTTACTTCAGGCATATTTTCAAAATATATATTTTTTATTTTTTAGTGTTTTATTTAACTATTTTTGAATTGTATTTTTATCTTTTCTTATGTAAATAAAATTCTTTGGCCTTCAAGTGATTTTTTATATTGAACAAATGGACTTATTAGTAATTTTGATCAAATTCATCAAGGTAATTCTTAAAATATTGAAAATCCCAATCCCGGGATCTCGGGACTGGTCCCGGGATTGTCTAATGAAATCCCGAAATCCCGGGATCGAAATTTTGGCTCGGGATTGGATACCCTAGTCAGGGCTGTCGACATAGATTTTTTGTATGGCGACGAGCCCTATTTAGTGGCTCTCACGGTCTCCGGACCTGACACCACCGGAAAAATTTCAAATCTATTTTTTTTTTTTGGAGATGGGGGTATTTTGCTACGCCCTGTAAAAAATATTAAAAATAACGAAGAAAGGCCTAGACTCGGAAAAAACACACAACTTACAAGATAATTTTATAATTGCAGTATGTTTTAAAAAATACCATATTGTTTTCACTTAATGATTTGTGATGATGAGAAACACCCTATGTAATATACAGGATGTTTTGCACATGGACCGACAATTTTTTTTTGTAGGTTAGGGGGTATTTTGCTACGTTTCACACATAGACCCTACGCCCAGTGTGTCAGGGTTGTCGATTAAAATAGAATACTTTTTCAACATTTTGAAAAAAAAAACCAAAATTTCACCTTTGAATCGTTATAAATAATTAAATCTGTTATCATATTAGCACAAAATAACTGTTTTTGTATTTTGCAATGAATTTTTGATTTAAATAAATCATTATTTTATGTAATTGGTTTAAAGAAAATTAGTTCTGAGCTTTCAAAGTTACATAAAATGTGCAAACGAACTTTGTTCAAATTGGCATCTCTGGCTTCATATGAATATATTATACTATCATTTTTTCTTATTTCAACTGTAGTTGTCTGAAGTAGCATTTCCTCCATCATTTTTACAAAGGCGACCTTTACTAAAGGCACATCTGTCGTTTAAATGAATTATTTTGCACGTCCCTAGACAAAGAAATCCAGTGGTGTCAGATCTGGAGTCCGTGAGAGCCACGGAATAGGGCAGTAATCCCAGACAAAATAAATCTATTTTCGACAATTCTTACACTTAGAACATAGAGCCTATGTATGAAACGTAAGAAAAGATCCCCCAAATAATAAAAAAAATCTTTTAATAATATGGGAGTCCACTTCCAGGATCATCATTTAAAACTATTTCATTTGATTGTGTCTTCATCTACATTATATCTGTACACTTTTCCACATGGTAATTCAGGTTTTAATGTAATCAATTCTATAAAATATTTATGAATACCAAGTATTTTGAAGCCATTTGAAGCCTCTGATGTTTGATTTTAGCTTTGTATTTTTTTTTAAGGTGATAAATCTATTATCGTGGACGTAGACGATCTCCACAAGGGACTTTTCTAGGGGAGACATTATTCTTGCGGTGGTTTCTCATTACATTCCACATATGGTTAATTTAAAATGAGATGATTAAAATAGGTATTTGCTTTTAAAGAAGAAGAAAATTAAGATAAATCTGGATCGGAGACGAAATTTGGATTTGAAACTTGAACCTTTATGATAAAAGTCTAAGATCTAATCCACTATACCGACAATTTCTTTATTAATTTTGCGCTATTCAAATGGACGAAAAACTGTCAAAATACATTTTAAAAGGCTTTCAATTTTAAAAAAATGTTTATTGTTGCAGTCTTTTTATGGAAATTACGAGTAAATCCATTTTTCTGTACGGCTATATTAAAACATACCATGCTTAAAAATCTAGTGCACGATGAAATGAATCTCATTAACGAAAGTATCGCTATAAATTAACAAATTTAATCAGCGAAGAAAGTGCACTTTAATGCATGGAAGAAAGTAGCTTTAAACTTTCATATACAATTTAGGAGCGGATTTAAACTGTACGAATTTAATTGAATCGATCGATTTATTGAGCTCGTTATGTTTTTATAATATGATCGTATTTAAAAAAAAATGTATGGATCAAATGTTGAATATTGCTCGGGGGTGTGCGTGATAAGAATTGAGTAATTTTTCAGCTGGTTATTGCTTTGGGTTTACATTTTAGATTGGGTGGATAGTGCTTAAAATTACATCAGTGTGTCAATTAATTTTTAACACTTTGAAACGATAATTTGTTTATAATCGACGTATGCTGTTTAGGTGTTTGTTATATTGTTTGCATAAAAATTCATATTGGATGTAGGCCGCCTTCGTGGGGGTTGTTAATACAGTTTTTTTGCTCGGGTCAAAAAAGGATGTAGAATTAGATTTTATATTATCATCCTGAGCGAAATTTCATTTTTGAGATCGTTTTCAGCGATTTAATTTCGTAGGTTGGTCCTTGATTGATTACGTGAAAGATGTCTTGTAAAATGAAGCATGATACGGATTTTAGTATATTATGTAATAGGGAGAGGCTTTCATATTAAAAAAAAAGTGTGCTGAAAAGTATCAAAATATTCTCATCACTCTGCGTAGAAGGATGACACGTGACAGGGGTTGAAGTTTTGAAGGATATTATGTTTGGACAACGGGGGACAACTTGACAAAACGTTGAAAGGGGGATTGATTTACTCCTTCGCGCAGAATGGATAAGGTTATCTATCAACATTATCGATTTAGTTAATTTGTTGACCAGCATGTTCAGTTAACCGTGCCTAATTGTGTTCGTGTATAATGTCGAGTTGGCCATGGGGTCGTTTTAAATTATTAATGAACTCAGGTTTAGCGATCTGCAGGTAATCCTCGAACAAGAGCTCCGTTTCCCTATTAAAATCTATTTTTGTGTCCCCCTTGTCATCTGGCGAATTTCACGCCATTGATCTTGGGAGCATCTTTTTGTACCAACTAAGTAAATATACGCAACACATGTTCACTTTGTGAAAATGATATATCGATGATATGGTGTTGACACGTTTCCGAGATAAAAGGTGGGTCAGTGTCTCAAAATAGATCCGGCCTCCACTCTCTCACCTTTTCCCCTAAAAATTTTATAACGTGCGGAAGAATGATGATGTAAAAGTATCAGATGATGGATGAAGGTCCGTGTTGATTCACTGGTTCGGCGTAATGGGATAAGTGAAAAAAGACTGATTTGAAATTTAGCAGAATAAATAAAATTATAAAATACAAAAGACGGAAACCTTTTTTTTTTTGGGCGATTGCTGAAACATGACGATGCTTTCCAGACGGACAAATTTGTTCGGCAATCTATTCAATTGAGTTTTTTGCCTGTAAAATGTATAATTGTGAAAAGGCTTTCATCGATTATCCGTAAATAATTGATAGATTGCTATAAAATTGTCAATTGAAATGGGTGACCATTATCATTTAACGCTTAGAGTTCAATGGAATGAACTATTTTTATTCATCCACAACAGAATTGCGAAGCATTTCAAAATTGTAACCAATCCAATTGTTACATTAAGGTACTTCCAAAATATAAGTCTATGCATATAAAAATTGATCCGAATGCGATTAAACGTTGATGATTTATTGGGCGTGTATCCAAAAAAGTTTTTAAATTAGTACAATCATTGTTTGTGTACAAAATTTGTTTTGCGAAACATTTAACGGATGCACCATGTTGGCGCATATTGATCTGAAGAAGTGAAGCGGGGCGGCGAGAACGATGAAAGATGCGCGCGCAATGCGACGATTGAGACGCTCATGGTAGAGAGGAAGGCTATTAGTTTTCGAAGCTAGAGCGAGCGCACACATGTTTTTTGATCCTAAACGCGTGTGGCATTACAACGCATGCCGAATATTTGTTTTTAATATTTTTTAATCTTGAATGTAGCAGGGTTACGAACCGAAACTGAACCATTAACAGGAAAAACCGTTATTTTTATCAAAATTGAATCTGTTCGAAAATATCGGTTTATTTCGGTTCAGTACACGTCTTACATCGACGTTGTCGTCATTGCGTGTAAAGTTTATTCTACTGACAATACATATTTAATAATCAGAGATAACTTTCATCTTATTAAATATATATAGACGAGAACTTTGTACATATACAAACTTAAACCGTTAATGTAGAAATTTATTTCGTTTAATAATAAAGAAACATTAATAATAAATCAGAGCAAATTCAAAAACATTATTCATGTATGCTACTTATAAAACAAGGAATAAGATGTTCTAAATTTTGCTAGAAAATATTTAATACAAACAATTTAAAAAATCATCACTCGGAGCTGAACCGCAAGCCGAAAACCGATAAAACCGTAATTTCAGAATGAAATTCTGAACCGAATCGATATATACAGGATGTTTTGCACATGGACCGACAAAATATTTTTGGGGTTTAGAGGGGTCCTAAGTTCTATGTCCTAAGTGTCAGGGTTGTCTAAATATAATTTTTTTTAAAGGCGACGATTATTCTTTCAATTAATACCTCGTGTAAATGAATTCTTTTGCACATCCTTAGACAAAGAAATCTAGTGGTGTCAGATCTGAAGACAATGCGAGCTACGGAATAGGGCACGTCCCCAGTCAAAGAAATCCATTGGTGTCAGGTATGTAGACCGTGCGGGCCACTGAATAGGGCCTATGTGTAAAACGTAGTAAAAGACCCCCTTAACCCCCAAAACAAATTTGGTCAGTCCATGTGCAAAACATTCTATGTATTTTAATTGAACCGGAACGAAAACCAAAACGAAAAAAATACAGTTCGAAGTTCTGATTTAAGGCTAAGGATGTAAGTTGTGTAAGTTAAGATTAATCTTCTAAGAAGATGGTGTCTTTTCGCCGTTTTCAAATTAACCTCGTTAGAATAATATATTCATCATGGAGTCTTGAAAATATGTATCTTGGATTTAATATAAAACTTAGAATTTATCTTATTTTCTATAGAAGACTACAATATGGGAATTTCTGAATGTATTTTTAGTTTTAATCCGATTTTCAATATGAAAATATGATCCGATCTTAGATATTTTACACACAAATGCTTTTCGATGTACATTTATTATTAGAATTTCATAAATATTTTTCGGTTGAATTTTAACTTCAAAGCTAGCTATGAATAGATATCAATGATTGATGTGACAAAGCTGTTTGTTCTATGGTCGCATTTTATTGCTGCTCATATGAAAAAAATGATCAATGATCCTGTATCAATTTATAAAAAAAAATGATATAGGATCTGATCTTAATGCCTTTTTAGTCGTTGTATTAGGTTTCAGCCTTCTAGCTTCGGATTTATATCCTTGTTTAAAATGGATCTGAGAATATCAAAGGCGCTTATAGCGAGATTATTAATAGCAGCCGGATATAATCAAAATACAAATCAGATGACGGACGTCCAGCATCCAAGTCGTGATAGAATATCACACATGGAGATAATTTAAAATTAGAATGGAACAGTTAGAATTTGTCAGTCTTAATATACTTCCGACGAATCGTTCTAGCTTGCTTGTATTCTTAGGTAATTTAAATCGTCGACTTTGGCGAGAGCCGACCAATGCATGATCACGAAAATGTGACTGTTAGTCACATATTATAAGTTGTTATTGCTGCATTCGGATGACAACGGAATCTGTGGAATTTACAGCTGTACCATATGCTTTTGAGAATGTCAGATTTATGGCATTTGATTATAGAATTTATAACGCATGATATATGAAATCGGTGGAGATCTGATTTGATATCAAGATTACATCCATAAATTATTGAAAATTACGTCTTATTTATAAAAAAATACGCGAGATTCTCGCACTGTAGAAGTAAAATATCTAATTTCCTAGGAAAAGTTGATATAATGCATTGCTTTTCCATTTGTTAACGGAGGTTGTTAGCTGAAATATGAAATTATTTTTGTGAAATATATAATAAAATAGGCAAAATACTGGTTTACTAGTTGATTTATACTACATATAGACATACATATAAAGCTTTTTTGTGCGGTAGTTGTGTTCCGCGGAAAATCGCACAAAAAAAACTATGACTTATATAGAAAAAGTAAAGATGCGTTTGGTGGATTTTAAAAACGTCATAACTTCGAAACAGCTATATAAAATATATCCAAAATCGCACAAAAAAATTAATAAAAAACATCGCTGTGTAATCATTTTCGTTGCGATTTTCGATATGACTCTAAATCGCTCTCTTTTTCAGAAGAAATAGTATACCCAGTGTCAATGTCATGTGTTATGTGTAGATTTTTTCTTTTCAACAATATAATTCATAATTAGTAAAGATGTCACTATAGTCACTAACTACAAAAAAAAAAAATCATAAAATGGTGACTGTTCAAAAAAAAATTCAGTCAAGTAATATGATTCACACTTTTTTTTCCAAATTTCGGTTATTGTTGATGATTTATTTCCTATTTTATCCAAAATATCTCGATACGTACTCATTAGTGAAATTAAAAAAATGAAATAATGCTTTAAAAAAAACCGCATAACTTCGAAATCGCACAAAAAGAGGTTTGAGTGTAGTAGAGACGGTATGGCGCATGCGTGTAGCGTCTCTGAGGTATGCGACGGAAACGTAGATAGTATAAACCAGGGGTGGCCAACCCGCGGCCCGCCTTGAACATTTTTTCAGCCCGCGAGATTCATCACACTTTTAGAAAATATATTTTTTAATGCCCAAAGCAATCGCAATTGAAAAGTATTTACGCTCGGCACTTTTCATTGTTGAAAGAATTTAAGAAAAATGTAACAATTACACATATCCCTCGATTTACGCGGTACCCATTTTACGCGGTTTCACTTTTACGCGGTCAGAATTTTTTTTTTTTTTAATAGAAATCGAACATGTTTTGTGGCACGCGTCACATGTTGATGATCTTAAATGATCTTAAATTGTGTGAAATATATAGAAGTGAAATTTACAAAGACTTAAAAAAACACATCACAAAAAATAGTTACGGACTATTTAATAAGACGAAAAGAAGAGCCTGCTGTTGGATTTGAATCCGATGATAGTAGTGATTTCGAGCCAACCAAAATGAAAAAAATGGTTGAATTAGAATACAGCAGTGCGGAGGTGGAATAATAAAATTATCATTATATAATTATGCTTGTTAACTAAACATGTTATAAATTTCTATACTCGTTTTACGCGGTTTTCTGGAACCTATCTCCCTACTTTATATGAAATTGAAGTCTCAATTTACGCGGATTTTTATTTTCTGGAACCTATCTTCCGTTTTTATATGAACTTGATGTCTCGATTTACGCGGTTTCGATTTACGCGTTTTCTCTCGGAACGTATCTACCGCGTAAATCGAGGGATAGGTGTACATCAAATATGCAAAAGAAATAAGAAAACCTACAGATGCTTTTGAAAGCTGATTCAGTAATTTACAGTTACAAAAACAACAATTTTTTTTGAAATATATTCATCTCCTTTTCATGTTTAATTCGAATCGACCCCAGAATATCTCCAAATAGAACTGGTTGACCACTACCCAAAAATAAACTCAAATACCCAAACTGAGATCGATTTGCAAAAGCTAAGTGAAAAAGCGAAGAAACAAATATCGCACTAGTAAAACATTTTTTAGTAATTCTATTTATATTTATGTATTTCTTATATTTAATTTTTAGTGTTATATATTTCTTTACAATGTACGTTGCGCAGGGCCGTAGCAAGGGGGTGGCAAATCAGGCGCTCGCCACGGGCGCAACTGGATTTGGAGCGCAAAACGCAAAATGTCGACCTAGTCCAGAGTTGCACGTGGTTTTTATTTTACTAGACCATTCTACTTTACATGAACCAATACGATCTGACCGGTTTTATAATATATACTAAGTTATCTAATCCCTATTTCCTTCGTTATCGCTCAAACATTGGGCCGACCCAGCCGGCATAAGTCCATAATAAAATAAAGACAAAAATTGTAAAAATGTTTAAAAACAATTCTGATCAGTCTTCTTCGCACAACTTCGTTTTGTAATGAGAGTTCGTTAACCACTCTGTAGGCATGTTAGAGTATGGCATCTGATTGCGAGATGCTCATTCGTCATGTTAGCAGTCCGAAAAGCGGACCGGTTGGACAAATAGACCATGTGGCCACTCCGTTCTGTTTCAGGACTTTGCGACATTTTCTATAATCGATACGATAACGGATGATCTCTCAGTGGCTAACTTTTTTAAATTGGGGGGAGGGGCGCAAGTTAGATATTTGCCACGGGCGCTTCATACCCTCGTTATCATTATTATTATATTATATATGTTTACATTTAAGAATAATAGTAAACACAATGATAACAATCATTAAGTTTTAGTTTTTACTCCAAAAAAATGTCTATAGTGTATCTAATATGGGGATATATATTATAATTTTATATGCGGCCCGCGGAGCTATGATGCATTGCCAAAGTGGCCCACAAGATCATTTGGGTTGACCACTCCTGATTTATACTTTTTTTTCCAAATTTCGGTTAATGTTGATGATTTATTTCCAATTTTATCCAAAATATCTCGATACGTACTCTTTGTGAAATTAAAAAAATAAAATAATGCTTTAAAAAAACCGCATAACTTCGAAATCGCACAAAAAGAGGTTTGAGTGTAGTAGAGACGGTATGGCGCATGCGTGTAGCCTCTCTGAGGTATGCGACGGAGACGTAGACAGTATAAACGATACTCTCTTTCTAATCAATTGGTTAGAGTTTCCTTTTTAGAGACGCTTAGGTCAATTTGCCCTATCGTGCCGATAGAAGTTTCACTTCACAAATTATCAGTGAATTAGATTTTTTCGATACTTTTAAAATTAACAGACTGTATCACTGAAACAGATCATTTGGCGCTAAAACAAAACGTCTTTGACGTACACGTAAATCAATGGGCGAAAGTCGAATCCAACAATACTGAGATCCGAAAGAAAAGCAATATCAAGTCTCAACGTCAAAGATGACATCAATAACTTAAAGATGTCCGAGAAACATATCTCCGTTTGAGGTCGACGACATTACAACTGTCATAATTTGTCCGCCATTTAAACGAAAGCACATAAGAGGATCGATTACGTCCATGCTCGAATGCACAGAGACGACGTTAAAAAGCAACGACAAATGTTCACCCCTCTTTGAATGCGTTTTAATCGAATTTAAGATTCAATGGCGGCGCATTAGATTTTAACGAGCTGATATTTTAAATTACTTTAAAACCCGTCGCTGCGTTACGGAGCCAAGGCAAACATTACGTGTTTTTGCAGCGGTTTCGAAACGGTGAAATTGTGTAAAAAATAACTATTTTGATTTACGGCGGATACACGTGAAGGTAGCGATTTATCGCCGGGCCACCAACTAAAATACGGTTTATCAAGAGCGGGAAAAAATATGTTTTTACGTACATATATCACACGTAAGAGGACTACGCTTCCTGCTCTGGAGATATAAATATTCCCGTCTGATGTGACGTCAAAGACGCATAAACCGTGGACTATGTGGGACTATTACGGAGGGCTTTGATCGCTTTGTTATTTAGCCGGCGGAACTCTTTGAAACTTGATTGGACGCAAATTTTTATCGCCAAATTGCCAAAGATTGGGTACATTATGTCGTTTGAATGTCTTTGATAGCGTACAAATGCTTACAGCATATCAAATAGCAAACCATTTTAACGCGTATATTAGTCGAATTGACTAACACAGTATAGTTCAATTATTTGTACCATATTAGTTATAGTTTTCAATGGCAGTAATATTTCACAACGTATTTGATATAAAGCATATATTCTGAACAATCTGTCTCATTTTCTTCAAGTTGGATTCTTATGGGGCTTCTATGAACGAAGAATCTGTGGCCATATTATTTGTAGCCATCATTATTCTCTCCAGGTTATTTTACCAGACAGGTTTATATTGCAGTCTGAGGTATTTGGACCATGCATTTCTTATGCCATATATTAATTGCATCTATTAGCGGCATATGCTTCAATCTTTCCAAACATTTAATAATCTGCACATGGCGTTTTTTGTACTCCCAATACGTCTTCTAATTTTTTTTTAACACAATCCTCGCTTGAAGATATGTTGAAATCAATATATTGACTATTTTTTGCACTCTTGCTTATGGAGTATGTTATTTTTGCTCAATTTTTGCACAGTCAACCGTCACTACTTTCGTTTTGAATCTGTGTAACTCATGTCAAGGTCATTTCTTTCTTTTAACGCGGCTTATTATCTTTGTAAGTTTTTTTTTTCTATAGTTCTGTTATTTATTAAATTTTGTTAGATGTCTCTTTCAATCTATTTTTTTTCTGATAATCCAAGGGCGACCAATTTATCGCGGCGACCTTGGTCGAGTGTATATGTGTCTTGTCAAGTTCTAATCAATATTAATCAATTAGTGCGGTCAAGTGCTTAACAATATTAATTAGTACTAATTACCACGCACGAAATCGTCGTGTGCGCGTGTATGGACATTCTTAAATCATACATAATATAATAATATAATATAAAATTGCAACAATAAACGGCGATAAAACTTCTAATTTTAAATTAACGTGCATTTACATAATTAGTGCTGCTAAGCACTTATATATTATAATTGGTTTCTATTGCCATGTACGCATTGTACGCGCGTATGTGTGTAAAGTTTTGAAATAATTTATTTATTTTAATAAAATTAATTCTGTACATTGAGTCAAATGCCTTCCCCCGAACAAACAAAAAAAAGGGTGGCGCCGCAAGCCCGCGCCCTCGCGACAGCGGATTTCTTAAAAACAAAAACTGTCAAAACTGCAACCACTGGCTCCAATGCCAAGCTTACCAAAACTAGCCGAAAGGTCGGGCTCGAAACAGCAAACACCGAATCCATCACTATAGATGAGGAACAACTAATCGAGACCCCAGCAATTCATGTGGAGGAAGTTACGGATGACACCTTTCAAAATGAAATAATTGAGGACGTAAATTTGAACATGGAGCAAGTCACTGAAGTCGACACGGATGCCGCCCTAGATGGGATCGATGGATCCTTTAGGGAAGTGTTGGAAATTATGGCCAGCAAATCATCGAAGATTCCAAGAGAGTTATCGTTAAAGATTTTGGGAGCATTGGAGCGATGTAAAACTTTTGCGATAAGGCAAACGCTCAAACTTACTCAAACTGAGGCAAAACTTGCGGAAGCACTTAAATCTCCAATAGAAAGATCCACCCCGAGCTACAGCGGAGCTGCTAGAACAGGAGCGGTCTCTGCCGCTCCCCTTCCACATACAAACCAGCTAGCGCACACTGTAAATCTGAAGGACTTCCCCCCTCTTAGGGCGAAATGCCTCCCGACTAAAGGAGTACCCTTAGAATGGGTGAAGAGAAAACCGGCTCCAACAGTTCTGGTGCGGCCAACGGAGCCAGCGCCAGGAGTCTCATCGGAAGTATCCTTGAACAAACTAAAAACGGCTTTTACTCCTTCGGAAATGGGAGTTGCTATCAAAACAATGCGAATGGCAAAAGGTGCCGGAGTTGTGTTATGTCCCCGCACTATGGAAGAGGCTAAATTCATGGCCGGAAACACAAAAATTGCAGAGGCCGGTCTCCGAGCCGAGCTAATGGTCGCACCCTTACCAAGACTGGTATTGGCTGGAGTACCAAAGAAAAATGCAGAGGAACTAATTAGCGATATTTATGAAGCAGCACTGAAAGATGTCCTTCCCAAGGAGGATTTCATTAAGGGTTCTAGTGTCCGCTCTCTGCGTTTTAGGGAAGGAAAAGACAGGGGCACGCTCATTCTGAGCGTGCCACCTTTGGCGAGGCACGCCTTAATCAAGTTAAAGGAACTATATCTAGATTGGACATTGTGCAAAGTCAGAGATTACATCCCGGACTCAAGATGCTACCGATGCCACCAGTATGGGCATATCAGAGCTACATGCAAGGCAGAAGCACCCACTTGCAGCCACTGCGGCCAAAGCGGACATGAATTAGCGAACTGCAAAGCAGAAAAGGAGCCAAACTGCTGTGCGACCTGTACGGCCCTGAAAAAAAACGCCGCCCATCTTACGGGCTCGTGGAACTGCCCAGCCTTCCAGGCTAATGTCAAGCGAGACATTGAAAGAATTAATTATGGATAAGTCGTCTCACGTCCAATCAAAAAACTCGCGCACACCGCCCATTCACTTCGGGCAGATCAATCTAGGCAGATCGAAAGCAGCAATATCTGAACTGCACAAGTTGGCCACAGAGTATAAACTAGACATTGTTCTGGCGCAAGAGCCGCCTCATCACTCCGGAACAATCCCAGGACTTGGAAATGGCACTCGAGCGATTTTTGCGGATCCCAAACCGGGAGCCGCAGTCATCATTTATAACAGGCAGATCGAAGCCATGATGCTCGCGCAGGCATCTGGCAAACACCACGTCTGTGCAGAAATTAAAGTCGGAGGAGAATCATTCTACGTAATCTCGTCTTACTTTCAATTTGCCGAAGATCCAGAAACAATCATCGCAGGGCTACAGAACGCAATGAGCATTCTTGAAACCGGGCACAGAGCCAAGATCCTAATCGGTTCAGACACAAATGCGCACTCATCACTATGGGGTCCGCACAAAGCAAGGTACTATCCCTCTGAATCGAGAAGAAATGACGCTGTGGAAAATTTTATCATGGGCTATGACCTTGTTGTCATTAACGATCCTAGTAGCCCACCCACTTTTGCCGGTGTTATGGGCACCAGCCACATAGATGTCACAATGACAAGCCGATCGCTTGCAGGAAGAATCAGCAACTGGCATGTGAAAGAGTACGCAATCTGTAGCGATCACAACTTGATAATTTTTGATCTACCTCAGATTGCAAACAGAAACAACGCAGAAATACAGGTGTCTAGTATCCCGCCACGCTTTAGATCGAGGAAAAGAATAGAGGAGCTAGATGAGCCTCTAGCTAAAAAAATGGAGAGTTTTGACAGTGTCGTACTTTGCCATACTCTAGGCGCGGAACAAGCTGCAGAAAAACTCAATGCTGCTATCATGGAGGCGGCTGAGGATGGACTTGGAAGATCTTCCGCCACAAGGAAGTCCGTACCCCCTTGGTGGAGCGCAGAATTGTCCCTACAAAGGGCGCTCCTTCGCAGAGCGAGGAGGAAATGGCAACTAGCCAGGAGAGACAAACAAAACTGCCCTCCTGACGAATTAAAAAGACTTGCTGTCTTTAGGAAAAGGCTAGCAGCCCAATACAAGATGGCCATTGGTAAGGCTAAGCTGACATCGTGGAGAGAGTTTATTAACGAGCAGAGGAGGCCAAGCCCCTGGGGGCCAGCATACAAAGCCATTTCCACGGGACCCAGCAAAGTCAGTGCTGGAATCCGGGACCCCACTACGAACATTATTGCCACAAACATGACTCAATCCATGAACTTCTTACTAAAAACTCTGTTACCTCATGACACTCCAGAAACGGACCTGCCGATACATAAAGCCATCAGAGCAGAAGCCTCATCAGAAACTTCCCATGAGGGGCCAAATGCTACTCTGCCCGACTTGGAAGAACTAGAAGAACTGGTTAAAAACCTAAACTCCATGAAGTCTCCGGGAATAGACAGAATTGATGGCAGGATAATCAAGCGTGCATACCCCCAAATTGATGTCGACCTCTGTCATATCTACAGAGAATGTTTCCGCTGCGGAGTTTTCCCCAATTGCTGGAAAGTGGGACTGGCGGTGATACTGCCCAAGGCGAAAACGGAAAAACCACCCAGCGAGCCAAAGGCCCATCGGATTATCGTTCTCCTTCCACTACTTGGTAAACTGCTGGAAAAAATAATGGCTAACAGACTGAACTTGACTTATGAAGGCACTAAGCCTCTTTCTGACAAGCAGTTCGGTTTCAGACCAGGGAAGTCGACTGTGCATGCCTTACAAAAGGTCATCAGCACAGTCGAAAATTCCAGCTCCAAATACGTTATGGCATTACTTCTTGATTTCCAAGGAGCTTTCGACAACACCTGGTGGGATTTGATCATTATTAGACTTCGAAGAAGTGGAATTCCCACCAATTTGATCAACCTCACTAGAAGTTATTTGTCTAATAGAACCGTCGTTGCTCAGGCAGGAGGTGAGATGATTGAACGCAAGCTCACAATGGGATGCCCGCAAGGCTCTGTATTGGGACCACTACTGTGGAACATCGTGCTTGACGACGTTCTACAGTCTGCGCTGCCAACCGGCTGTGACCTCGTAGCCTATGCCGACGACCTCACCATATTGGTTTGCGGGAAATCTCGCCGAGAAATCTCGGATAGAGCTAACGAGGTCACCAGCTTTCTTTGGGACTGGAGCGTTAGAAACAAGCTTACATTCGCGCCCAAAAAATCAGTAGGGATCATGCTGAAAGGCCCAAAAGGGCTACGCGCGCCGTCAGTCAAACTGGGCGGAGATGTGGTGCCATTCAAAAAGCACACAACCTATTTGGGCGTCACGTTAAGCGAAGGATGCCAGTTCAAACAAAATATCGCTGACGCGACTGCCAAAGCTGCAAGGGCGTTTAGCAAGATGTCCAGACTTGCTGGAGCGAATTGGGGCCTTAGCAGGGATAACATGCGCATCGCCTATGATGCCATATATGTCAGCATTGCGCTATACGGAGCCGGGGCATGGTCCGAAAGACTAGGAAGATACGGCATGTGCAAAACCAGCCATAGACGCCTTAACAGTGCACAAAGACTGCCGCTACTCCGCATCACCGGGGCCTACCGGACAGTCTCAACAGACAGCCTCCCGGTACTAGCTGGAATATTACCCCTCGATCTAAAAATGCAGGTCAGCGCCTGCAAATTTCGACGGGAAAACGGACAAGTAGTTAAAGTCGGCAAACAAGTCCTCAATCCCGAGGACGTGACGATTGTGGGTTCGAGAGATCTGAGAGAGTGGGCACGGAGGGCTGCGTTGGAGGAATGGGAGTGTAGGTGGTCATCTTCGACCACTGGGCGCCATCTTTATTTGTTCTTCGACTCCGTTCAACGGAGGAATAAATTTCCTTGGATATGTCCTAATCACTGGACATCACAGTTCCTCACGGGACATGGCCGTTTTAGCGCTCACTTAATGGGGCTTGGCCTCGCGAACACCTCGGAGTGTCCATGCGGTGATCGGTGCATGGACGCAGATCACATTCTGTGGTCATGTCCTGGGATGGCATCTGAAAGAGAGGAGCTCCTATGCCGAGTGCGCGCGTCACGTGAGGGGCCTGTGGGACACAGGGATCTGGTAGCCCGTCCTGGTGCCTTCAGCGCCTTCAATGCATTTTGCACAAGTTTCGGCGCTAAAGGCGCTCCAGGTGAGTACTACGAGGCGCATTGGATCGATCCAAGAACCCTCGTGGCTGACGCTGTAACTTAACATTCTAGGCCTCCGCCCCCAACTTTCTCGTTCTTTCACTCTCGTAACCCACACAGTGGCCGTGCGTTTGCCTCCATTTCCCTCTTTGAATTGATTAAATTGATTTATTTATTTTATTTTTGTTATTTATCTATTTAAGTTATTGAACTATTTTATTTATCTATCATCAATTATTGAATTATTTTATTTATCTAT
Organism: Stenopsyche tienmushanensis; assembly: GCA_008973525.1. Taxonomy (NCBI): domain Eukaryota; kingdom Metazoa; phylum Arthropoda; class Insecta; order Trichoptera; family Stenopsychidae; genus Stenopsyche; species Stenopsyche tienmushanensis. The sequence goes on along the minus strand of WACJ01000546.1, from coordinate 417,121 downwards.
TATCAATTATTGAGTTATCTTATTTATTTATTTATTTACCTATTTTATGTATTCAATTTATTTACTTATTTAATTTATTTGCTCATTTGTTTGTCAGTCATTTACTTATTTAATTAATTAGTCTATCTATTTATATATTGATGTTTATTTTACTATTATTAATTTTAAATCTTACTATTATTTATTTGTATTATTTATTTACTTTATTTATTTATTATTATTGCCTTTTTGGGTTTTTTATTTATTTACTTTATTTATTTATTTATTATTGTTTTTGTTTGAAATTTATCTATTTATTTTATTATTTATATATATTTTACTTTATTTTAATTCTATTATTATTATTTATTATTAATTTTATTTATTATTATTTTATTTTTTATTTATTTATTTGTTTATTTATTATTTTTTTTTTTAGTATTATTATTATTATTTATTATTTTTATTCTATGTTGTTCTATGTTCTATTTATGATTATTTTTATTATTATTATTATTATTATTATTATTATTTTTTTACTTACTTTTCACCTGCGTATTTCACAAGTTGAGTCTGGTAATATAGCGAGTGCTGTTATAGGTTGAATCTCAACCTGGGTACATGCACGTTTTCAAAGAAAAAAAAAAAAAACAGAGTGTTAATATCTATGATTTATAAATTGTTATGTTTATATATTGTACACTTTTGATTCTTTGAATAAAATAAATATTATGATAATCCAAGGGATGAGGGAGGTTTTGATGGGTCAATTTTTCAACCTGTTCAGTCTTTTATTTGTGTATGTTGTCATTTGTTACATACTATGGAACGTCGACTATTATACACAACATTTTGGAATGAAAGCGTTGGAGGATGTCAATATTGGTGGTCAATGCGGTACTCCAGAGTTATATCTCGTACGTCCAAATAGATTTAAATATGGTTTTGTATAGAAGCATTTTATTTTCTAGGGTAGCGGTTCCAGTGGCGTAGCTACCAAGGGGCTAGGCGGGGCCCCGGGGCCCTCAAGCTCTGGGGGCCCTCGAATCCTTACCAGAAATCTCGATCGATCTGAACTTTTGGAATTTTTTCCCATTTTCAAAATAAATTTGACAGGTTGCAATCACACTTTAATCATGATAGATCAGTTGAGAGAAATTCATAAGTTATGCATAGGGAATTCCCCTAAATTCTTTCTGTAGGTTGGCAGTGTTGTCAATCACAAAAAAGAGCTTAAGTAGCTTAGCATTTTTAACACTTTGACGTACACAGCCGTCAAATTCCGTCATGCGTCAGCAGATAATACTTGCTTTTTGTGCCAGATAAGTCAATGCATACCGTCTTCGTAGACACTTCAAATCTTATCTCACATCGACGAAACTCATCAAAACGAAAACAAACGTAAGCGGCTCAAAAACTCTCAAACTTCTCAGAGAATTGAAATGAGGCAGATAACGCTACTGTCATTGATTCAAAACAATAATAATTGTGTGTTTTAGCGATGGTTTAACTCCAATTTTACGTTCATAAATTACGAAAATCGTTATTCCAGACATGTTGCGTCAACCAGTTAAAGTATTTGTATATTTTTATTTGATAAAACCTAATCAGTTTACATAGCAGTGGGGCCCCATTTTATAATTTGCCCCAGGGCCCTTGGTTACCTAGCTACGCTACTGAGCGGTTCTCAAACTTATGTACCCCTTCTTGAGCAAAATTTCTTTCGCGGACCTTCTCTTAAACAAAATTTTTTTGGCAGATCTTCTTACAACGTTTTCTGTAAATAATTTTACGAAAATCTATTTATCTACATTTGAACAAAATATTTTCGTAGAATTATTTAAAAAAACATTATAAAAAGGTCTATTTTTACCAATATTTGACCAAAATGTATTTGTTTGTTTAAAAAATTAAGTCACAAAAATTGGAATAGGGTCCTTAAAAAGACGGTTTGTTTAAGAAGGGGTCCGCGAAAAAATATTGCTCAAGAAGGGGTCCACGAAAAAAATTTTGCTCAAGAGGGGGGCCTGCAGAATACATAAGTTTAAGAACCGCTGCTCTAGGGATACTTCTGATTTATAGCTCATCAGCCAATATAACATTATTTTTCTTGTCTTCATTTTGATGATTTAATGGTAAAACAAACAATGTTTTCATTTTGCTTTGTTGAAATTTTGCTATGGATTAACATGAAATATTAGGTGTATTGAAAAGTCTTTGCCGATTGTTTAACAATGAAAGAATTGATTTAATTTTTTCATTTTTATTTACAAATTCTTCATTACTACTACCTCCTTTTTCCCACAGGTTTTCGCGTTTTTCAATTTCTCTTGTCGAAATATATACAAATATGATTTTCAACGTCAGTTGTATCACGAAAGTATTTATCCTTTAGATCAGCGGTTCATAAATTTACATAGTCCAGGGACGCCCTCTTGAGCAAATCTTTTTTCGCGGACTCTCTTTTGAAAATTTTTTTTGCGGAGCCAAACAACCATTTCTTGCTCAAATATTGATCAAAATAGATCTTCTTACAATGTGTTATGTAAACAATTCCACGAAAATATCTTGTTCAAGTAAAAATAATGTCTTTTTTAAATTTTCGCGAACCCTCATGGGTCCGCGGACTCTAGTTTAAGAAACGCTGCTTAGAAAATGTGTCAAGTATCGAAAACGATGATATCCGTCGGAGTCAGATTTGGTGAATATGTGGAATGTGGAAGTTCTTCCTATTTTTCTCTGATTTTTTCAGTCGTCTTATTCGCTTTATGGTATCGTGAATTGTCGTGTTGCAGAATCACTAAATTGTTCTTGATTAATTTTTGGCATTTGACTGTCAATGTTTTGTTAGCCATTGGAAATGGCTAACAATATACTATAATCAAACTTATAATGAATAATTCCTTGAATATTCCACCAAACGCACGAAATAATCTTGCGAGTCGTAAATCCAGGTTTCGGAGTCGGAAATGATTTTCGTCTCAACGAAAGCCATTTATGTTGTCATAAACGGCCCATTTTTTATCCCCAGTTATAATTCAGTGCAAAAAGGGAAGAATATTTGGTTTTGACAACAAAACTTTGCATGTGTTTTGTCGCTATCCTTTTTGTTGTCTTCGGACAGTTCGTGCGGCATCCAAACCCTCATTCAATTCATCTTCCCGATACGTTTTAAATGCTCTTGAGCTCTCGAACACTCTGAATAGATCCTCTGCGATAGTTCTTTCAAACATCTGTTACCCGATTTAAATTTTGAAAACCAAAATCGATACATCATAAGGGTAACGCATTTTACCCTAAATAAAAATAGCATTGTTTTTATTCGTTAATATTACCAAATAATAATTCTTTTAAAAAAACTTACGGAGATGCTGTCCTCATCGTGTCTGGACATTAACTGAGCTTATACAGACGTCTATCAAAATCGGCAAGGACTTATCGATACACCTAATCATGTAAATGTAAGATTGATATCAAACATTTAAAGTTTTTAATTTTGGACAGTGCCTGCAAATTCATAGAAGGCGGATGAAACCAGATTTAGGTTTTAATTAATATAATACGTATAATACACAATCAAACATGAATTATGTTTATACTGGTATACTAATTATTTTATATAGAGTAATATTTTTCTTATTACTTGAGAAGCAACATCAATTAATACATGTACCAGCAACAGCAGGCACTCATAAGGATCATTTTACTTTGAGTTTATTCAATCTCAATGCATTTCCTTCATACGTTTAATTAATTATAGATAACCAATTATAACCCATATGGTTCTAGCGTCTGCACGTACCGGTTCTTGTGGGAGTATTTTCAAGAATGACGTTGCAATTAGCAGCATCCGACAGCACAAATTTTATACATTTTGTTGGCAACAAGCTCTGTGGGGTTTTAACCCTTTCGCTTCGTTTTGTCGTAAAATTAAAATGGAATCTATTTACAAGGGAACAATGTATCGTAGAACGCGGAATGCTCATTATATGACCCCCAATATCAATGAGCATCTGAGCGGAAATTCAATACTCGCTACAGTCTCCTATTAAAATTTTACAACCCATAAAAATATATCGTCGTCATTATGTGCCCTCGCATTTTTATACATTTTTGAAATGCGTAGAAACGGACGTATAAAGTCCTATAAATAAGAGCAATGATATTTGGAATTGGTCATAATGCTGATGTGTCTGTCCTCGGACGCTGTGGATGCTGGGTAAAATTTTTGCTTATGGGTATTTATTCTTCGTCGATGCAATGGTTATTAGTTCTTTGGAAGATGACTGCAATACAGACGACGTCTCAATCCAATGTTAACACATTATCGGCGGGCTATTTGCGCGGACCGCATATACTCTAGCACGGGAGATTTTTTGCAAAATTACGCATCTGCAATAGCATATGAATGATTTTATGGGAATTTGAATAATAAATACTGAAAAAATATCATCAATATATTATAATATACAGTCCTTGAGCTGTTTTTGATTATTTTTGTATATGGCAAATTGTAAACATATCAGAGATTGCGTTTTTTGCGTCCATCTTTCATTTTTTGCCCAATGATAAAAGCAAAATATTTACATTGTGGTTTTTGCAAAATGCCAGAAAAACATTTTTAAACAATCTAAGCAGATTTTGTGGTGTATTCCCGCGTGAAAAGTTACAAAAGTCCAATCTCAAAGCGTTTAATATCTCCATACGCGATTATGTCCTCCGCAAGTTTCCCCAAAAACAGCGCTTATAAATGCAAATCGTCCTTTCGAAGCAAGGATCAAGATTATCTTCCAGTTGTCCTCCTGAAGTTATCCCGTTTATGAGATTCGAGCGAAAATGTATCTGGAGCCCCGCGCGAAGAGATTTGAACTTCTTCGCCAGGTCAAGTGGGAGCCTCATTGTGTTTTACATATTCAGGGGGCAACTACCCGATTAGACTTAGATTGCTACGTAAATCCCGGCGGAACAACCTCCCCCCATCAACCCCCTTGCTTTTGGAGATTTGTCAAATTACATTACCTCTTGCTGCAGTGTGAGAAATGTGACATGACATAACGAAATGTCAGACATATGTAGACGAAAAAATACGATAATTCACTTTGGGATGGATGACATAAATCTATTTGCTTTGTACACAAAAAAGATCTCTTGTAGTATTTTTATTCCGGGGAAGTCATTTTTTTACACATGTATTTATTTAAATTTTGTAAGTCAATATTCCAATGTTGTTGTGTGCAAATATTTTATTAGTTAACAACGAATTTGCCATGTTAACAAAGTGAAACCTGAAAAGTGTCAAGTTTTATTATTTATGTGATGGGTGGAATTTGTAGATGAGGCGTTTTTTAATGTAATTAAACTCTTTCCTCGAAAAACTTGCCTCAAAAGAAGATTAATGTTTTACAAAAAAAAAATCATAAATTCTCAAATTTAGCACATTATTTTTAAAATATGATTGAAAAAATAAGTCGTATTTATGTTGATAATCAACACTGAATATTGAATATTAAGCATCTTTAAGATGTTGGGGAGCATCGACATACATGTATGTCCGAATTCTCATGTCCCAAAAAGAGCACTCTTGCACATTGAAGCTCGGAGACAGACAGAGAAAGAGAGAACTTAGCGCAGTTCGGGAGACTGAGACGGATAGCTTCCTCGCATGCATCGCATGATTGTATAGATCGTTAAGCCCAAATTTATCCATTTATAATGATTTCGATTTCAAGTGTGTTATTTGTTTACGCAAAGAAACGACCGAATATTGTGTGTTATCGAGAGTGTTTGTTTATTTAACTGCTTGCCGTTCTTCTCTGCGTGTTGAATGAGTCTTTGTCCAATTATCATTTCCTTCTAAAGGAGGAGCAAATGAATCGATTTTTTGTGCATTGTTTATGTAAAGAAATGACGTGGTCTTGTATTCACTATCAAGTGTTCATTTACAATTGAAGATGCTGATTAGGAGCTAACAGAAAGTAATCGGCGTAAATCGATTATGACATCAACGACTTCATCGATTTTAAATTTGCTCGCTCCTCAACAGGTTAATATGTTCTTCTCGTACATCCAATATCTGCGAATGTGGGACGACTCATTTGAGAATAGGAATCGGTTGAGGGCCTTAGATGAGAGATATTGTATTTTTTCTGTCGTTTTTGAGCTGGCCTTGATTATGTCTTACGAAAGGGTTCGTCGTTATGAGAGTCTCGCAGTTGTGGTCTCTCTATTATTTCTTGGACGAATCAAATGCATATTTTGGGCATCTACTTCAAGGTTGCTCATGTATGTATAGGATATTTGCACATGGACCGAATTTTTTTTGAGGGTTAGGGGGGTATTTTGCTACGTTTCACATCTAGATCCTATGTTCTATGTGTCAGGGTTGTCGAAATGGATTTTTTTTGTTGTATAAATCGCATGATCTACAGATCTGATACCACTGGATTTCTTTGTCCGAAAAACGTGCCTTATATCTTGGCTCGCACGGTCTCCAGACCTGACACCACTGGATTTCTTTGCCTGGGAACGTACCCTATTCCGTGGCTCGCACAGTCTCCAGACCTGACACCACTGGATTTCTTTGCCTGGGGACGTGCCCTGTTCCGTAGCTCACATGGTCTTCAGACCTGACACAATTGGATTTATTTATCTAGGGACGTGCAAAATAATTAATTTACACGACAAAGTTGCCCACAAAGAAATCTTAATTGAAAGAATAATCGTCGCCTTTACAAAATTAAAAGAGAAAATGCTACTTCAGAGGAAATGCTAATTATTATATTATGGAAAAAAAAATGGTTAAAAATCCGAAAATAGTCCAAAATAGGAAAAAATATTTTGGTATAATGTTTTGTGATGGCATTAATGACCAAACTATGCATAAGACCATGGGTCGTCAACCTGGTCCGTACCGCCCACTAGTGGGCGGTAAGGGCTTTCGTGGTGGGCTGTGGGAGATTTTTGCTTTTACCCAAAAATCTTTGATAATTTCATTTCACAATTTTTATTTTTCGGCATAGCTTTCTTCATCCATCTACTAAACATATTGCGATCGGATTACCTTTTTTCATTGCTACATTTAGAAAGTAACACGTGCCTAATTGCAAATTCTTAGAATTTCGTCCTGGGAACCTAGCGGACGCAGGCTGAAATGATGGCTTTATCTATGCGAAACGTATTAAAATAATGAGATGCGCAGCTGTTTTGGATAAGTAAGATGTATAGACCTTTCTTTATTCAATACGACGATAATCCTTTGTAATTTTTGAGAAGTCAAGGTAATCTTACCAAAAGTCGAAATTACCGATAGTTAAATATTGACAAAATTGTAGAAATTCTGGCAGTCCATCACATTATCACAAGCAGTACACATCGGTCTTCAACAAGCTTCGTTTCAAAACTCTTCGACGGTTTACTTCCAAATTCGCTTCACTTCGGGGAAACTTTCTGCCCGTGTGTCTTCAAAGAATCCTGACATCAAGAAATCCGTTCAAAACAAAGTGTAGTGTTTAATTGTAGGCAGTACCTACATATTTATATTCGTGATAAGCTAAAGTTAAATAACTTTTTTACAATAGTGTTCCCATGTCTCAAAAGAAAAAATATGCCCGTGGCTATTCGCCAGAATACCTGCAGATGGGTTTCATCGAAGCACCTCATAATAAACTGCTTCCAATGTGTCTGCTGTGCCAGAAGACTTTTTCCAATGAAGCGATGAAGCCATGTCGGTTGAGAGACCATCTTGCTTCAAAGCATGCAGAATACCAAAATAAGTCAATTGGATATTTTCAAGAATTGTTTAAAAGATTTCAAAATCGTCCTACAATGAAGACTTTGGTTCAAAAACAAAATGCAAAAAATGAAGATGGATTAATAGCATCATATCACATGTCAAATTTAATTGCAAAAACCGGCAAAAGCCATAACATTGGAGAAACCTTGATAATACCCTGCATAAAAGAATTCATAACCACTGTAATGCACCTGGATATACCTGATAGTTTAAAAACACTTCCCCTGAGTGATACTACCGTTAGGAGAAGAATTGATGAAATGGCAATTAACGTTGAAAGAAAGCTTGTCACTATTCTACAAAACACTTCATTTTCCATACAACTGGATGAGTCTACTATTTTGGATAATAATTCTCTACTGATGGTCTATGTACGATACTTTGATGATAATAATGAACTCCAAGAAGAAATGTTATTCACTGTGAATCTAATTTCGGACACAAAGGGATTATCAATATTTAATGCTGTGAAAGTATACTTTGAAAAAAATAATATACCATTGACCAATATCATTGCATGTGCTACTGATGGAGCACCATCAATGATTGGATGTTATCGTGGATTCACTGCCTATTTGAAGAAAGAAGTGTCAAACGTTTTATGTGTTCATTGTGTGGTGCACAGACAACATCTCGTGGCTAAGACTTTAAGTGCAAGTCTACACTCATCGTTAAATATAATAATTAAGGCGGTCAATAAGATCAAATCTAATGCTAAAAATGATAGAATATTTCGACTTATGTGCGAGGACAATGACGAGCAATTTATCAGGCTGCTTTTACACACAGAAGTTCGTTGGCTCTCTAAAGGTGCATGCTTGTCTCGCTTTGTGGCATTATACGACAGTATCATGCAGTTTTTTGAGGAAAATCGAGAAGGAGAAATCTACCAACAATTGAAAATGGTTAAGCATGATGCTTTTTATTTGGCAGATATTTTCAAACGATTTAATGAAATTAACCTGCAGCTTCAAGGTGCCAATAAAACACTGATTAGCTGTAAAAATACTGTGTCCTTATTTATTGAAAAACTTGAGATTCTCCATCGTAACCTTCTGAAGGGAGAATTTTATCAATTTCCCGAATTATTATCAATAAAAGAAGATATAACGCAAGAAGAAATCGAAAGGTTTAGTTGTCATATCACTGAATTAAAAATTGATATGAAAATAAGATTCAAAGATATTATAAATTTAGTGACATACAATTGGATGATAAATCCTTTCAACGTAAATTTGGATGAGGTCGATGTAGTTTATCAAGAAGAGTTGTTGCAATTAAAATATGACGAGGAAAGCAAAAATGTTTTCAATATTTCGGGAAGCCAAAAACTTTGGCAAAATAAAAAAAATGCCTGATTTGTATCCAAAAATGTGGGAAAAGATGAAAGATATTCTAATACCCTTTCCCACATCTTATCTCGTCGAAGCAGGTTTCAGTGTCGTGAATAACATCATGACAAAACAAAGAAATCGCCTCAAAATCACTGAAAGAGGAGATCTTCGATTGTTTTTAACGAAAATTGAACCAGATATAAAATACTTAGTCACACAACATCAGGCTCAAGGTTCTCATTAGTTATTAAATATGATTTTTAAAATTTCTTGTTTTTCAGTATGTATATTTCTGGTTTTTTTTCAGTATGTATTTATATATACGTACTATTTTTTGTTGCAATAAAATATTGGTGATAAAAACTTGTTTTTTTTCAAATCTCCCAAATTTTTCTTATAAATTTTTTTTCACTCATACTGGATTGAAAATATAGCTACATATGTTGGTGGGCGGTAAGGAAATTTTAACCATGAAAAGTTAGCAAAAGTGGGCGGTAGGCATAAAAAGGTTGACGACCCCTGCATAAGACTATGCATGGTTAATCAATCAGATAACAGTCGAATGCACATTAATTATTAAATCTTGCGTATCTCTTACAAATGGCAAATTAAATCAAATCTGAAGCCAACTCGATTTTAAATATGTTGTTCATTAAATTAATACATGGTTGTTTTGAAATTTGATGGCCAGATAAAATGGATGATTGGTCATAAACTACATACATTCGATGGAAGCTGTGCTTAATTACTACGTCGAAACTATATGATTGGCGGGGTTTTAAAATATCGGATCTTGTTTGGATCAAATTTAATACGTTTGCTCATAAGTAGTTGGATGCTAAAAGAGGATCGATTTCCTCGGACGCGTTTCCGTGAATATGTTCGTCAATCTGGAACATGTTGATGGGATCAAGAGATTATTAAGCCAATGATATGATGACTCAATCACCATCTAGTAAAAGCATTGTCTATATGGAACAGTACGAGCGTGGGAAACCAGAACGATATTCCACTTTTACTCAGGCCGTTAAGTTCTGCGGTTCACTGTCTACCATTTGACGATTTAGCCGATTCGCTGAAATGGAGCGTGATGAGCGCATTTAAAATATTCATGTCGAATTTGTATGATGGAATGTGTTTGTTTGCACTCAGGCAGGCAGGAGCGAACGAAATAATGGATCCTGGAGCAATTTAGTTAGGCTTTAAGTTTGTTTCAATTTATAGAGGCACTTCTGTGTAAGGAGTTGTAACCCCGACTCAATTATTAATCATAGTCTTATTGTTCTCCGAACGGATCCTTGACTTATCAGGGCGTCCCGTTTCTCAGCTAATCGAATTGTTTGGTATCCGTAATGTAATTACGTCGAGGGGAAACCCACTACTGAAAGACTTCCTTGCTCTCTCGCCTGGACGCAGGACGTCGGTGGTCTCTGAAACGAGGATTTAATGCGATTGCAGTTCGATCTTAGTTTTTGATTTTCGTTAAGGAGTCTTTGGACCTTCGTCGGAATTAATCAGTGCCAAGGTGTCGTGGAGTGGGACAAGATTTATGCAGTTTTACAGGTGAGCTATCAGCACGTGAATTTACGACACTCAGACAATACGACCAGCTTGCGTTTAAGTAAATAAGCTGTCGTGTCCAACCTTGAACTCGTATTGTGACTTCATTATCTTCGTTGTTTTACTAAATTGGTAAAGACATGGTTAGAGCCATCATATTTATGAAGCAAGGTCGAATACATAACAATATACAAGAGAGCTGACCTCAGAATTAAAACACCAAAACTCTTTTTTATTATGAAATTGATGGGCGTTGCTCGGTTCAAATTTATGCTGCATGAATGTACATATTTGCTTTATAAATAGTCTTGAATAAAATACCATGCATAAATATTGCAAAATTAATGGCAAGCAGGATTGAATGAACGCCTTGAATGTTTAGACAATATAGCTTCAGTAAAAATATTAGATCATAAGGTCATCTGAATCATAGAGGGAGAGGTGTGGCAGTCCCGTATCATCATCCCGCTTCGGCTTTCCAAACGGTTCTTCCAAGTCTTTATTATTCCGCCAAGATAAAGACCATAGTTACCAGATTGAAAAAGCATCTAGGCCGCGGGTAGGCCTAATTTTCCCCCGGCCAAGACGTTCGGTCGGTTCAGACTGATTAAACTGAACTAAGATAAAAACTTCCACGCATCGAGTTTCCGCTTCAAACCGAGTGGTGAGCGAGAGTCACCTCTCGACTGCAAATTGTTAATATGCTTTTTTTAAAATGAGAAACACAAGGTGAAGCTGCATTACTTGGCTGACGCTGAATTTCCATCAAAAATACACGTTTGACATCACAGGATGAAATAATATTTTTCATCATTTTTTTCTTTAATTTAAAGATATGATTTCTCATTGATTTTGTAGCGTGGGAAATTTACCATACCAACGTAGTAGTGCTGTTAATCTGAGCAGATTTAGTTCGCCAAATTAACAGCGATATCTTATGTCTCTCTTCAAGTGCAATGTGTTATTTTAACAGCGCCATCTCTTGTGGCCCTATGGAGACATTGCACCTGCATACCAGCGGATCGCTTCTTACGCGCGCACCGTTGCTGATTGGGTAGTGATGCGCAGGAGTCGGGAGTTGGGGGAGTCGTTGGTTAGCCTTGGCTGCGGAAGGTCGTCCTTCGTGCAGCCAGATCTCTTTCGTATGGAATAAATAGTTATTTAGAGAAAAGAGTTTTTCTATTCGACGCCCGTCTATTCCCATTCATTCGTCTAGCGAACACATGGGTGCAGGGAGCCGCCCGGGGACTCTGCCCCAGAGAGCGCCCCCATCTCAACGTTATAATTTGAATACTTTGTAAGACTTTATATTTCTACAATTTAAAGAAAATGCTAAAAAAAGTTGTTAGTGATTTGTTGACGAATCAAGCATTTGTAATGTATATTTTAAATTCCAAGATTTATTGCAGAATACTTCATGGTCTCATTCCATTTACAACGACATACTTGTGTGAATCTGAACTAAGTTCTCGTTTGCCAATTAAGACAAAATCTCGGAATTGTCTGAACCCACAAGCAGACCATGAGATTGCAATCAGCAAGAAAGTTGCACATTTCGATAAAATCCCGAATAAGGAGCAGAAACGAAGAAACTGTACGAGCTTACAAAGTCGTTAAATTACTAACATAAATAATAAAGTGACATATTCACCTTCAATTTACACATTATATTAAGGATTCTGTATCAATTGTATTTTAAACCGTATATTTACTTAAGTAGGTCTAATTTACTTAAAAATATGTTTTTAAGGTGAATACACTGACTATCATATAAGATTGTATTAAATAGGGAATTCTATTAATGTGCGCCAAGAAGCTTAATTGAGGCTTTAAGATTTGTATTATAGAATATGTAGAATTTGACAATCTCCATTAGCTTGGTGTTTCTAATTTTATCTAATGGATTTTACCCTCTCAACCCTTTTAACTGCTCTAATCTTAGCTGCTTCAATTCATGAAATGATCTTAAATGTCGATATTCACTTAATTTTGGTTTTGTGCTCAACTACGTTTTTGAATTACATTTGGAGAAGAACATGGATAAACTTTATCAAACAAGGTGTTTTGAACGTCCTTTTCATATTTATTCAAACTTTGATTAAAAAAATAAGGCATTAGTGTTTAATATAACGATTAGTAATACTCAATAGGATAAATTTCAAGGTGTTCATAAAAGCAATGTTATTGGAATCATCATATTGTGTTTATATACATAGCTCCCATAAGCTTTGAAATCATATTAAACATCAGGTTGTTCATCTTGTTCATCCGACAGGGATATTGATGATGAATTAAGGCGATGGATCTCCATTGATATACATGTTTTTTGTGTAGTTTTTAAATACCGTTCCGTAATCTGACCATATTCAGTATCACTGGGCCGACCATACGTCTTGTCCATACGCAAGATTACCTAATCATTTCTCTTGTGAGTTCTTCATTCAGCCTCATGGCAACATGTGGCCAGTTTATTATTATACATTGATGGCACAGCTTGCAAAATCCTTAATTGATTACTAAAAATGCCACTGAATCAAACGAATGATTGATGCCATTCTTCGCAGCGATTATTGAGCAATCGCATAAGAGCAGAGAAAAAGGTGGCGAAATTAATGGAGTACGCATGTTTCGCGCGATTTATGTCGCGTATAAAAAGGATACGGCGAAAAAATAAATATACCGGTATAAATAAAATACGTCCGGATCCCTTTATTGCATTTCACGAAAAGAGAAAAGGTTTTTGCATCTTGAAAAGTCAGTCCCAAGGGCGAAAAACACCCCAGTTGCTTTTTCGGTCTCGTATGATAATTTAATCTTTCGGGATTCATCCGAGGCTTTCCCCCGAGTCCTCCAGGAAATGTAGAAATGCCTTCGGGTGAATATCTCTTTGCATTTTCTTGTGGGGAGTTACCTGAATGTACGCTTATATTGAATTACACGGCTATTTTGATTATGTTTATTTTATAAAAGGATGAGGCGTAATGCATTGTACGCCTTTCAGCTGAAAAAAAGTAATTTGATGAAACCAACAAAATTGTACAAAAATACATGTACACTGGATAAAAATAAAATATCGCACGTGAATCGGCTTGAATAAGCAAATTACACAGACTGTGTATGTAATAACGATTATGTTATTTTGATCAATAGCTTTCCGGTTATCCAAGACAAGATACGTCGCATTTAACCATAAAATGCCAAGTAATGATACGAGTAACTAGTTTTGAACGCATGACTTGTCAAACTCACTAATTAAGGTTGTATATTGAGCGTACTAATTAAAAATTGCGGATATAATGTTGCGGGAAAAGGCGATTGTAAGTCGGGGATACGCCCTGGTACAAATTAATGTGATTACAAGACCCATATAAATAAATATAAGCAATACATTTGTAAAAATATTTCTTAGAAGGTAATACAATCCCAACTTTAAAATAAACTTGATTGATAATTAATCCCTTAAAGAGGTAAGATTAGGACCGTAACTAGGGCGTGGCAAAGCAGGCGCCCGCCACGGGCGCAACTGAGTTCGGGGCGCAAAACGCAGAATACAAACCGACCCGATCGAGAATTGTCCATGGTTTTTATTTTACTCAACCATTCTACTTTAAATGAACCAACACTGATTGACTCTGTTCGTTTTATAATATATACTAAGTTGTCTAATCCCTCTTTTCTTTGCTATCGTTATATTCAAGTATTGCGAGCCGCTCAAACGTTATATTAGCGGTCCGAAAAGTGGACCGATTGAGCATACGAACCTCATGGCTACTCCGTTCTCTTTTAGGGACTTTTGCGGCATTTTATACGATCTGTACGATCACGGAGTCCGGAGACGGACAGAGATGGAGAGTGTTTTGCACGCTGAGTTTGCAGAGAAACAGAAGGCGAGAGTATATTGAAGATCGGAGATTGTGAATGAGAGACAGTGACGGAGAGAGTATCTTGCGTACATCGTACGGTTGTATAGATCGTTTACGAGAATGATATAATTAATCGATTTCAAAGGTATTGTTTATGTTTACTTGAAAAAATGACCAAATATTGTGTGCTATCGACAGTGCTTATTTATTTGTGTACATGTTTCATACATGCTGCGATGGTCCTGACAGATAAGTGGATTTGTACGGATGATAAGTGGCGGACATACACATATAGCATCTAAGTTTATGATGATTTTAAATTAGCTCACTACTCAAAGGGTTACCTATCATATTGAATATTTATCTAAAATTTAAGGAGAAAACAATATTATAATCAGAAGGATGTTTTGCTGAATGGTCTAAAGCAGTGTTTCTCAACCGGTGCACTGGTGCACCGCGAGCTTATTACAAGTGCACCGCGAAAAAATTGGTAAAAACGAAAAATTCTGCAAAACAGTGAAAACCGAAAAAGTCGCTGGCGAAATTATGAAAGTCAACGAAAGAGTTAATGTAATTTTGAATTAGCCAAATCAATTGCGCGTATGTTAACCGTTTAACGTAGACTTTGGGTATTCTACGCCTCGCAGCCGCAGTCTGTTCAAAGTGGAGTAAATAAACATGCTGTGGAGAAACAATCGTCTTTGAAGTCCAGTACCATCACCCTGTGGAATCCTTCTCATCAACGTTACGGGAGACGCGGCAGTCGCAGGCCGTCAGAAGCTCTATGAACGGAGGTAACTGGGACTGGTCAACAGAAGCAAGACGAACATAACTGGGCCCCGGTATTCAGCTGAGAGTTCTCGCCTACGTTACAATGGATACATTTATTACCAAACGAAATCGTGAATCAGACCAAAATATTAATGACACAGGGAGTACAAGTGAAAGAAGTAGTGACGATATTACTAGACATACGTCTCATACAAAAGAAAATGTATCCAGTAAAATCAGAAAAAATAATCGACAATATTTTGAAGAATATTTATGTTTCGGTTTTACGTATTTTTACGTATTATGTATTTAACTCAAAGTATGAGTATATTTGAAAACTTCGGTATTTCGGATTGATATTGCGCTATTCCAAAGACTTACCTAAAACAAAGAATTTAAACATCCATTAGACCAAATATTTTGTGTGTATATTTTAGATGATAAATTAAATGATAGCTCAAATTTATCTTGTAAATCTTATTATCCTTACCTGAGAGCTCTTACTGCATGAATTTTGAAGTCCTGGACATCTTTGGAATTTGGCTCACCAGCAGTTCTTTTGAACCACACTGTACAATTTTTCACAAAGTCCATCTAAACTTAAGACTATTGATTGATCAAGGCTGGTCGATTTCGTAATCAAACAATTGCGGATTGCTTTTATATTAAGCACGATTTCATACCTGAAATTAAATATTTGACACATTTTAGTCCAATTATTTAGCTGATGATATATTTTTAAAATGATATATGATGTATTTTCTTTAATCTAAGGAAAAATTGATGCTTAATGAAGCTTTTAGCTATGAAATGCTAAATGAATCACTTCCGAATATCGTATTTTACATATACATTTGAATGTTAGTCGTGACTTTAAAAAAATGATACAAAAAATCGGACCTAAATCCTACATCTTAAAATAGACATCTTGATTTTCCAATCCACTATGAGTATTATTTCCGATTTGTGTTCTTGAAATCTCAATACAATTGTTCAACATTAAACATTTCGATAATAAGCCTAATAATCGTATTAGAATATACTTAAAAACTATGACTACTTGCCTCAATATTTTAGCTGCATGACGATCAGGATACAGTCTGGAACACGGATCACATTCCGGAACGGCACAACACTCTGTGTATTAAAAAATATCACTTAACATACGCACATGCACATCCTAACCTGTGAAAATAAAATATAGCTCTGCACTGAATATTGTTGCATAGCATAAACTCGACGCCTAAACTGGACGGACAAATTGAAACGCATTTATGTCAAATTATTAATATTTATAAGAAAAACTATTTTTTAAAAATCATGGGATTAAATAAGCTGCTGCGATATATTCCCAAAAATATTATTTTTCAAAAAAAATCACCATCCTTTTCGTTGCATAAATATATTATTTTTTAATGAATTTCAAATTTGATAAAAATATTTTTGGGAATATATCAAAAGAGCTCATCTCAGAGAGAATCTCATGCATTCTTTCAATAGTTTTTCATAATAATTTACATTTAGTATTAATACATTTATATTCGTACGCTCGGTTGAGCCGTCGAATTAAGCTAGGCGACAATCAGTGCGTGTTCGGTTCTTAGGTTATACGGTTTGGCTTAATCGTCAGAGGGATATATCTTAATAAATAAAGTGCAGTGTTGTTCCAGAATGCGTCCCGTACTCCAGGATCTATCCTGAATCATCATCATCATCATTAGTCTGTGTTCGTCCACCGTTGAACGCATGAGTCTTCATCCCTCTCGATCCTCCGCTTTCCGCATCCAGTTTCATCCTGCTATTCTTTCGATGTCGTCAGTCTTACAGGGGTCTCCACTCCAACACTTTTCTTCCCCATCGACCGTCGTTTCTTCGACACATTTGTCTCCCCCATTGCCACTTAAGTGTGTCAATTCTTTCAGTAGCGTCTAGTCGAGTTCTTCTTCGGATATCCTCGTTTCTGATTCTATATTATAAAGACACTCCGAGCATAGATCTCTCTATGGCACGCTGGGAAAACTTTATTCTGTGTAAAATGCCTGATATTAGATTCCACGTCTTCGTGGGCTAACACTGGGATGATGCGTTGGTTAAATGCTGCCATCCCAGTGGTATTCGTCTGTCAATTTCTGTTGAGAAATTCTGTCGTCCTAGTTGTATTACTTGTCCCAGATAAGTGTATTCATTTTCAACCTCAATTTGTGTTCCCCCAATGGATATCGCCCCGAAGGTCTGAGAGTTGTGACTATTTATCATGGCTTCGATTTTATCCATGTTCATTTTCAGACAAATTTTACTTGACACTTCGTTTAGGTCTTGGAGCATGTCTTGAAGCTTTTCAGACGATTCGGCTATTAATACTATGTCACAATTTCTCCATTTGTGTGTTGTCAATACTGTGTCGGCACTTTTTCCAAGATAGCAATTTAAACACATCTTCCAAGGCGTTTATGATAAGCTTGGGATATAGTTTATATTACAGCGTTGTAGTGAGTCTAAAACTGCCCAAGAAAGACAGTGGCTGATTATATTTTTCGGTTTTCTGGATGATTTGTCTTATTATGTGGATATGCTCGATGATACTTAAGCCTTTTCTAAATCCAGCCTGTTCTCGAGGTTAAAATTTGTCAAATCGATCTGCCAGCCTATTAGTTTTAACTCAAGAGAATACTTTATATATATATATATATATGGGAGAGAAGCGAAATTGGACGATAGTTCTTAAGCAATGAATTGTCTCCTTTTTTAAAAAGTAATACACTCCAGGCCTTCGGGGCTTCCCTATGTACCCTGTTAAAGAGTTAAGTTTTAGTTGTTTTTAATTATTAGGAGTACCGTGAACCAGTGACCTGTCAAACTATGGTGCATCTTTCAAAAACCTAATTAGGTATTTCTATAGCCTTTAGAGTCTAAAGGCTATAGAAATACCTAATTGCTTTTATATAGATGGAATATTGTAAAAATGCACATTAAACTGACAGATATACATTTCATTTTATCATATAGATAATTTTGTGTAAACATAAGTTTTTAATATCTTTTTATATATTTTTTTAAATCTTTTCCATACGTTTAAGAATTCCAAATTTTTATCATATTATTCAAAAATTGTACAATATTTTTAGGACTTGTTTTCAGATATTTCCTACAAAATATAATAAAAAAGTTTCACTTTCAAGAATTCATTTTTCTCTCAGGACCGCGCAGTGTGAGTCAATCTTGTATCAATAAACCTTAACACTGTTGATAACATAAAATATTCGTTTTTTTCATTTCGTTTCATTTCTTCACGCTTTTAATTTCCTAATGGCTTTTAATTGGAAACGGATAAATTCCATTATAATTTACGCTATTTAGACATGTACCTTTACGAGACGCAAGACACTCTTTCCGTCTCTGTCTCAAATTCACAACATTCGCACATGACGTGCAATAATGCTCTTTATGCATCACTTGAATCCGGACGCATATATGCGTAATTGGTTCATTTTTTATTCTGAAATACTGATTTATCCATATAGCAATAATTTTCAAAAAGCCAATAGTTTCATTTTAAAATTTAAGCACTTATTGGTTGATTTTAAAAGCATTGTCATCAAATATGAATTACAACGTCGATTCATAGTGTCGGCCAACAATCGCATTCCGGTATCGACGATGTGGGGTCCCGTTAAAACGTAGAATTCCGTTAATCTCCAAATTACCCGGATATCGACGAACGTAACTTTCGTTTAATTATTTGCGGCCACATTTTGTACGGCGTGGAGAGTTTTATGGATGGCAAAATTATGACATTTATTATTTTCGATTTCGTTCCGATGAGTTTGTGATTGCGCCGATGCTAAGCCGATACAGAGATTTCATCATGGTGATTGAATTATTTCGATTGGAAAATTTGACATTATAAATCAGTGTTTCTTAAATAGCAGATCAGAGCATGGATTAGTTCTGACATTGAAGCGAAGTTGTATTTCGTGTAACACCCACGCACTGTACCATATATGCCAAAAGGAACAATGTGGCTCGGAATTTAAGCGATTTTTTTGCTTTGCCCAGGAAATATTATACGAGCAGACATAATCGTTTCGTGTTCGATTGTACAAAAAAGCATATTATTGACACATTTGTAAACGGAACAAAAACCTAGTTTTCATAATGATTGATGGAGATATCCTTTCATCCTTCAGTGCTGTGTATACATACAACAATAAGCAGGCTTATTAAGGCACACAATGTACAGTGGATTGATTCGACTTAATCAGGGACGATCATAAAATGAATGGATTCGGCCACAAACTATTATTTTTATCGGCTTCAACGATAAAAATATCTTTATCGCTGTTCAGTGTATACAAATAGCCAATGTTCGAATCGATGTTTATCGCTTTTTAGTATGTAAAAAGGAAGCGGTTTTCCTGTTTAATGCGTTTTCTTCTTATTATCATTGCGATTAATCCATTTATGGTGGATTCGTTTTGCAATTAAAACTTTATTCTTCCGGCTATTGCTGAGGTTGTCAAACCATATCTCGTTTTGAGATCGCATCCATCTTAATCAGAACGCTCGATTATATAATTAAATAAATTGCGAATGCCATGTTTTGACCGACGGTGAAAGTGTTAAACGGTTTCTAATGTGTTCATTTGTAGAAACGAACGATAAGCAACAACAATGGTTATTTCATTAACTGCCGTGATTTTTCTTTAAATTTCATTTTTTTGGCAGTAATTAGTTTATTGTACATATGAAGCTAAGCTATATTCTCGATGCAGCAATTGCCAAATTTATGTTATGCCACTATTCCTGTCGTTCATATTCGGAGAACTTAATTACGAATTTAGTGTAATTAAGGTACTCAATTGTATATCACTAACGTTAATTATGATATTTTTTGTGACCATTAGAGCGATTGAATTGCAGCCTTAATTGTTGTTTGCTGTCGATTTCTAGATCTTGGCATATTTTTCTATGTGATCATTTTGGAAGTATCAACGAAATTGAGCATTTCGTGGGATATTGGTACGTTTAACAGCACAAAAATAATGAGCATCATTGAGATCTTGCACCAAACCAATGACCTATGCTCCTTATTTAACTTGCATTTTATTTATGCTAATTTTAGGACGCTTTATTATACATGTTAATCAAGTATTATTCACAAAATTAGGTTGCATTAATTCAAATCCTTTGATATGTAAATTCCAAGAAATTGTGATCGTAGTTGCTTTGATGATATTTTATATCACCTCCCTTGGGTTGGATTAATAGTTTAGAGACAAGCATGAACGTATGCTAACATTGAATAATTAAATATAATTTAAGATTATTCTACAACTATTTTTCTAATGATATTTTACATAGTGTTTAACCCTAATTGTTTTATTATTAAATGGTTTATTATTTTATTTTATTTCAACAGATGCTATTAATTCATGCAACTCATTGATTACTTGATTTCGTTGCCTTCACCGCTGCAATATTTCCCGACTGTCGCCTTATTCGGGCGCGGAGACCGCAACAGGGGTCATTCGAAGCGCCGAGCACTTCGCACCATTATCTGTTAGCGTTAGAAAGGGGAGACAATTAAAAAATTGAATTCTCTAGCAAATCACATTATTGCTCTTTCAATACTAGTAATGATCACGATATGGCTGGTTTTATTTCGATTTAAATTTTAACGGCGAAACGTTTGGTGTGCTCTCAATAACATGATACGTGCGTCACCATATGGTTACATGAAAAAATGGTCTCATAAATTCTCATATCATCAAAAATAGTTTTAATGATTAGTGAGGTTATTTTAAAATGACGTAAACGTAGATGCTATATTCGAATGAGCACCGTTTATCGTTCATAAAAATCCATTTTTCTCTCAGGATCGCGCAGCGTGAGTCAATCTTGTATATCAATTAATGAACCTTAACACGGTTGATAGCACACATTCATTTGTTTGCGCTAACATAAACAATTTACTTGTTTATCTTCAGTTTTAGTCAGGGCCGTAAGAAAGGGGTGGTAAAGTAAGTGCCCGCCATGGGCGCAACTGTGCTTGGGGCCAATAATACGAAAGACTACAATATTTTCGACCGATAGTAAAATTTAAGCAACCCACCTGATAAGTCTTCTTCTAAAAATTTTGTTTTGTAATGAGAGTTCGTAATCGTTCTGAAGACACGTTCGGGTATGACGTCCGATTACGAGGCGCTCATTCGTCATATGTCAGCGGTCCGAAAAGCGGACCGATTGGCCACAGACCTCCGTACTCTTTTAGGGATTTTTGCAGCATTTTCGAGGATAAATGCGTAATTGCGTGAAGCGGGACCAATAAACAGGTCGAGTCATTCGGGGGTCCTCATGTTCCTTTGTCTCGGATGTGAAATGTGCTCATGTTTCATCCTGAATTCCATCTAAACACTTGATTGAAACATAATCACGACGATGTTTTTATTTCATTGTGAGCAAACACGGCACCCATCTTGCGCACAGCTTTCTCATGTCCAAATTTTCAATCAATATGCGATGTACAGCATTTTTTGAAGGCCGCCTACCGTGTCTGGCGCTTCACACTCTCGTTACGGCTCTGGTTTTAGTATCAAATAATGCATTTATTGAAGCCTGAAATCGATAAATTTGGGTTATCATGATCGATTGATATAATCGTACGATGTACGAGTGTATAATGAGACGTAAGACACTCTCCCCGTCTCTGTCTCCGATTCACAATCAACGTGCGAGGATGCTCTCTCTGTATTACTCGAATTCACTCGCAGCGTATGCGAGATTCCTCATCAACGGGTTAAAGCAAGAAAATTGGATGAATTGGCTTTAATTATTAACTAGCTTTGCAACATTTCACGAAACCAAGAACGATGATTTGGGAAATAAAAGGAAAAAAATGGATCTGTTATGTTGTACAATGATGGTGTCAATAAGTGGCTATTTAATTTCGAACATAATTGAGCGAAGAATAAAAGAACACATTATGAAACAAACTTCTTTCACCAACGTGTCATTCCATACATGATTGATACGCTGGTGCGTCATGTATATTTATGAGCATGGAAAATAAAAACGAAGCAAACTACATTGTGATATGGCGATTTAAAGCGATTTGCTTGAAGGGCTTATAAAATGCGCTCAAAACGTAAAAGTTTTCAATTCGAAAGCCGATTGAAAATTGCATTTACGTATGAAAATGATTTAATTCAATGGGCTTCAATTAAGAGTTTAACGACCGTCGGAAATTATTATTTCGGCTCACCAGGCCTTCGAATAATCCAGTCGGCGAGTACCGACGTATCATTACACCGATTACTTTCTGTCAGCTCCTAATCAGCGTAAGACAATCTTCAATTCGAGGCAGAGTCAATTGTAAATAAACATTTGATAACATACAAGATCGCGTCATTTCTTTACATAAACAATGCACAAAAAATCGATTCATTTGCTCCTCCTTTAGAAGGAAATGATAATTGAACAAAGACTCATTCAACACGCAGCGAAGTTAAAAAAACAAGCATTGTCGATAGCTCGCAATTTTCGATCATTTCTTTGCGTAAACAAATAACACACTTGAAATCGAAATGATTATAAGTCGATAAATTTGGGCTTAACGATCTATACAATCATGCGAGGAACTATCCGTCTCAGTCTCCCGAACTGCGCTAAGTTCTCTCTGTCTCTGTCCGCCTCGGAGCTTCAATGCACAAGAGTGCTCTTTCTGAATAGTGAAGGTCAAAACGGTTATTACCGTGAGTACTCACGAAACGGTTAAAACGTAATCGCGTTGCACTTTCGATTCCGATCCAGTTATACGTTTTTTTGCGTTATTGAATCGCAATAAATGATTTGAAAATAATTAGAGTGTTTTTTGTTTGTTGTTTCAGACGATCTTCCGCGGCTAGAGTAGTGTTACTTAACGGTAATGGCGTTTGAATAATTAGTGGTTTCGGAGGAGAGGGCATGCTGCTGCAGCACGGGCCCGGGGCCGGGGCCGCAGCGTGCCCCGGGCCTTCTGCGGACCCTGAAATTGCCCTGGAAGTGGTTCGGAGAGTTCTCAAAGAGGGATGGACTGTGCACACCGGGCGAGATGGGAGGCTGTATTATTGCAAGTAAGAAAATTTTCATTAAATTTAAAGATATCTACAGATTTAAAGACGGAATCATGCAACTCGACGATATAAACTATTTGGACCCTAGAGATTTTTTTAGTTAAAGTTAAAGAGTGGAGCATATATTAACTAAACAAAGCATTTGTTTAGTTAATATACTGTTTATACTTCTTTAAAAAGAAAATGTTCGTCTGAATGAAACACAGCAGTTCCGTGGTAATCCGGCCCCGGTCTAATCCGGCGACCCTTGTAGTCCGATATCTCAATAGAAGTAGTACATATGTACGATGAAGCTTCGTCAATGTAAAAGCGTGATTCTGGATAGACTAGCTTTTACTATTGATTGTGGGCCAGGCAAGAGAAAAACTTTCAAAAAAGCTAAAAATCCAAAGGTAGACTAGAAATAAGTTGTATTCTCTTAATTCCTATAGTGGAATATATGATATATTAAGTGGAGTGATATATTAACCTTTTCGCGAGTACTTACGGAAATATCCGTTTCGACCTTCACTATTCAGAAAGAGCACTCTTGTGCATTGAAGCTCCGAGGCGGACAGAGACAAAGAGAACTTAGCGCAGTTCGGGAGACTGAGACCGAGAGCTAGAGATTGTATAGATCGTTAAGCCCAAATTTATCCATTTATAATGATTTCGATTTCAAGTGTGTTATTTTTTTACGCAAAGAAACGACCGAATATTGTTTGTTATCGAGAGTGTTTGTTTATTTAACTGCTTGCTGTTCTTCGCTGCGTGTTGAATGAGTCTTTGTCCAATTATCATTTCCTTCTAAAGGAGAAGCACTTGAATCGATTTTTTGTGCATTGTTTATGTAAAGAAATGAAGAGTGTTCATGACAAGTGGCTCTGCCTCGAATTGAAGATTGTCTTACGCTGATTAGGAGCTGACAGAAAGTGATCGGTGTAAAGCGATTATGACATCAACGACTTCATCGATTTTAAATTTGCTCACTAACGAAAAGGTTAAGAGTCCTCCATAGTTCATACGGAGTAAGTTCTCGCAAATTTCAATCTTGCCTTTCAATGTCGAGCTGTAAGCAGAGGCTTCTTTTTCTTGGTAACAGCGATGTAAACAGACTCCTTGAATTTAGGGGCTTAGGCACTTTTGAAATGCCTCTGCGAATTCTAATCATGTATACTTTCCATCCCCAATACGGTCAGCAACAGCCCTATAACTGAGCCCTTATCCCAAAAGATTCTCGATGACATTTCTCTTATCAGTAAAGAGTTTCTTCATCCTGTAAATAATGATTAGAATATATTATTTGATGGTAGATGAGTGGCTTATTTCTCAAAGTCCAGGAGGTAAATGACAGGGAATAAATCTGCATTTGAAGCACTTTGAAGTATTCCCGCCAAAATTGACCCAATCAACTTTGTCCGTTTTCCCGTTCGTTTGAGCAACTGTAACATCCAAACCTTGTTCTTATTAACCCTATCGGATCGAAAATCGTGAGACAGAGACGGGTGTCTTGCTTCTCATCATACACTCGTGCATCGATGGAAAATTTGTGTCATAAAGGTCTAAACATACTCAATATATATATTTTAATAGAAACTCGTAAATGTTCATATTTTCAACAAAATATTGTATTTTAAAGAATCTTTTAAGCGTCATAAAATTTAGGTAAAATTAACTGAAATCTTTCAACAAAGATAAGACGACTTTCGTTCGTGTTGTCTTGAGAGCAGGCGTTTGTTTTAATAATTAAGATACTCACATCATTCTTATTGTTGATCAACTTTGTTATTCCCCTTTGACTGTTCTGGATTGGCGTCATTAGCCGAGTATCACCACTCCTTAGCAAAATCTATTCCTTCAAAAGTAAACAGACATGTTCATTATCAAGCCTGTTACACGCTACGGCGGAGCTGACAGAAAAGTGGGTTTACATTAGAGCGTAGCGTGTATGTTCTCTGGTTTGAAAGGGTTAATTTGATACACATTACTATGAGTTGTTAAGAATTCGATTTCTTTAGGCTAGTAAATATTGAGATCCCGACCAATTAAAAACATTGGGTCAATTTTGACGCCCATTGTTTATAAGTTCTGGATGTATAAATACAACATATATTTATCAAGTGTTAAGGGTTTTTTTTGAGTCCTATTTCTCCTTTTTTTGAGCCAATTTTTAGCAATTTCCAAGCCACTGAATGATCAATATTTCATTATCGTTAATCGCACATTTATCGTAATGATGTCTTTTCTTTATTGGTATGTCTAATACGTACACAATTAGCATCTCAATCTAGTAAGGATCATAATTTAACCATTAACTGACACATAATATATCATTGCTTCTGTGACTCCTCCTATGACATCTTCATTTTATGAATTTGCGGGTCTTTCAAATCAATAATCACTTACATCTGATTAATATAGTCATTGAATGATCTGATATATTAATTTCAATACCGTAATGGCCGATGACACAACATGTGTGCCATAGCTTGGATAACTGTTTACTGCCGATTAATATTTGCGCTATGCTTTCGCCAATTGTTACTGTCTGACGATAAAGATGGCTTCCATGAATTTTTAGGATTATTTCTATCAAAATGATATCAATGTCGAATTCTGATTATCCGATCACATATAATCGAAGCAGTCTATCCTACGAAAAGATATATTTTATTTGAGTGAAAAAAATTGAAAAAGATTAGAAATTTGTCTCGGATCATTTTAATTTTTAATAGATCACTTTCTAAACAAAGAGAATAGTTTTTTTAAGTGCATGATAGTCGAATGCTGAATAATCCGAAAGTCAGCAGTTTGATAATAGCACCATGAGATGCTGCTTTAGAGTGTTTCACTCTCTTTGTGATAAGATTTAAGCTAATCTCCAACAGGGATACTCAGTCGGCGGCTCGCGATCGCTCTTTGAAATCCACAAAACCATTATTGTTCGACCTTATTTCATATGTAATCTAAGTCCGTTTCATGCGCGAAAAAAATAACGTAATTTAGACTCCCTCCTCCGACGCTTTGTACGTTCCGTGCAAGGTCAGCTTTGGTATATGAGGACGAATAGGGTCCTTGGGCGGGTTAAATTTCATCCTGGGTCATCCGTTTTTATCAGATATCGTCCGAGGAAATCTGGTGGGCCTTAAAAACATTTTATACTTGTTTTTATAGACGATAAATCGTATCTGGAGTGGCGAAATACGGACTCTGGTTTTCAGCGAACAAAAAATACTGGATGCGCGATTCCATCTAACGATGCTGTTTTGATAGTACGTATGGATTTATGACTTAAGCGACCTCTTCAGAGGGCATGATTTTCATAATATTTACGTCGTAAAATTATTGTTTGGGTGTACTAAAAAGTCATGGCGCAGTTGAAATTGCGACTTTTCCACGGTAAATTTGTCCTTTAAATAAAATACGTACAAGATGGTTCCGTGTACAACGTATTACGATATATGGGCGTAAGATGTATATTTTTAAGGTTTCTACATAGATTATTCAATAATGAAATGCATTTTCTGCTTGGAATTCTTCTGCCTAACATGTGTAGTTACTATGTCAATATCTTAATCCATTATTCAGGACTGATCTGGACAGGACTGGAGGACAGTATAACATGTCCTTTTACGATATTATCATTGTTCTCCTGTAAATCCACATTATCCGATGTTCCAATATTGGAACACGTAATTTTTTATCAGTTAACGTTTTCATGTTTTCGTGTCACTATATTTTTTTTGTGTTGATTTACTTCATTTCCCTGACCGAAAAATGATTGAATCCACGATCAAGCGTTTGTATCGTGGATTCGATTTTGGACTCATATTGTAAAGCTTGGGATTCAAATCCAAATTATAGAAAATATCTCCGTACTGTCACGTGACAGAAGATAGGAGATCGAAAGAATTAAAATATCCGATCACGCCTATAGATTCTATTATATTAGGAATACCCATAAGCAATGTCGTTTTTTTTCAATGCAATTCATTATAATTTCTCATACATTTTATTGAAATTTTCTCAAAATAACACTAAAAAATAATTTCCTACATTATCTATCACCTTCTGCCACCTTCCTTTGAATCACCGTTTTTTGTTTGTTTGCGAAGGGGGGAATCTTCAAAAGATACCACCATTCTGATGGTAATATGGGATTTTTACTCATTAAACCCCCCTCCTCTTCGGCTGCCACTCGGCTACTAATTAAGTATTGCACGAGAGGGGCAGTGATGTGTCCCTCACGGGATCTCCATTTATCTCTTTCTGGATGTCATTCTACTGCTAAAGTTCGTCGTCTTGTACGTTCAGCATCCTACTTCTGCCGCATAGCGCGCGTCCTGTATTTGCACCACGCATTTCATGTTGCTAGAGGAGAGCGAGCTGATTCCCAGCTCCTCCCGTAGGATGTCCCTTTCGGTGCTCCATGCTGGGCAGACAAATTTCGTGTGTGTAGCATCGTTGTACACCGCTCCGCAGTGGTGGCACTCCGGGTCGGTATATTTGCCTATTTTGTGTAGGTAGCTACCATAACAGTCGTCCCCGGTGAGGACCTGGGTCAAGTGGTAGCACAGTTGACTGTGCTTTCTGGCTACCCAGGTTCTCAGATTCGGTATTAGCTCGTGTGTCCACCGACCTTTAGTGGAGTTGTTCCATCGGGACTGCCACGGCGTCATGGTGCTTTGCTTATCGTTATTCTTGTCTTCACCTTTCTATATTGTCTATCTCTCGTAAGCAAGCGGTCGATTGGCGGTATGGCAGTCAATTCTTTGAATCACCTATTTTCTTCTGAAATCCAGCGGGTTTTGACTGAAATTTGTCTGAAAAGGCGGTTTTTAACCTAGAAAGGTTAAAAACCGCCTTTTCAGTTCTATAGAAATAGAACTGAAATTCTGATCTCGAGATTCGCCTAGCCAAGATTGCGTGTTATTGTGCTGCAACGCGATGATGCATCTATTCACCAAAGCTGGTCTATTTTGATGCAATTATTTTTGGCAGTATTTCCATTCCAATTATTGCCTTAGAATCCCACCATAGAGGCAATAGCACTTTTTTTGAACGCAATGATCGTTTATGGGGTTGAAATAGACTTTTGTCCACAGCATAATAATTATTTTATTCAGTTTTCTTTGAACAGAAAACCCATTTCTCATCACCGGTCATTAAATCACGAAGAAATTATATTAATAGCTATTTTTCTTGCAATAAGCTGTTGATGTTGAGCCATTAAGTTGTAGGACAACATAGTTAAAAACCATGGTAGTGTGGGATTCCTATCCACTAAAACCTCTAGCCTTTTTTTCTTCACTAACCCCCTTGGAATCCGCTTTTGCATGGCTTCAAGAGTTCGTTCTAATTTTTCTTTTTCTCGCATGACCACATTAGCTAAATTCTCCCACGCTTCCCACTTTTTTTTGGATTTGGTAATTGTGGTAATCAAGTTGGATATAGGTGGGGTTTCTCCAATTTTTAGTCCTTCTTGCCAATTTGAAATAGGTAAGTGTCATCAGTATCTGGGTCAGGTGATAGGAGAGTTCTCCCTGTCTACGTGAGGACCATTTTTGTATAGCTGGGATCGATTGGTTTATCCATCTTCCCTTAGTTCCGATGTCCCGGTGATTCTGCAATTGTTGGATTGACTCATTCCGGGCTTCCTCTTTTCCTGCTTTTTTATTATATCTGCGATTCTTTTCCATAGCGAGGATGTCCATGGGAAGTATGCCTGTTAGAATTTGTACTGGACTAGGATATGCCGACCATTTCTGATAATTTTTCGATGACCAGCGTCAGATTGTCTTCGATTGCAGACTTCATGGCTGCTTCATCCGCCTGGTTGGGCTGTTCACTTCAAGGCTTGTCTTCTGAATTCAAATCACCAGATTCCTGCATTCCTGACATCTCGCAGATACTCTTTGTAGTCTTTCTTGCTTTCTTTTTTATATGTTAATATGAAAAAGCATACAGCTCCGCAAATGTTGTTGCAACTGACACGTCTTTCACAATTGTCTATAGACTGAAAGAAAACATTTTGAAGATTACTTATAGAAAAAACGACATTACTTATGGGCACCCTATTATCATATTCTAATTTAGTCATATTTGAAAAGCAGTCCCCATATGATTTTTTTCTACTCTTAAGCTTGACGTAGTAAATTTTCTGTGACGTTCATTTGTAAGTCTATTAATCGACTCCAATCAACTTAATATTTTTTGTTCTAGTCTCATAAACGCCATTATAATAAAATTTAAGTGGTTTTTTGTGGTTGTTAATTTGTTTTTTGGTCCATTTTATAGCGAAACAAATACCATGCCATGCTCGATACCATGAAGCATAATGGCGTCCCATTTGCCTTTCAATTCTCGATCAATAGATTCGTTTATTTACACTAACGCAGCCATTATTTAACAAACAAAAACAGACATGTGTACCAACATTGCTGTGACCATAAATTTGATTAAACACTGTTGGCAACAAGCACCGGTTAATCTGTTTTATAATGTCGTGTTCGATTCTTCTCGATGCGTATCTAATAGGATACATAATGCACATTGTGGTTTGATGTTTTTTTCCATTTATAGAAAATTTATTTGTGTAGAACTTCTCTAATGGCCTTATAAGCAAGGGTTCCATTTGTACATGTTTATTTGCTTCCCTGTCTGAAGTGTATGTTTAATACATGAGGTATCTGAAAAATTAATGTGTCATATTAACGAATAGGACAAATGGTATATTCAATACTAAAGCGATGTAATAAATTAATGTTATTTAATTTTGAAGAATTTCTTTGGTGTCAAAACGATTGAGATCTAATATGACATGAATCTAATTACATATCAAATCCTTTTAATGGTATTATTCAGATTTTACAGTAACAATTCGGTTCTTATATAACATGTTATTCTATCAGGGAAATTCGATCGACTTCGCAGAATCACAGAAATGTCTATATTTAGTTTCTCAAGTATGGAATTTAATTTATTCGAGCTATTATCGTCTGAGATAATACAGTGTTAATGTATGTACCGTAGATCTTAGCACGAATTCGCACAGTCGCGATTCAAGCACTCTCAGGATTATCCCAGGGGAATAATTTCGTACGAGATCAAGTCTGGCAATATCCATCGGTCAGGATTCTATTTTTTTTCCACCTCGAAAGGATCAAAACTCATCGGGGAGCGATGAAAAACTTCACCTTTTCAAGACGAGGGATTAATACGCCTTAAGAATTCATCCGAAATCGAACGTCCGAAAGAAAATTCGCCCACGAAAACCCGAGAAAAAAGGGATAATAGAAAGTCTAGACAAAAAGTCATCAACAATTATATTACAATTCCGAAGACGACAAATCAGACTCTTTTGATGAGTGTTCAAATAATCTATTACATTCGGCGTCCATTAGGGATTCGAACGGTCCATCGTCATTGTGACTCGTTCTCAGCGTTGAGCTTTCAACAAAGCTATTACATAAATGGTTAATGTATAATGGAAAGACCTTTTTGCAAAAGTTGTTATATGAGCAAATCTACTGTTTCATTTCAAAGGCGACTATTTACAGCGTTGAAGGTCGATCCGAAATGGAAATAGGACGATAGAAGGCGTCGCAATTCTTCAATAAAGATAATGTATGTATATAATACGAAACGGGTAAAGATGAATTAATAATATAAGCTTTGCGACGTTTCATACTTGGATGATTAAAAAATCATTCCATATTAGGGATGCAGTGGGACATAAGATTACGCGAGCGATTCAAATATAACCCGGAATTTTCCTATACATATTTATTAGTGATATTTAAAAATACAATTGGAAATCTTATTTTTTTCACATAGTTCCCTTCATTAAAAATATATTTATTCCGTCGCTGCAGATGAATACTTATATACTTTAATACTTTGATGTGATTCGTAATTATATTACGGAGGAATACAAAAATTCTGAACCCCGTATCTATTATATTTCATATCGATATTCCCATTATGAGAGTCGAGGTGTAGTAAATACATCACCGGTAGGGAAAGTTTAATATAACAATTTGAAAAACATATATGTACTGTATTTATGTATACATAGATTAGACAGTTACTGCTCCTATGCGTCGCCTAAGCTTGCCAATTAGTAGTTACGCCACTGTTTCCAAGCGTCCAGATTTCGGCGGGAATGTCTCGATTTAATAGCCTTTATCGTGACAGGTTCGAAATCTAATATCAAATTTAGTTCTATTTACACTATTTAAAAATGTATCATAAATGCGCACGAACTTTTGGACTGACCTGATATTAGGAGGCATTTTGCAAGCCATCATGGGTCTCATGTATCAGTCAATTGCCAATAAAACTCACCAATGTAATTAAATAGATCATCTATACTTTTACACATTTTTTAAGTATTGTAAAATCAACAGCGAAAGAAAAATAAATTTTAGTTGTGCGATGTATTCTATTTTGCGTAAATATTCTATGTTTACATTCGCGGTTAGATTTATCGGATGTATAAGATGAATATATAGTGTTTATAGTATTTTAAACACTTCCTTCTTTATTGATTATGTAAACATGGACTATTTTAATGTTCGTCGGTTTTGTCATCAGATTCATTATAATGTTCGTTGTTAGTTTGCATCCTATTAATGTGGTTAAATAAAATCTATGTGTATAATTTGTGAATAAAATTAGTCTTTTGAGAATTTATTTATTAAGAAAGAACCTAATTTTATTTAAATTTCGATTTAATGGAGTTAACTGTAGATGTGTGACACTCATATGAGCGCCCTTTGCTCTCTCTTTCGCACGCTAGACTTTCGATTCGGTGCGACAGAGAAAGCATATTCAGTAGGCAGGATCATGTTACGCTATTAAAAAGTGCTTTAAAATTTCAACATGGTTTTATTTAAAAAATAATGAGATTCTTTCTTGTAATTTGTTGATTGGCATCGGATAGGTGCTTAAAAGTCGTTATATCATCGGGCAGTGATGTGATAATTAAATGCCGACTCTGTCGGCAACGGAGTGTTAAAACGCCAATTGCGATGATATGTATTGATTAACGGTTGTCAAATAATGATCAAATGATATTAAAACTGTGATAAAAAACCGTCATGGCTTAAGCGATTTCGTATACATTTCGGCATCAATTTTGTTCACATCATCGAGTTTAATTTCATATTCAATCGCTGCTTCACGCGATATGTATTAATATAATTCATGCGTGATGATGAGTCACAAACAGATATTTTTTCAAGCAAATGTGAATGTACACACTATACGACGGCGATATTTTGGAATAAATCGCCGAAAAACACAGGAGCCATGGCTCACTTTTTTTGGAGTCATCGAGCTGTCAAATTTCTGGCACGGCTTAAATACCGCGCTGGGAAAAATGATAAAGCGAGTTTTCATTGTCGGGCTTTTTTCCCATGGCTGGTATCCACTTATCTTTGATTTATTTCGTTATTGGAATCGTTGTTTAGAAAATGAGGGGGTTTCATTGATTTGGTGAGACGACCAGTCGCAGTTGTCAACCTTTTTGAAGGTGAATGCGGCCATGGCTGGCCGTCGTGACTCACGTCTGTACACGGGCGATTTGGAAGATTGTCCAAGCACAAAAGAGCGACAAGCATCTGCTATTGTATATCGTGATGGCATTCGACGCTTTTAAAACTTTATTATCCCTAAAAAATAAACATAACAGGTACATTTGATTTTCAGTGTGAATCAAAATACTTTTGACCTTTGATATACAAACCCCCCACCCTTCCTATTTTTCTTAATTTGCTTAGATTGCACAATCAAGCACCAAAAATGATCTTAATGGGTCTGAATAAAATAATAGATATAGATGCTATATTTGTATATCCACCACTTATCGTCCATACAAATGGAATTTCTCTCAGGACCGCGCAGCTTGAATAAAACTTGTATATCAATAAATTAACCTTAGCAATGCTGGAACCCATAATAGCGTTTCAAATAGAATCACTTATATAATAGTATTCCTTTTTCCAAATGGTTCTCGGACTATTAATTTATCGTACTTTAAGAATACATCTTTATTTACTTCTTTCATTTTATTCAGTTATTCCATTAGTGTTCTCTTTTGGTTCAAAATTTGAGATGGGAAGTCTTCTTTAATGTGTTAAGCGGGGAAGTTCCTTTTCAAAAACGTAACATACACTGTGTGCGCACATTATCGTTAGGACGTATATATACGTCACGCCCACCTGGCGTGAGTTCATATTATTAATTTTTTAATGATGCTTAGAATTGACACAAATTCAAAACTCTGTGTGATATATTTTAAAACAGTTGCTGTGACACCAGTATGTAGATTCTTTCCCTTTTTTGTAATAAACTCGAGATTTCATGGTTTTAGTTCCCTTTCATTTATTCTTTGAAAATGTCTTTCTACTAAGTGTGAGGCGTTTAGGTGTAATGCTGTTTTTTGATGGCATAGGTTGGCTTTTTACTATGTTGTCTGAGCTGAGCATCGATATATTTTTTTTGTCCTTCCATTTTAAAGTTATAAGTTTGCCTTTGAATCTTACCTTATGCTACTAGTTGCCGCTTACTAAATACACGTCCAATACAATATCGAAATGCAACCAACTTGCTACTTATATTAAATTCATGTCAAAACATATATTGACAACTCACACTTTCGTTAATCAAAAAAAGTCCCGCCTGCTTTAGGACTCAAAATATATTTCGAGGACATATATATACGTTCTAACCAATTCCGATGCAGTTTACGTTGGACGTATATATACGTCATGCCCACTTAATAGGTCAAGATATATAGATTTGGATTTCATATGTTTTATTTTTATTTTTCAATAGATCTATTTTTCTAACATACTTCTTTTACTTCAAAGAGTATAATATTTCTTTTCCTAATGTGTTTTTCAATGTTTCGGATACGGACATATTCCAACATAATTTTAATATTTATTTTGTCGTCATCTGTTGATGATTGATGTAATAATTCTCTGCTTTGTACTCTATGAAAAAAACACGTTCAAATATTGTATTCTTTTATAGAAATACAATTGAATCTTTGTGTTCGTAAAACTTGCTCGGAAATTTAACTGAAACGTGATAAAGGATAAAAAATATCATAAATGTAATGTTATTTGAATAAATAATAATATTGTATCAGAAATAGAAGTACAGCATTGAAAATTAAGCGCTATGTATTGCTTTTTGTAATATTTAAGAATATTAAGACGTGTAGGGGTACCTTTACAGAACGACCTTGTCATCGATATACGAGTGTATGATGAGACACAAGATATTCTCTTTCCGATTACTAGATGTGCGAGAATACTCTTTCTGTATCACTCGAATACTTTTGTAGCATATTCGAGATTCCTCATCAACGGGTTAAGAATCCGTGTTTGTTTTAATTACTGCTAAAAAATATCACTTATAGACGGCTCTCGCTGATTTCATCAACAGTTGCAGTATCCATTTTTTCAGAATTCAAGATGTAATCGATTTGAAACGATAAATCCTGAATTATTTTTATGAAGACTCGTAGAACTAACACACTCTATCAACGTTTGATATATATTAGTGTTTTTAGTATACAGAGTATATATATATTGGCGAAAAAGATTAGCAATTGAATAATAAGATTAAAAAAAGATATATTACACTTTATTTGAAAAATATACAGTAGTATAACCGCTAGGAATGGACTTAGTGGTCTCATTGAATACATTATGCTAGCTAATGAACCAAAACTAATTGCCCTCCACAAGCCCGTAAGATATGTAAATTCTGCTAAATTTTCATGGAATCGTAATACAGTTCTTATAATCATTTGAATTTATATATCTATGAACACCTACTATATCCACATTCTACATGGGTTATAATCTCGCAGTACAGTGAAAGACGATATTCAAATAGTCAAATCTAAATTTTCCGAGACATGTTTGTGATCTCGGTTCACAAAGGTCATCCTAATTTTAGTGAGCATTGCTATCATACGTAAATTGACCCCTCCCTATATGATTTATCCTCGCCACGGAGGGTAGCAAAATCCAGGATTATATGGAGCTTCAGTCTAGACCAGGGGTGAGGAAACTTTTCGAATCGTACTCCGAAACGCGGGAGCTTATCTGGCAACGATAAGCATTCGGAGGCCCCATCTGTAATCGTTTGTCGGATTAGTTCGATGTATTTGAGTGCCTCAGAATTTTATTTAAATTGAACAATCGTCGATCCTGTTTGCTATACTCTTCGAGTGCTTCGCTGAGAAAATAAGGAGTGTTTTGCTAGGGTAATTCAATATAGCGAGCGTTGAGAGAATTCGTGGATAATATCGACGCTGTAACAACATCGTTCCATGGAGTTTTAAATATATTTTTTGGATGTAAGGCCAGAGTATCATTCATTGTCTCAATTTTCTGCCAGAAAAATACAAATAGGTATCTATTTATTTTCAATTATCCAGCAAGAAACATCTTTTCAATCTACAAACATCTATTTTATTACATGAATTGAAAATTTCGTTTAATCAATTTAGGATCAATGTATTCATAAGTTTATCCATAAGAAAAATAAGATTGTCGGAACATATCTTCGAGTATTTCGAGTCATTCGAACAACTTGTATAACTTGAGTATTCTATTCAAGTTGGTATGGTAATATGAATTTTAAATAGGGGGATTTCATGTAAAAAAGATCGTTTTATATTTACCATCTTGAGAGACAACAATAGAAGTGGTTGAGGGACCAGGAACTGGGTCCTTCAGGGATAAGCAGGCATTGTGCTGGATCGTCTTTATCAATTTCTCTTAAGAGTTATTATCAAGCGTTTTTATATAAGAAGTTTGGCTATTATTGCTCCAAATTTACATTATTATCTTGTTCTTAAGATGCCAACATATTATATATCCATTATTGGACGTAGGCGGGTTCTCATTGTTTTCCACGTGAGTTTAAAGTAGGATAAGATTATTTGGATAGAAAGTAAGAGAGGATCTATGAGTGCTACTAAACAATAATTCTATAGTGGTCCTGCCCGACTATCGGAATCAGGAAATCAAGCTAAGCATGGATGGCAAATCTTATAATTAATTTATATTATTGTTGGTGTTTCTGTCGTAAACTTTTCTGGGCACGATAAAAATTAATCAATTTGGCTTGAACGTCACGAAAAATGAAACTCTAACCGGCAGTTGGTCGAAAAGATTGGGAAAATTATATCTGTGTCCGTCGCATATATTAAAAAAGACGCTAGGAGCATGCGCTGCACCGCGTCTATTGTGTTTGTTTCTATACGTAGCATAAAGCGACCATTAGAATAATGGATTACCTATTTTATTATATATTACACAACAAAACAGATGCTATATTTGTATGTCCGCCATTTATCATCCGTACAAATCCACTTATCTGTCAGGATCGCTGCAGCGTGTATGAAGCTTGTACATAAATAAATAAATACTGTCCATAACACACAATATTCGGTAATTTCTTTGTGTAAACATAAATAATACACTTGAAATCGATTCATTCTCCGAGCTCAACGTGTAAGGTTGCTCTTTCTGAATCACTGGAATTCGGATACTACTTGATGTCTTACCTTTTTAAGGGGTTAAACTAACAATTTTCATCAACAACTGGAAACAATGCATTGCATAAAAACAACGTTTCCTAGGAGCTAAGAAGTTTCACTTCTATCGCGCAAATCACAGGCATTTTTATATTATTTAGTATGTACACTCAAACCTCTTTTTGTGCGATTTCGAAGTTATGCGGTTTTTTTAAAACAATTTTTTTCCAATGTTTCTTTTTTAAAAATACATTATCCAAAGAAATTTCCAAAACTCCAACTATGTACTTATGGAGTTATAGCTATTTTAGTGACGCGGCAACTTGGCCGGTCTTACCATAATTTAAATCTTTTAACGCGTTTTTCTCGAAACTACTTTTTTCAACACTCAAGTTTTAATTCATTAATTAAACTTCAAACTGGGTACGATTCTTTTCTATATAACCCTCTATTATTCCTACCAGATTTATGTCAAAATTTATTTTTTAACTATTTAAAAAAAATTAAAACTGTTGACAAAATAAGACCAAAAATGACTGATTTTTTTTTAAACGCAAGACGTCCTTTAAATGTTACCAAAAATGATATTTTTTAATTGACTTATTGTTTTACTGTTTTTTTTTTTAATTAACTTTTTTTATGCGATTTTGGATATATTTTATATAGCTGTTTCAAAGTTATGCGGTTTTTAAAATCCATGGAATGCATCTTCACTTTTTCTATGTAAGTCTTTTTTTTTTTTGTGCGATTTCCCGCGGAACGAATCTAATACACAAAAAAGAGGTTTAAGTGTATATGATTTAATTATACATATAATTTTCAGACACAAACAAAATTGATAGAAGATTTATATACAATATTTAGGGTGAAGGAGGAAAACTACCTTATTTGAAACGCGCGCCCTTAAGAACAATTATTTGGAAAAAGGGTGGGGTAGTTATAATATGTTCTCGTATTTGTCATCTTATATTATCATAAACAATTTGTCCAAAATAATGGACATAATATGATTTTTAATCCATTTGCAACCCCTATTTAAATATTTGTAGACGCCATTTTTGGACATTAAAAATGTGTTTTGGAATTAAATCTCACGATAAATATTGACCAATTAAGAAATAAAAAATATTAAACTGCAAATTGATATGTAAAAAAATATCCTAAGCACCCTCGAAGGGCGATAAATTTGAAGTAAATGTTTGAGAATCCCTACGCAAACCGTCGCTTTGGACCTCCGAGATTCGTTTCATTTAACTTTGTACCACTAAAAAAGCACTTCAACTCTTGAAGATTAATTGCGTTTGCTTGTTTCAGCCCCGACATACAGCAGTTAAAATTATTTTTTTAGCCAAATTCGCCGCCCCAACTCTAGCTCTAATCAAGCGCACGAATCTCAAACATTTTTTTTAATAAGCCTAAATTTTCTCATGTCTACAATTTTATATATCATATCGCGATTGTATCGGTACAAATGGCAATCGATTTATTCGAGCTGGACGCGGACACGCGCATTATACACGTATGATTTGTTTCGCGTGATGTGAGCGTTCGTGCAGTGTTGGGGTAATTACATAATGATGCCAAAAATTAGCATGAAAGCCTGCCAACAATTGACCTCTTCATTCCGAGGCATGACTATGAAAAAAGGGGATGTTGAGTACGAATTTTGTGGCTCTAAAAATAAAAGGCGGCGAAGAAACGGACGTCGGCTGTTAATATGCTGACGCCTGGGAACGAATAAATTAGTCTGTGTTGTAGTGTGATTTTTTTCCTCCGACAATCAGTCGAAGGCTTCTGAGGTCACCAAAATTGCCTTTTTGGAATGGAATTCGAGTGGCGATTTTATCGGCGGTTTATAATTTCCTGAAAAACAGTAATAAATCATGATTTTTTTGAAAACCGTAATGAAATTCGTGTCATGTATGACTTTGTTTAAGAGATATTTTGTACAAGATAAGAGCAGATATACTGATCGAACTGATTTTTTTAGCGATTCTCAAGTACTAATCAGGCTAAATTTTATTATGGTGTTGTTGAATGATATATAATATCACTACGTGATTATGATGATGAACCGTACCCTCTTAACAACACGTATAACGAAGCCACGCGCCTTGCAAAATATAGTTTATATAGCAAAATTAGTCATACGTCTTGAATATCATTATTTATAGTATCGATCGTTTATTATACCTCATATTTTTGATACCTCAGATATTGGGAACTTCTTGATAAATATCGATTGTATCTTTTCGACAAATTAACTAAATCTTTGATGAATAATTCGAAAGAAAATCGATTTAATAGATTTGAGATATTAAATAACCAATGAAAATCATTTTAAGTAATAATAGATCTAACGAAGATCAAAAAACCTATAGAAGATATTCCGTTTACAAATTTTAATTTAGAATGATCCAAATCCT
Source organism: Stenopsyche tienmushanensis (assembly GCA_008973525.1). NCBI lineage: Eukaryota > Metazoa > Arthropoda > Insecta > Trichoptera > Stenopsychidae > Stenopsyche > Stenopsyche tienmushanensis. The sequence continues at coordinate 377,742 of WACJ01000546.1, read as the reverse complement.
TATATTAACACATTCCCGTCGGGCTACCCATAACATTGTCTTTTGTTTGAGGCGGGGCGTATTTTCGAAAAATTTCAATATTAGAAAAAATGCTCTAACTTTTAACTAGTATATAGTTGTTTAGAAAAATTGGAAAAAATGTTTAAGCTATCTCGCGGCCCGCGGGTTACATGCGACCCCAACGAATATTTTTACGACCCAGCCAACAAAACGAACACAATATTAAAAAAAATGTGGTATAACTCGAACAATGATACCACTCCAGAACAGCTTCACTCTTCAGATTGATAGGGATGATGCTTGGCTACTTATTTATTTCAGCCCTTTATATACAATATGTCTTCATCAAAACCATGTAGTAATAATTACAAACGAAAAATCGCTGATGAACATCGAAATTTCCAAGAAGAGTGGGAATTGGAATATTTTTGAGTAATTTGCTTGATATGTAATAATACTATAAACCTTTTAACTGCCAGAGCGTAATGAGCGCGTACAAATGCGACTCGCCGGTGAGTCATTAGCATTTAAAAGGTTAATGCACTAAAGTTAAATAATATTAAAAGTTACTATGAACAACATTAATCAAAATATGATAATTACGAAGGACTAATGAGGCAAGAAAGCCTCCAAACATTTACTGAAGGTGATTTCATCAAAAAAAATGCCTAATTAAAGCTACACAAACTCTTTATCCGGAAAATTTGAAACATTTTCAGGCTATAGCTTTGTCTCGAAATACAGTTGTAGAACGAATTACTGATTTAGTCGCCAATTTAAGTGATCAGATCAAAGCAAAATCATCCAGTTTCCACGTATGAAAAGATAAATCTTCAGCGAGATCCAGCATAAACGATGCTCACCTTGGATCAGTTTTGAAAGTTATCATTGTTAGTAGTATAGTCCCTGAAGTAGAAAATTTAGTAGCAAAGAAGAGATGCCAAGTATCAAGAAGAAAACATTAAATTGTCACTAAATTTAATCATATCCCTAGTCAATTCAGATAAATGCATTTCAATTCTTAACCCCTAAAGGAGTAATATCCCAGGGCCTGAGACCCCCCCTCCACTATTCAGAAAGAGCACTCTTGTACATTGAGCTCGGAGACAGACAGAGATAGAGAGTAGAACGTAGCACAGTTCGGGAGACAGAGACGGAGAGCTTCCCCGCATACATCGCACGATTGTATAGATCGTTAGCCGTTAATTTATCGACTAATAATGATTTCGAAGTGTGTTATTTGTTTATGCAAAGAAATGACCGAATATTTTGTGCTATCGAAAGTGTTTATTTATTTAATTGCTTCCTATTGAGAATGAGTCTCTGTCCGATTATCATTTCCTTCTAAAGCAGGAGCAAATGAATCGATTTCTTGTGTATTGTTTACGTGAAGAAATGAAGTGGTTTTGTTTGCTATCAACAGTGATTATTTACAATTGACTGCCTCGAATTGAAGATTGTCTTACGCTGATAGGAGCTGACAGAAAGTAATCGGTGTAAAGCGATTATGGCATCAACGACTTTATCGATTTTAAATTTGCTCACTACTCAAAAGGTTAAGCCAGGCTTAATCTTGTTAAAGGTTATTTTGTGTGTTTGGTGGAATGTGCAAGGAATCATCCATTTTTAACTAGTCAAATCAAATTAATTACCGAAACGGTCACGGCAGAATTGCACTGTGATTAATTAGAAAGGTTTAACAACAAACTCAAAGAAATACATCCAGGAATAAACTTCAGGAATTAAATTGCCAAGTTTTATCACATCCTCCGTGTTAACCCGATATGGCGCCTTCGACTCGTCATTTGTTCAGGTCTTTAAAACATTCGAACCGGGATAGACTATAACCAAGCCAAGATGGAATTAAAAACTACCTTCTTAATTATTTTAATTCAAAACCGCAGTTATTTTGATGAAAGCGATCAAAAATGTATGGTAAATATTGGAGAATATTGAAAATATTTGTATAGAAAATGGTTTACTTTTCAATACTATAAAAGAAATTATATCATATTTTCTGCATTCTTTCAATGAATGAAATTTCAAGCAATATACTGATGAATTAAGTCTGTATGAAACGATGTATTTATTGGCTTTGACGAGTCGCTAAGTCTTGAAATCCAACGTATAATATGCATTCAGAATATTTATAAAGTCACATTTATCTGCTCATTTTGTTCTTTCGTCCGTTGAACCTCAACAGCACGCTCTGACATAAATAATGCGATTGTAAAAAAAAGTTGGACAGAACTGTTTGAGGAATCAATTTATATTCCATTAGCAAGTTACTACGAGTTGAAGAGTCGATGCGGAATTTCATTGAGGGCACGTTTCGCTTTCCAGCGCTCAGACACGGCAGAAACACTTCCTCGAATGTATTCATCAGCGTCTTCTTGCTCCGGGATATGATGCAATTTCGAGTATATCTTTTTCATCGGCCTCCCGAAAATATCGCCCCGCTATGCTAATCCAGACATCTTAAGTAATTGGATTCCCCCAGACGGCTCATATCCTCGAATGGGGAAAACCCGCCCACCCCAACTTTTTCGTTGCGAGGTGGAAACGGATCGCTTAGGGCTCATCCAGTTTTCAAAGAGGGCGTTTCCAATTAGTAGGGACCATCCTAATTATGGTCGCTCTTATCAAGTGTAACCGTCAAACGGTTACAATTTCACGGAACGTTTCAGCCCCGAGGAGTGTGCAACTTTGTTGATCGTTTCAACTTGTCCCACTCAACTTGGAAATAATATAAATTATCCTTGCAACTTTAAGGCAGAAACTTTCTACTTTGTCTTTGCGTAAAGAAATTTGTGCAACTTTAACCAAAGAGAGCTAATTAAAGCGTGCTCGTTTAGGAGTTCACAGTCCCCTGTGCGGGAAGAACGTTGTCTTTTTATTTGTAACGAAAGACTGCTTCATTCCGAGGGAATTTTGGTGGGAAATATTTTATTCTTAGTTAAAAAATTACAAGCATTTAAATATATATAAATAAAATTGAATTTATGTCTGTTTGTTCTACGTGTAGCTATACCAGTTAATCTATATTATAAATTCGCATTTTAGTGCAGGGTTCTCTTACATACATCTTGAGCGTGTGCATGCGCGAATAATGTATTCAAGCAGCGGGAAGATGTATTCTTCCCACGGGTTTCCTCGATCTTGTAAGTGGGGTTATTCTTTCAATGTAAATCTTGCCCAAGAAGACGTACTTTTATTCTTTTCTGACTATCTTCAATAACCTATGGCGCATATGATAGGGCAGATTAGATTTATATCCGTGGCTAGGTACTAGGAATGACCGAACCACTATGAGAACCATGCGGAAGAGATGGCCCCTGCAGTCCATCATCTGCTCCTGATCATTTTAATCATTTGAGTAGTGAGCAAATTTAATATCATCAAAATCTTAGATGCTATATTTGCTTGTCCGCCACTTGTCATAAAAATCAACTTGCCTATTAGGACCAAAGCAACGTGCATGAAGTTTGTACATAAATAAATAAACACTGTCGATAGCACAAAATATTCGGTCATTTTTTTGCGTAAATAAATAATACACTTGAAATCGAAGCATTATTAGTTGATAAATTTGGGTTAGCGATCTATACAATCGTGCGATGCATGCGGGGAAGCTCTCCGTCTCTGTCTCCCGAATTGTGCTACGTTCTCTCTTTATCTCTGTCTGTCTCCGAGCTCAATGTATAAGAGTGTTTTTTCTGAATAGTGGACGGGATAACGGAGGGTCTCCGATAGTACTCCTGTAAGAGTTAAGCATTAGTAAATGCTTGGAGAAAATTTTAGGGATTCTTCGTTTATATTTATCGTATTTATATATGTATTTATATTACAGTAAAAGAGCCATAGATTAGTCATCAAAAATAAATGATGCCTCGTCTGTTTAATTTATGTTCATCTTCTTATCTGCTTATGTTTTTTATCGCCTCGAATTAATCAGTACCAAAATTGTCACCAAACCAAATTTAACTCGGCTATTCGTTATCTAAGTTTAATCTAAAATTTTAATTAATTTTAATGTACGTATAACGTTTTCATGCCAAAAACAAGCAAGATTGATGGCAGCTATAGCGTTGAGAGCATTATAGAGATATCAGCCATATGCGTTCATATAAGCCAACACATTCGTGCACAAAAGACATAAACACACAGGTTCAACATAAATTGCCAAGATTAACATCAACTTTAAAGGCCAAAGAAATTTTACACACAAGAAAAAAATGCGATAAAGAAGAAAACGAAACAATGATAAGTTAATTTGCAGTTATGACCGAAAAGGTCGTTTTGCGGCATGTTTTATTATTTTTTTTTTTTAAGAATCATTCCAACAGATTTATCGCCAATTTTATATTTGCACAACACGCAATAGCATCACAGCGCAATTATAAAAGTCCATAATTGATTTGGTCCATTGTTTCGATGAGCCTTGATCCACTGCTGGCGTCCGTCGGATGAGAAATTGAATTCGCCCGAATCCAGTTTATAAGCCCGAAAATGTCAAAACCGAATGAAAGGGCTTGTTAGTGTCGGAGGAAAACGCTCCCGGATTATTCTTCAGAAATTTGGGGAGGAGCGGAAGTGACGGCGGGACGTCCGGATGCGGAAATATACGCTGCTAGAGTTAATGACACTCACCACCAGTGATAAATTTCGCCCCTCCCCCGAAACGTATTCACCACCGGCTAAAATTGCAATTCAATTCGATGTGCCATTAATTCGCACGTAGACGTAATGGTTAATTGTGGCCATAAAGAATATTTCAAGACCCATACAAATTCGCATATTTTAAGGCGTTAGTGCATAAAAGGGTATGTAGTAATCGGTTCAATGGGTTAAGATAGCGAACGTTGAGATATTATTGTCCCGGTTCATATCCGGCCGAGCTTCCTTTTATGGGTTTAACTGTTCACAGAGCTAAATCAATTTGTTCTAATAATACATTGCACAATTTATCAATGAAGTAACGCTATTATTTATGCCAGTGGTTGTCAATCAAGTTGAATTATGCGAAATTGATTAATGGCAAATTCCAGATAGCTAATAATACAAGCAGAAATTGCTGATAACATACATAAAAATGCATTCTAATACCATTTTGTGAAAATCTAACTGTGAGACTACTGGAGAGTCAACGGGGAAAACGTATCTTCCCGCGGCCAAGACGACTGGTCGACTCTCTCTTTTTTTCAACGTATCCGTATTCCGATTTCGCGTACGCGTAGAATAGAAGAAACAAACAGCTATTAACCACATGAATTACGCTTGCGACGATTAACAAAAGCTTGCGTCAGAATGTTTTATATTCCACATAATACTCGACATTTGACTAATGATTATAACTCATATTGTTTATGTTTAGGCGTCATTTTTATTACATTTGTATTGATCTTATTACAAATTTTATTCGTGCTTATCATATATGAGGGATATCCTGAAAGTAAGTGTACTGTGACAATAACGGGCTGTGGTTTTTGTTTATTAAGGGTTGGCCATATTGAGTAGTACAAGGTGATCTCTGAACAAAGCGAGCATACTAAGAACATGGTTGCACTTAAATTCATTTAGTGGAGATAAAAAGTGGGTAGATCATTACACGTCAGAATCAAAAAGACAGTCGTCATAGGGATATCAATCCAATTCATCATCTGCCAAATAATTCAAAACCACAATTTCGGGCAAAAAAATCATAGCTTCAGTGTTTTGAAACCGAAAAGGCATAATTTTGGTCGAATTTCTGCCTCAAGGACCCCCTGTATTCCCCTGTCTTGGCGCCTTCAGATTATCATATTTTCCCCTCCCTGAAAGAACACATGCGTGGAATTAAATTTTCAACCGACGAGCAGCTGCAGGAAGGGGTTCTGAAGTGGAGGAAGAGCGGTAGAGTTCTTCGAGGAGAATGGCGATTATCCTGTATTTTTTTAAATATACTTTTTCTAAAAAAAAAAAAAAAAATAGTACACTTACTTTCGGGATATACCTCATATGATTTGAATTGATATTGTAGTTTAAGCAGTTAAACAGTTTTTATACTTCCACTTCGTTACATTTATTTTAATTTAAAATTGCATGTCGGTCGTGGAGATGCTGTTTTTGATTGGTTCGAAAATGTTTTTAAACATAAAGGCTCAAAATGTCAAAGAGCGCCGTAGAAGATGACGTCCAAATTACCTCACCGACCGAAAGACATCTCCGCTTTCACATCAGCATAGCTCCCTATTTACAAAGACATTTTTTTGGTTTCGTCAAAGCGGCAAAAGTTCGCAACAGGAAATTGATTTTGGCTACCTTTTTGTCTTCGCGGCCAGAAGAATCGCGGTGTCTGAATCCGGTCCCATTTGCGATGGCCACGCAGAAAAAGGGGATGCCCCACACGCGCGCGGACCTTTAATTTGGTGGCTAAATAATCGGGAATAAGCACATAAAATAAAATTCCTCAGGCGTGGTATCGTTTAATCTGCAAAAACGGCGGGTTAGTGCCCGCAGTAAAACCGGAGGACATCCCAAGTGTGGTACTTCGATATATTTCAGGAACCCTTTTATTATACGGGGGAGTCCGTGTAAGCCTACGGCCGCTAATTTACAACTGGCTTGGTCGTTTCATTTCCTATTTGTTACAATAAACCCCCCCTCCCAATTTTAATCTATATACATGCATGTGATCTATCTTGCCCTATATTGCTCAGCATGATGTTCTGATGATCTGTTTATAGATTTAAAATTGTTTCATACTTTATAATATTCATACCTTCCATATTTCCATTTTTCGCTTCAATGCTGTTATATTCTTTCTTATGTTAAATTTAAAAAAATAAAACATGGATAAAATTGTAGATTGCCTCTAAATTCTACGTCAAGGTACAGCCATAAAAAGTTTGATATCTTTATCGCAATCTTATTTTTTTCTTGCACCACTGCCTAGTGGACAAATTATCAAGTGTTGATCTTCAGCACAATGAACATTTTAATTACAAGGATATTTATATATTTTTTGAGGCCATACAAAGTTGAGTCATGGAATTGTGATACAGTACAAGGCAGTTTAATTAAAAATTATTTCATTACTTTCTTTTTGCCTGTTATTTTAATAAATTTAGGGTAATTTTCTCGACGCTTAATAAATTATCGTATTTTGGAAGTGTCGCTGTATTTTTTTCTACAATTATAGTAGAATAAATTATACACGCTTTTAACACGAGCTATTTGCGTACATAGTTTATAAAATAATAAAAAATGTTGATACAAGATGTATCCCAAAAGTCATGAAATATATATTTTTTAAAAGGATTTATCGACAATACCGGTACAATATGATAATATTCTTAAAAGTACTCTCCACGAGCATCTATATATTTTTTCCACCCCTTTCAGAGCTGTTGTTACGGCCGTTTGGGCAGCCTCAATGCTATTAAAATGGTGTCCTTTGAGTCCGGTTTTGCTGATCGGGAACAATTGCAGATCGACAGTCAACATCAATGGTTTCTCTGGACTAGCCACACAGAGAATGTCCTCTACCGCTCTTTTAATCCCATGAGAAATGCTGCGCGCAGAGCGTCCAGGTGCTCAGCGCCCTTCAAAAGGAGGTGAGGTTCCCGTAGAAAGACCAGCTTCAGACCATATGCACCCGAAGGTGCGTTGAAGGATGAAGAACAAATGTTATTTTAAATTCAGGGGAACTACTTTGCGAGGTCCCCACGAGTCCAAGATCAGTTTGAAGATGGTTGCAGCAGATGATAGGACTGCATGGGTTCCTCATGGTACTCGTATCGGTTCGGTCATTTGTAGTACCTAGCCACAAAGACGAGTCGTTGTTTGAGTAGCTGTAGCCATCCTCCTTTGTTTACACTAGACTATTGAGTTGGACTGATTACACTAGACTATTGAGTCTAGTGTAATCAGTCCAGCAAGGGAAGATGGATCCATCGACTTATCCCGGTCATAAGTCGGTGGAGGGCCCGGGAACACGGTGAAACAACCTACCGCTTGACGCAGGCGCTCACTGGGCACGGATGCTTTGGTGCGTACCTGAAGCGGATTGGCAAAGAACCATCTGCTACGTGCCAACACTGCCAAGCGGAGGTCGACGATGCAGAGCACACCATCATTGACTGTGAGGCTTGGGCACCCCAGAGAGAACTGCTGAAACAAGCACTCGGGGTGGCCGAGCTAAATATCGACAACATGGTCCACAGCATGATGGAAAGTAAGAAGAACTGGGACCTTTGGCGCGACTACGTAGAAGACATCATGAGCGCCAAAGAAGACAGTGAAAGAGAGAGGCGCAGAGCGCCTCTTCAACAATAGAATAGGGCCATCAAACGGCTAGACTACATGTCACCCTTTTAGCAATGTGATAAACAATACCAGGGGGACAGAGGAGACCAAAGGGGGCAGTTTAGTGAGCAGGCACGACTGGCCAACATCCCTTATGGAAGTTGTGTAAATACCAGTGTGAATCTCACACTCAGTCTTTGGAAGATTCCGCGCCCACAGAAAAAAAAAAAGACTATTGAGGATAGTGTTCACTACTTTACGGGTACGCATAACAGGGTAAGGTGCATACCCAACTCATGCCGGGCTACCTCAGCAGTGTTTGATCCTGGGATCATTAAAAACAAAAAAAGTCTGTCAGAGCTAGGTTGGGACTGCAGAGTGGCTGCGATAGTATTACTACGTAGTGTTTCGTCAGGAAATCACGGACAAGTAGGAACGTGTGGTGCATTATCATGATGTAGCACTCAGGTAGCAGGTAATGTTTTTTCGCGCGCGGATGACCTCTTTTCATCAATCTTTCCAGAACATTACTGAACTTTGATGCATTATAAAGCTAAGAGTCCACCCCACCACCACCAAGAGTCCACCTTAACCAACTAGTTCGAATAAGTTGCGAACAATGTGAAAAATAAATATTTCATGACTTTTGGGATGCAGCTTGTATCATCTTCCGTTTGGAGCTACCAATACAAATTATTTATACTATGTTTGATACTACTCATATTGAATCATTGAGATTCCTTGTTTCACTGCATTTTCAATTGAGCAAAGGGCCTTTTATAATTTTTATGATTCCAAAAGTTTCGGCTATATGAAAATTTGTAGGAATATACAGTTGTTTTTTTAAAAATGGAAAACGATGTTTTTTAGATTGATGGACGGATCCTGAAGTATCGTTTTGTTCCTGTTTTTAATGATCCATTCAACTTAACAGGAATCCATTCAAGCCAGATCTATTAAGACTTTTATGACGCAGTTAATCTGCATGTGATGATGATGAGAGGTGGCGTGATGATATTTAATATATCCAAATGATCCATCCGGATTTTTTTTAATAGCAGATATATAGAAGAACGAGATCTTCCCCTATCTTCATGGCGAATTTGATGGTGTTGAACTGAAGAAAGTCTTAAATTTCGAAACAGTTTCAAGAGTCTTTGTAGCCAAATGACGAGGGTGTCATCCACGTATCTTAGTCACATATTCGGCTTTAGACGGACTTCTTCCAGAGTTTTTCCTTCAAATCTGGGCATAAAAATAATATATATTTATTATACAGTTAGTTTACCGATATAACATAAATTTTGCAAATTTATCCATAGGAATCATACACAAAATATTAATGATTTACTTTATTTAATATCACATCTGTTTTAAATTTCAGGTGCACAAAATATATATCCACCCCAATTCCACCCCAATTTTTTACCTTTTTATATCAATTTGTAGTGTCTTTAAATATTTTTACTACCCATAAGAAAACTCTGCATTATTTCGAAACTTATGAAGAGTTTTGTAAAGATCTTAAATCTTTGAATACTTTATACAAGTCTCATGAAAGTCAAAGAGCCTGATAAAACTCTATAAATTCTTTTATATCATTCATATTTTAAAAAAAATATATATTTTCCAAGGAACAAACAAGTTAAGAATTATTGAATACATATATTAATATTTTATGTTGATTTTCAGATTCAGATCAAAATTTCAGATTTCATATTTTAAGCTCCATTTTTTTCCATTTTCATTCATAAATCATCGCCGTTTAGCTTCTAATTTATCTCCCATTCTTACAGCTCGCGTATGCGTTTTGTGTAATAACACACGTCTGTAAATCTTTGTTCAAGTCCCTATTGTCATGTCAGTGTGTTTATATTTATGACAAAATAGATCATTGCCACCATTCACATAGACCATATCTTAATAGCGCCATCATGCTTTCAATCACTCCCATATATGCCAAGGTCTTAAATCAAACACATTAAATTGTGGTACTCGAACGTTGGGGCGAAAACGGGATGTTTCCTTTGTTGAATTAAATTGATCATTTTTCAGCGCTCTAACTGACCATCTGTCTGCCACTTAATTAATTGTCTCATTTTCAACCCAACAAATGGAGATTTGCCAGCCCTTGGGCCATTTGGTGATTGAGCCAAAGTCTGTATGGAAGCCGGCATCTGGACTTCTTACAATTAGTATTTTTGTTGAGACGAAAACGGTCCATCGTATTTGATTGATGGATTTGGAGCACAATGATATTGAGATGAACTCTGACTAAAATTGGTCCTATGTTAAATTTGAACCGCGTCAAAATACGATAAAAATTGCCGAGATTTTGATTAATTTCTATGCTAAAATTCCGTCTGTCCGTTTGGCTATACTAAAGCGTATCTTTAATTGTAGCAAACTATTCAAAAGAATTTTCATTAGTATGCTAGCTTGAATTTAAACGATCCAAATGCCTAGAGGCTATTTGGATCTGGATTAATGTTTTTTTCAACAAAGGTATTTCCCTGGGTCGTTTGAATTCCACGTTTCGTAGATTTAATTTTTATTTTCATCAAGTTTTAAACGAACATCTTATATAACAACGTATACGGGAATATAAAGAAAGTGTTAAGCAACCGTTTCTTTGATTGAGTGTTCTCCAACGTCTAATTAGAAGATAAATACCTTCGTTCACGACAGTGACATCTGAATTCCCCAAGTCTACGTTCCGAACATAAATCAAAAAATTAAAATTCCACATTATGTATAATAATCTACAATAGTTCATGTTAATAAAGCGTATGTCTATGTAAAATGCATTTTTTTGCGCGAAGTATTCAACTATCGCGTAAATATCCATCCATCCAATGTAAGATTTTTTTGCCCTAAAGATGCCAGATTTTCGCATTTGTGAATGATTTTGTTCGAAACTAAATTTTTGGGTAATTTAAAATGATTGGGATTCGAATGCAATATAAAATCATATGATATGAATCCTGCGTAGTTAACACATTCCCGTCGGGTTACGCATATGTGCGTCTTTCGGGTATTATCGATAGACGCGAGAGACGCACTTATGTGACTTTAGCCATGTGATTCATTGGCTTTCATAAAATAGTCTAACGAGATAAATATTTCAATTGCTGGTAACAGATGCCTCCATACACACATCCCACACAATAATTTGCCTACATATTATACGAAATATTGCCTCCAAAGTTCAGGCGCATTTTATACTCGAAATTAATATAAAAACGTCCAGTGTTTGATTTAAATTCCCGCTAGTCTTAACCTGTATGGTAGTACTGTCGCCTATTCTTACACATTGAGCTCGGAGATAGACAGAGATGGAGAGAGTATCTCGCGTACATCGTACGATTGTATAGATTATTAACTCAAATTTATCGACTAATAATGATGTGTGAATGGTATAATGAATCGATTTAAAGTGTATTGATTATGTTTCCTTGTAGAAAATACCGAATATTATGTGCGATCGACAGTGTTTATTTATTTAAATACAAGCTTCATACACATGCTGCTATTCTGCCAGAAAAGTAAATTTGTATGACGAAAAGTGGCGGACAAGCGAATATAGCATCTAAGATATTGATGATTTCAAATTAGCTCACTACTCAATGGGTTAAAAATGGCCATATATTCGATCTTTAGGGATTTTAAAGGTCAATTCGGTTTCATAAACTATTTTTTTTAGTCTGATAAGGTGCGTCTTATAAGTCAGTAAAATTCTGTATACACTGCTTAAAGATACAGATTTAATCAATTTATTATATAAAATATTTTTTATCCCTATTTTACTTTTTATTTATATATTTCTATACAGTCCTGCAATTTTTTGCAAATACGCCCCGCGTCAAACGAAAGACAATGCCATGCGTTACCCGACGGGAATGTGTTAATTATCAGATGTAGGATAAATCCATATGAAGTTCTATAAAATAAATACATTTAATGCGTTTGGATATTAGCAAATTGCTCAAGTATCATAATTTGTTTGCAGATTAGGATATATTTTATTTTTCCGAGCGTTCCCACTGTTACACAGACGAAAAATTATACAGTTAGAATATTTATAAAATAATTTTATATTCTATATTGTAATCATTATAATGGTTAATTTTCATATGACCAGAGCAGAAATGTTGCATAATTTTAGTAAAACATATATTAGTCATCCATAGCCTTTGTATAGTAAATACGCTAAATCCATTACTCTGATGGACTCTGTGAATATATTAAATGAAGCTTGAAGCGATGACCTTTCAAATCGTTTACCCCAACATCCGCTTCGGAAACATTGGTCTTAATTAGTTGAGCATATTTAGTAAATGTCAGAATATCGATGATAATTTTAACAACTGGATGTTTTGCTTCATCGGGTGAGCGTATTTTGATTAGTTTATAATTGTAATTTTCGCTTGGATTTCGCAATAGTTCTTTATGGTGTTTGTTGTAAAAGTATTTAGCATGGCTAAACATCGATGGGTATGTAATATCAGGCCGTAATCTGGTTTTATGATGCGGTTAGATTATGTAGAGTCGTAAACGCGGCGACCGGACGTAAGGTAGATTTAAGAGATAGATGGAAATATGACTACTTTATATCGAGGATTTGCTTAAATATATGACTCGAGGACTGAGTATAAAATGTACTTTTACGACCTTGTTTTATTATGTGCTTTCTAGGGATATTTTCCCGGGGAAATATCCTTTTATTCCAGTGTTGCAGGCGTAAACCTGAATACGTAATCTATCAAATTACACGCAACTGCATCAGTTTCAGGCCGCCCATTATTCAATTTTTGGTCAGATTCATGTGATTGATTATAGGCACGTCATTCTCAGTTTGAATTGAAAAGCGTATGCAGAAATACCATTCGCAAAAACGCAGAAAATTTCATTTTTATGTGCATTGAATGCGTATAGAAAATAATTTCACTTGCATGTTATTAATGGCGTTTCGCTATTGAATCAGATGAATAGCATCGAAAGAAAGTCGACTTCAGACGAGCTTCAGTATATGAGATATTGAAAGCAATTTGGAACATAAATAGTAGAGAAATATGAAAAATATTTCCTTTCAAGCAAACACCCTGCACAATTTCTCCGGAGGTGTGCAAAATCTGCATTTGCTGAAACGTGAGAAAAATTAATTTTACTCGGCTGACAGCAATGGAACTGACACCCTCTAAGAAATATCGTTCGTGATGGCATTTTATATTTATTTTGAAACAATTTTTAATCCCGCAAAGTCTCATTTATCGACATTGCTTTCGCATTTAATTAAAACTTGACATCCAAGCGAAAAATTCTTCCATAATGCAATTGAAGCATAGCAACTGCTCAGTGATGATGATAGTATTTAATCATTAATTTGTATTAAATTATCAATATCAATTTAAATCGGCTGTATTATAATGATTTAGACGAAATATGTCTCGTCGATATGCTCATATCAAACGTATTGAACCGAGACATACCGAATGGACGCTATCAATAGGTCAATGTAAATATTTAGCACATATGATATTTTAGCATTTACAATTTACATTTACATTAATTTAAGAGATTTTTTTTCATTAACGAAATATTCCTAAATGTCAGGGTATTAAAAAAATCTCTAGTTTATACTCTTTCCAATGATATATTTTGCACGTCCCTAGACAAAACATCCAGTGGTGTCAGGTCTGATGACCATGCGAGCCACAGAATAGGGCACGTTTCCAGATATAAAATCCAGTGGTGTCAGGTCTCGAGACCACGCGTGTCAAGGAATAGAGTACGTTCCCAGACAAAGAAATTAATTGGTGTTAAATCAGGAGATTGTGAGCCACGGAATGGAACACGTCCCCAAACAAAGAAATTCAATGGTGTCAGGTCTGAAGACTGTGAGCCACGGAATAGGGCACGTCCTCAAGCAAATTTAATAAAGACATCATAAGCATAAAAAAGTATTTTCTTAACCCTGACTCTGGCAAACTGGTAACTCTTCAAGTTTAACAACTTGTTGAATTGAATGAAACTATATTCAAAATAGTTGTTAGTTTTTTGTTTAGAGAATTTAGAAGTTAACATTTCTCATTCGTTTGCACATTTTTTGTGACTTTGAAAGCTCAGAACTAATTTTCCTTAAGCCAATTGCATAAAATAATGATTATTTTTGATTAAAAATTCATTGCAAAATATAAAAACATTTATTTCTTGCCATTACGACTACACAAAGTTGTGAGGATTTAAAGGTGAAATTTTGGGTATTTTTTCACAATGTTGAAAAAAAATTCTATTTCGACAACCCTGACACTTAGAACATAGGGCTTATGTTAAACGTAGCAAAATACTTCTCTTAAGTACCTAAAAATCATGTGCCAAACACCCTGTATAGTGGTATGAAAGCAATTGCATCATTAAAACCGTTCAAAAGTACTGCAAATACTTTTTACGTTTTAAAATTAAATTCGCAATATTTTTCTCGATGTATATCCCGTAAAACTATCGCATGAGGCATTTTTCAAGAAGGATTTAATGTTTTTAACGATGGTTGGCTTTAAGGATACGCCTCTCATATTATCGTCCTTTTTTGCGCCACAAGATCACACTCGCACTGAGTGTCCCTAGTTTCTATAAGTCTGTAGTTGATATCTGTCTCTCTTACATTACCATTGAAAAATTAACGTGCTGAATCCGAGTTGAGGGCACTCGTAGTCAGGATTTCTTCCGAAGGAGCTGTCTCATTAGCATGAAACATGAGATTCTTGAGTGTTCTAGTGTGAAGATTATGATTTTTTCACATTTGCGTTAGGAAATCGATATAATGGACAGAATGGTCCACGAATACCTTCATTAAGCATTCTAGTCATCGAGGAAGGCATGAAAGAGCCTCTGCCGGTGTGGTTATTTTGACGGCTCTCTGTTTGGTAGGATGATTGAATTACCAGGAATTAAATTGTTATCTGTCCGCTCTGGTGTCATTCCGTCGTTTGCGGCCCATTGTTGAGATCGCTCAACAAAACCTTGAGTAGGATCTCCAATTGCGGCCATGGTATTTTTTAAAGGAGCTTTCTTCTTTTCCGAGACTTCAGTTGTGTGCTATTTGTGTAAGGAAAAGTAATCCATTTATAAGGTTGACAAAGGCCGGGAGACGCCACTTTGTATTGGTTTCTGCGCAAACACTTCGAGTGCGTCGGTCGATGGCCACTTTACTCTCTAACATTGCTTTTTAAATTTCATTAAACAAACAGTATGCAATTAGACCTGGGACAATTTATATATAATGGAAAAGGCTTTAATCTGATTATAGAAACACTAACATGTGATATCGACACCCAGGAATGTCAATCTGTGACCACATTTCTAATAATATTCACTCGAAACTACATACATGGTTTCATCGCTAAATCCGATATTTTGTGTTAAGTATTTATAGTGAATTTATATTGAGCTACTTTCTTCCAAGCTATGAAAGGCTTCAGGGTGTAAAGGATCAACACTTTCTTTGACATCAATCTCCTTCAATTCATCTAGATCAGTAGTAGTCAAGTTGATCCCTATCGCCCACTAGTGGGCGTTCAAGCTTTCTTTGTGGGCGGGTAGGGGTTTTGTTATGTTGTTACATCTATGAAACTTAAAGGATTTTATAGATAGATATTTTATTTAAAGGATTTAAAAGTCACCTTAACGAACTTAAATTAGATATGGAAAAACAATTTAAATGTATTTTGAATCTTAAGGTGGAAGGTAACTGGATGGAAAATCCTTTTATCGTAAATAATGAGAAAGCTGATACAAATTTCTAAGAACTCTTAGAAATATAATATGATTAAGAAAGTAAACTTAATTTTGAAAGCGGTAGATATGATAAAATAACAAAAATGCCTCCATTATTTTCGAATAAGTGGAAAATGATATTCAATTTATTGATACCTTTCTCTAGCTCATATATTGTAGAATCAGACTTTAGTGCTGTTAGTCATATTATAACCAAACAGAGAAACCGTCTAAATATTTCCGAAAGACTTCCGTTTGCTCTTTACGAAAATTGAACCAGATATATCAAATATTTAGTTTCGCAGTCTCAACTTCAAGAATCTCATCATTAATTAATTCAATGTGTTTTCAGTGGGTTTTATACTTTTTTTAGTTATTGAGGAATTGGTAGATGGAAAATTTTAATATATCATATATTTAATAGAGAATCATTAATTTCTATTATTCTCCCAAATTTGAAAAATATATATACACCTGAGGATCATCCAGAAAATCGAGTTACAAGGGCTCGTGACGCCAGGGATTTTTTTATGTTTCGAAGTTTTTTGCAAAGGGGGAATCTACAAAAGACACTATCATTCTGGTGGTAGTGTGGGATTTTTGTCCACTAAACCCCCTTCTCTTCGGCTGCCATCCCTGAGCTTCATCCGTTAACATTGAAGGTACCATGTTGCTAGGGG
Organism: Stenopsyche tienmushanensis; assembly: GCA_008973525.1. Lineage (NCBI taxonomy): Eukaryota > Metazoa > Arthropoda > Insecta > Trichoptera > Stenopsychidae > Stenopsyche > Stenopsyche tienmushanensis. The sequence goes on along the minus strand of WACJ01000546.1, from coordinate 361,003 downwards.
AGAGCGAGCTGATTCCCAGTTCCTCCCGTAGGATGTCCCTTTCGGTGCTCCATGCTGGGCAGAAAAATGTCGTGTGTGCAGCATCGCCGTACTCCGTTCCGTAGTGGTGGCACTCCGGGCCGGTTTCTTTGCCTATTTTGTATAGGTAGCTACCAAAACAGCCGTGCCCGGTGAGGACCTGGGTCAAGTGGTAGCACAGTTGACTGTGCTTTCTGGCTACCCAGGTTCTCATCCACCGACCTTTAACAGAGTTATTCCATCGGGACTTCCACGCCGCCATGGTGCTTTGCTTAGCGTTATTCTTGTCTTCACCTTTCTATATTGTCTGTCTCTCATAAGCGAACAGGTCGATTGGCGGTATGGCAGTCAGTGCCAGGACGGCGTCTACCGACACTGTGTGATATGCAGCAGCCACTTTGATTGCACTTCTTCTCTGGACTCTGGCCATGTTGAGCATGGCTCTTTCAATTTGTAGTGCCTCGACCCATATTGACACGCCATACAACAGTACCAAGAGCACTACCTCGTTGTAGAGTCCCCTTCTGTTTGTTTTTGGCCACCAATGTTGGGCATTAACCTGGCCAGATTTCCCAATGCTGGCCGTATTCACTGCCGACTTCTCCTTGTGAGTGACGAATCGGAGCTTGTCATCAGTCTCCATCCCCAATTACCGAATGGATCTTGAGTATTTAATCTCGCAACCCCTGATCCTCAGAGGTGGGGGAGCAAGCTTCCAGCGTTTTGTGAAAAAACAGGGTCTCCGTTTTTTCGACAGCGAGCTCCAGACCAGCTCCTGTCAGCCAGTTCTTGGCCTTCCTCAGATATTTCAAGATTTACTTTTGTATAAACAAATGTGACCATATGGTAACAGTAAATATTTAAACTCATTTGTTGCTCTGCCTATCGCGTTTTCATATAAATATCCTACTATGCATCATATTTAGATAATATTCGACAAGGATTCATAAATAATAGCGAAAATAAAATAAAACAACGACCATGATCCAATAACGACATTTTATACATCCGGCTGTAATTTTGCGCAGTATTAACTTAAAACCAGGTTTAAAATCATTTCGGTTTTAGTTTGGTTGCGTTTCCTAACATTTATATCGATTCGGTTACAGTTTTCTTTCTGGGAAAAATAGCGGTTTTCGGTTTTGCTCCAGGTTCGTTTGCTTCATTTTTGATTCTATTAAAAATGTTAAAAACTTATCATTATTATGATCTTATGATCATTATTATATGTTTTTTCTCTATTCTTATATCAAAATTGTGATCAAATTAATTGTAAACATATTGGATATTGGAAATTCAAGGATTTATTTTGTTATAACTGAAAGAAAATCTACAAGGAAGTGGTATTCATCTATTGAAAAATGTGGGAATACTTTTGCTTTGCTTATATGATCTTGGATCTTATCTTGAAGTTTTTTATTTATTTACATTCCATGAATTTGTGGGACAAAAACGACCCATTTTCAGAACACAATAATCAAGGATAAATTTGGGAAACTATTAATTTTTCCATTTATTATAATAGACGTTTGTCCATTTCAAGACACAAATTCAATCTATTGTAATCGAATTTACTTTCTAATTATTTCAGATTCTCTAAGATGGTATTTGTACGGCGACAATATATATTGAGCTTAAATTTGAGATTCGTCTACTTGTGTACATATTTGCTCCTCTTTTTTGGTGTCGAATTTTAGAGACAATAATAAAAACGGTCAAAGACATTTTGGAAAGAATCCAATTTGGTCGTCTTCGAACGCACACAGAGAAACATTTGATCTGTGTATTCAATTGATTACAATTGAATATACGAAGGGCTCTAATGTATATTTTGTGTAATTGGATTTAATTAAATTTGTAAAAATCGAGACAATCCGCTTGCCTTCTGAACAATCTGAAAAATCTCTCCGGAGGATTGAATCGATTCTGTACGATAAAGTCTCATCATTTCGAAACATCGCCACAAATTTAAAAAAAACCGATATATCTCATTAAAATTATGCTCTTGATCTATATACGTCGACATAAAACCAGTAAAACTTATTGATTAATATTGTTAATAAATTAGAACTTGAGTGAATTTTCGCCTGCTTTTAGTTTGACAATTTTATATTTTTAACCAGTGGAATATTTATTTAAGTCGGATGAAAATCAAACAGAATTCTAGGACTCAAAAGATCACCGGTGATAAATTATTGCTTGAGAATTGCTTCCATATGGTATATTTCAGAGTGATATTTAATTTGGATAATTGGTTAAAAAAACGTTAAAAAATAGCTTACTTTTAGTTAGTTATTCTCAATATTTTACCTTGAATTGCAGTATGTTTGTTGTATATTTTTATGGAATATTGGCATGTAATTTGCTTACTTGGTTTAGTATAAAAATACATTGTAAAATTTGATGTGGCCTAAATGTGCCTTTTTGCTGAGCTGCCCCCGATATTCTCGTCAGTGTCACACGTCAATTATTGAGACATTTTATGCAGACAAATCGTTTTTAAAAGAACCGAATAAAGCAGAGATGACAAGCCAAATGTCAAATTTGTATCTTTGGTAGAATTTTGATTCTTTTGGCGAATCGTTCTTTTGTAATCCCACAGGGAGATATTATCAAGAATCGGGTTGGCTTCGGTGGTAATTTTATTTATGATCTGACTAAGCGTACACGTCCGTAAAATCATAATTGTCGCCTTTAAATGTCATTTATTTTAAAGATTCATCGAGAGATGTCCCACCTACGGTCCCACTCGTAAATAGAGTCGTTAAAGTATAATTTAACACGCACCTATTTTGAATAGGCTACAATCTTTTACATTTTATGATAATAAAAAGTTTATGTTTTAGTGTAAAATAAATCACAAGTTTACCTCGTCATACACTCGATATTAAATGGGAAACTTGTTTGAATACCTCGAATGTTTTCTTAAAAATTCTAATATAGATTCAAATGTGTTGTAAGCAAGTAGAAAGAAGAAAAAAGAAGAACTAAACATGGGATTTATATACGGAGTTATATAAGGAATATCCGGGAAGTAAGTGTACTGTGACAATAAGAGACTGTAATTTTTTGTTTTTTGAAGGTTGGCCATACTGAGTGGTAGAAGGAGATCTCCTGACAATGCAAGCATATCAGGAACACGATAGTACGTAAATTCACGTTGTAGTGTTCAGCTGCGTGAAAGATGTCGGTAGTAAATCCTGCCAAGAGCTAGTGGGGCACCCGCGAGTTTCTTGCGCGATTTGAGCTCTATTGTGAGTAGTGTAGATGAAAAGTGTATGGCTCATTACACGTCTGAGTCAAAAAAGCAGTCGTCACAGTGGTGTCACAACAATTCCCCATCTGCCAAATAAAAACCACAATTTTGGGCAAAAAATAACGGTCTCAGTGTTTTGGGACCGAAAAGGCATCATTTTGGTTGAATTTCTGCCTCAAAGAGAGAAATCAAAGAATGACGATTATGTTGAAAAATAGTTAACAAGTTCATCGATCCTGTATTTTTTTCAAATGCACTTTTTAAAAATAAAATAGTACACTTACTTTCAGGATGTGTCTCGTAGTATATATAAATATATCTAAACAAAGTGACATTTTCTGTTTTATTATGAACACATTGTTGTTTTGTTAATGACATCTATCTAGATTTTCAAAGATGTATTTTTCCTGTGGCTTTTCTACTCTCAATGTTACACTGGTGTCAGATACGGCGAATCGTTAAGATGCTGTATCGTTCTGGATGGGAGTTAGTTTATATATGCTAAAGTGTGGGTTTCTCGTCTTGTGTTGACGTGCAGGAAGTGGGGAATCATCAGACAGCCTTGACTGCAGGAAGATGTCCTTCCCGCAGGCTCATATCTTCAACCTCTTTTTCCGTAAATAAAAGATAATAGTTAAGACGAGAGGTTTCCCGTTAGCACCCAACCACCCTTATTATACCGCTTAGCTCCAGCTTAACCTGATAAAAAATTACAAAGTTTTTCATGGTTTGTTAATAAATCTCCTATTTATATAATTAGTATTTTGATTGCAATTTGTCTTCAGTTCTTCGCGCAATTTAAAGCATGACAACCGACTCTCGTCGAGTGTTAAAATTGACTCTGAAATGAGACATGTTAAGTTCACCTCGTATATACTCGACATAATGGTCCTGTCAAAATCTCAGACCTTAATATCCTCGCTTTTTCTGAAAGTTCATAACTAAATTCGTGCAAAATAATTCACATACATAATTCACCACGTCTAGGTGGATATAATTTTCTCCTAGCATGAAAGGCTTCTATTCATCAGCCGTCGGTACACGGAGGCGATAAAGTGAATGCGTACTCAATGTGAATATTTCAAAGGGGATTCAAGAAATCTGATCAAGAAACTCTGCTACGTGAGGCGAAGAAAAAAAAAGAAAATACCTCGGGAATTCGACCGAATGTGTATCATTGTGCCTTTGCGGCATTTGTCACAAGCGCTAATGCGTTTCTAGGACCACGACAATTGTCTCTCATTCGCTAACTTCTGGAAGTATATGTGGACAGCGTGACGAATGGTCGTGGAAAGGTTAACGCACCATGATGATTTATTGTCCTCGTTCCACTACGGCATGTGTTGCTCTCCTAGAAGAGATTTGTTTGTATGGGTGTACTCTGTAAATTTCATCGGGGAGGTTTTGCTTTTTGAGGCTTTTCATAATGATGGATGTCTTCGGCATTAGGAGTGTAAGTAAGATACAACGATATGATGCCTGAAGGGCCGAGTTCGGTCTTCGAGTCTGTAAAATCGTTTCTTCTATTTATATATATCCCCCAAAAACTCCCCATTTGTTAATCAACCTTTGCCTTAATATCCTTTGTTCGCTTTACCCTCAGGTTGATATCCTTGGCTTTTTAATCAACATGTATTTGTTTTGGTTCGGCTCAAAATTAATTGATATTTACTTTACCTCACCTAATTGATACAAATGCATTGCGTAGAACATCAACATTTATCAACCTGATGAATTCAAAATACGATACAAAGTGAGTTGAAAGAGTTTTTGTATATTTTTATTTAGTCTAACCAATGTCCTTGGAATTTAAAACTGAAGAAACACTATGAATATTACATTTTTGCAAATACAAGATTTTATGACAAATGATTTTATACATCGATTACAAGATATTATTTTCCAATGGAAAGTCATATAAAATCATAGTGGTATTGATCAGTTTTTTGATGTGGGGGTATGGATTAGATGGCATGGTTGAAGCCCTTATCCTTGAATGAGCAGTGAAGAGGTCCTAGTTCTGAAGTTGATTGCTCGTAGCTATTGGCCATCATATAAGGCAGTTTTTATGCCAGAATTGAAGGGAGTATACTGAATTGAATTTATTTATTCAAATCTGTATGAAGGTTAGGCTTATATTGATTTAATCTGTATAACCAAAATGGTTTCGAGTTGCTAATTCACTCGAGCGAAAAAAGTTCTTGAATACAAAGGGTCACTATTAGGTGTTTTCATATGAAATGTCCGATTTTGCTCTTTTACTTCCAAACCTTCAAAGAAATTTGTTTAATATTAGTTTTGTCTCAATTTAAATAGCTTCAAAAGACAATGAGTTTTTGCAAAAATGTTTATATTTCGAAGTTAATAAATTCTATAATTTATATAAATCATGAAAAATATTTTGAAAGTAAGTATTATTCGAAAAATACAGAGAACGCGTCTCATGCAATATATACGAAATTATTGCAATTGCAGACGTGTCCATGAACGCGTTAAAGGCAAAATTTCCATTAAAAAAAAACCACCCCATTATCATTTGTTCGAAGCAAACATTATCTGAATTGGATCAGGAGTAAAATTTCCACGAATTTTTATGCAAAGAAAATCCATAATCTTTTTTTAATAACGGTATTGGAATGATAGATAATACTTTTATGTTCGTTTGTATAAGAAACTTTTCGTGTACAATTTTTTTTCGAGGGCCAAGTTCTGTGCGGAATTCTTTGCAAAATAAATCTTCAAGTTATATGAAATGTGTCGGATCGTATGTCAAAGATTGTTCACGATAATAAGTGTGTAAAGCACATTATTGAAGTGCTTTTAGTTTTCGCTCTTATGAGAATAGAAAGGGAATATTGGAGTAGATCCTTGTAATCCATGTAAAATATTTTTGTCTCTTGGGATAACAAATAAAAACCTCGGCGGTCTTCGTTGTAATCCATTATAAATTTGATCGTCAGTGTTATTCTTATTCTAAAATGGGGATATTATTTTTGGTTACTGCTTTTAAATTAAATTTCGCCTTTCATCATAAGATTCACTACCCTTCTAAAAGCATGCTTTATAAACCTTTTAGTAAAGCTGAGCATAAATATTTCCCTGGGTTATTTTTAGAAATTTTAAAGCTCTTCGAGGGATTCAACTCTCTCCAGGATTAATTGTGTATATAAAATGGTAGTCTGTCGCTGTTTTATAGACCCGGGTAAGGCTCAGGACTCACCTCCCGTGTCTAAGATAACGCAGCTAACAGATGAGATGGGCTCAGGAACAAGCGAATGGATCTTACCTCATGGGATTACTTCACTATTTTTAACTGTCCTTTGACATCGAAAAAGGGATGTTCCATGAGAAAAAGGTCAGGTCTCGTACCACAAACCGGCGGTGTTGTATACCGCAGATCGTCCATAGCTTCCTTGCCATCCCCTAAACCACCCACACGCGCGCTCCCTTTGATTGATGTTCCCGTAGCTTTGATCGCGGTGTTAAACATATTAGAAAAGCGGCGGAGTTGACAGCACACCACTATGACACCGTTCACTTTTTCTTTTTTTTTTCCAATTTGAAAGAAGCAATATTACAAGCGATACTTCCCTCCAGCGATCGAAATTGATACTTTGCCCGGAACTGGAGAATAACTTCAAAGGTGCGCTCGCTTTGAGTGAGACGGAAGCACGTTATGTTTCAGGTTGCCGAAAATAGGTTTCCAAACATTCGTCGCTACTTGAATCCTAATTAGTTTCTGATATTCGAGAATAAAATGAATTTGAAAAGTAAGTGGGTTGCACATGCATTTCCTGCCACCAAGGCAATTGTAGTTGTAAATTAGCACAACTTTTTGTTAGTCAGAATGAGTCATTGATGCCTTAAGATGGCGAGAATGATTGCAATTTTGAAATACAATCGACGCAATACTTCATACAAGTTCAATTATAGATCATTTATATTTCCTATTATTCCACTTATTCGATAATCATAAGATATATGTGTGATTTCATGACAAGGAGCTAAGGATTGTTAACGCTTTGGATCCAAAATGCTTGAATATGAAAAGTTTCTGTACGTCAGAGTATCAGTTTTTAACTTTGTATTGCATCTTGCTAACTCGCTAGTGCAATTAAAAAAGAAAAATGAAGATATCAATCAAACTTTTCATTAATCAAAAAACAACGCAGCAGCCAAAGGTTTAACCCTTTGTCTCGATTCAGATTTACACTGAGGCCATCTATGCATTGATGATAGCTATAAGTGCATAGCAATGTAAAACCACCACTTAAAATCCTATATCCTGGGAAAATCTATTGAGATCGCTTATGTCCGATTACATAAATGGTATAACAAGGAAATTAATCTCGTATATAATTATACAGATACTAACACGTACGTCCAGTTGTAATTGCTTTACCTTTAAAATCGGTATATTATTGGGCATTCCAGTGACAAAATATACGCGCTTGTGAAGAAACATAAACGGTAATTTAGATGTTAATGCTTGACGATAATAAGCTTAAACGACTATACTAGTACGACGAGTTTGTGTTTGTAGAATTCGCATTGGAACTTAAAGAATTTGCAGACATTGACTATCTGAATAGTCGATTTGCATTAAGTTTGAAATAAATAATATTATAAATATGTTCCCACCGAAGGAATAATAATGCAATAGATGTTTTTGTTATTGATTGTCTATGAAAATTGATTTGAATTCTATGTAGTTAATAGCAGGGATTCAAAAAGGCGCTGATATGAAAAAAAGTTCGGAAAAAAACACATTTTTTCTGGATATTTTTTGATGTAAAACGTAAGATGAAATGAAAATTTTGACCTGCTTTTGCGACTCGTAAAATTTCAGACCAATTGGCGATTTGGTTTTTCGAAATTCCATAAACGCCGCATGCAAAAATGTCGTTTCGAGAAAAACGCGTTTAAAGTTTTAAATACTAAAAAATGGCTAAAAAGGAAAATATACTACTAATCAGCGATTCCAGCTCCATAAAACAATTCTTCAGCTATGTGAGACTTGTTTTTTTTGGTTGATCTGGAGTCTCTGCGAGATGTTCTAGCTTCTTTAGAAGATTTAGAGCCTTTGCGGTTGGCAAAGCGTATACGTTTTTCATTGTGCGTCTCTACGAATCGTGATCCCCATGATGTCCAATATTTTTAAAATAGGTTTAAATCCTTCGTTAAATGCAGACTGTAGTATGTGTTGCAATTTCCAGTATTTTTTTGTTATAAAAACTATGTTTAGCTACCAGAGACCACGCGTTGAAACTCTCATTGTTATTTTGTGTATTCGAACCAAGGCTTTTTCCAGTAAATCATCAGAAGATGATTCTTCATAAATGGGTCTTAAAATTGTTGATCTTCCACGCTGAGAGCAGGAGGATGCTTGTACAAATATAACGATCTTATAGTTGCATGTTTTTGCAATTCACACCAAAAATCTGTGTGACAGTGTGAATACTGAGGATCAATCGAAATGTTATGATAGTATGAGGTCCAAATAGCATTTATCATATTTTCTATTGAATCAGGGTGTCTGCGGATAGCTAAGCCTTAATAATTATATAAATATATTATCAATCTGTCTGGTTTTCGAAGCACTTCGTTCAGAGCTCTTTTTGTGCTCTTACTTTGCACTTGCTTATTCTCCTTTTTTAAATCTGTGTTAACATTTTTTTGACTTCATTTGCTCCTTTAGTAGAGCAAAGATAAGAAAGGTCCTTAATGAGAACTTCTAGCTTGCAAAAAAAAGTAGGTATAAGAGCAAGTCTGCGACTGTAGCGGTCTCAGACCCGTTGGGGCGCAATTTGGACGGAGTGATTTCTTCGAGCGCATTTAACGAATTAGCTATAAATCATTGAAATAATCCGAATTTCTTGACCAAATTTGTGAACGACATTCTTAGAGATATATACTATTGAAAAATGAAATTTAAAAAAAATCGATTTTTTTCTCTTAAGTTCTGCTAAATGGAAAATCAAAATAATTATCTATATATCAGAACCATTGAATCTAGGCTCTATTACTCTGATCATAGTGATATGATTTATTACCCTAAGGATCGATTCGCGAGACATTTTATACGTGGATATTTGAGATACGATTGATTGATGAGAGCGCAAAAAGCATTTTTTTATTAAAAATTTACCCCCAAGCGCTTCTTTTTTGCTTCAAAAACAATGCAGATTACAAAGGATTTATATAAAATACTTTAGATTTATAACCATTTATAATCTAATCAAGATAACGTTTCATTTGACCGAAGTGAAAATGAACACCGAAGATTTCGCCAATCGGATTATAACCGTCGTAAATATTCAACCGCACCCAATAACTTATTTAACCATAATAGTGCGGGCAATTACTGCTAGTTTAATCTACGCTCTGCATAATAACTAAGCCCTCAAAATGCCAAATTGGGAACGAGGCCTGAATCATAATCGAAACGCCATTATCATTTACAACCATTCCATCATTCATCGCCCATTGATACGTCACCGATTTAATTATTCGCCGTGTTTTGCCTAGGCGCGGCTATTTTACTTTCCATCGTCGTCAATTTCATCACAAAATCCTTAATGGGCTTCTCTTATCCTTCCGTAATAAATCTTAACGGCCAATTGGCTTTATTAATGAGCACGCCCGATCGGCTCTAATAAAATCGACTTCTGGGCCGGTGGACTTAACGCACAATGCATTTAATTAATTAACAGTTCTTGTAAACATCTCGGAGGCTGAATTTGCTCCCAAATTGTATCGATCGGCTGTATAAATGTATGTATTTTTAGATTATCACGGACCAGTGGTTAGTAGCGGATCAGAGCACGGTCCAATAGTCGGCTAACAATATTGGAGTTAATATCATCGCTATTATGATTGTACGTACATATATAAATCTGGGTGTATGGAGGCTTCTATTTCCACTGCAGTGAATTCCAACATGTGATGTTCCGTGAACTTCCTGACCTTTATGCGATAATTCATGCCAGCTTATGTTATCTCTGCCTCATTTTATAGTACATGCCGAGCCTCGGAGGGAGGTTCCTACTATTTATTATTAATTCTGTTCTAAATATACGAAAATAAGTGCTCACACGGGCTACAGTTGTCGGCACTCCATGAATTGAAAGTCAAAAACAGATCTTGATTTACAAAGGGTTCATTTATGCCGGATTCAATATAACGATGATCTATTTGCTCCGATTATACTTTGTAGAATATAATGACATTTGTAATTTAGTATGGAAATAGTTGCTGTAAAGACGTAATATCATCGCATAAAATTGGTAATTAAACATATATTTTTCCACCTTTCAATTATTCATATATACTTAAACATTTTTTTTGCATCGCTGTATGATAATTTTCGTTGCGATTTTCGAGATTTTTGAAAAATATTATTTTTTGGTACACAGTTTTAATTTTTTTTTAAATAGTTAAAAATTAAATTTTGGCATAAATCTGGTAGGAACAATAAAGGGTTATATTAAAAAAATACATACCCAATTTGAAGTAAATTAATGGGTTAGAACTTGAGATATCATGTCAACCGTGTTGAAAAAAATAGTTTCGAGAAAAACGCGCTTAAATATTTCATTCTGGCAAATAGCTTTAACTCCGTAAGTAATGAAAATGAAAATTTATTTGGATGATATATTTTTAAAAATCTAATCTTTATAAAAATCGAATTTTTCAAAATAAATAATAATAAAAATAAATAAAAGGCTTGTAAAAATCCTTTGAAAAAAATATCTAGGTCTGACCAAACCTATTTTATTGGCTCTAGGTATATAAATATCCTTTTTTCTCAAAACATAAGGATCCCGATTTTTTTTAAATTTTAAATTCTGTAAAACCCTTAAAAGGGCACACTTAGGAAGATTTGGTAAGATCTATACATAACTACTATTAAAAAAACTCATTGTAAAATCATGGTGGTCTGGCCAGACCATCTTAAAGACAGAAGGGTTAGGATTCAGCGATAGCAGCTGCTCTATATGAAATTAAAAAAAAAAAACTTTAAAAAAACCGCATAACTTTGAAATCGCACAAAAAATTTGCACGAAAAGAGGTTTGAGTGTATAAATATTTTCCCAATTAATTATTATTATATCTATTTTATTTTATTTTAATGTGTTTGTTGGTTTATTATAAATATGAAAAAACATACAAACATAGATTTTTATATATAAGATCTACTGTAAGTTAATTGTACTATACTTATATTATTTGAAAAAGTGCAAGCAATAAGTTGGCAAAGTTTTATCGCAATCGAATAAACGGTATGGCAGCGCATTAAGTACGGACAAACAAACATTATTTTTTATATATTAAACTATGCCTATGTTACTCGCGAAATTTTTAGCAATAAGTGGACGAAATTTTATCGCAATCCAATGAGCGGTATGGCAGCGCATTTCGAACGAACAAAACCCAATTCATTTTTATATATCCGATTAAAAAATTAATTCACCTAATAAAAGGGTTAAAATACATTTAACACATAAGATACTTGAAGTAGTTAGAATCTACGTATACATTATCTACAAAAAAATTGGAAACGCTTAGTATTTCGTGGAAAATTATAACATAACTCATGATTTGTTGATGTTATTCCTCTTATTTTATTACTCTACAAACGACTTTAGAAATGAGGATGTATTATGTTCTAGATATACGCTTTATTTGTAGATAGTCTTATAAATAGGCTAATTTGGGTAGGATGATTAAAGCTATGCGTGGAGAAAATCATTAAAATGTCATCGAGGAATTAATGGAAAAGAATTTATGACAAACCATAAAACACAATAACGACTCCATCAGGGCGGCTTAAAATCATTACACAATCGAAAGGTTTATATATCAAATAATTTATAAAAATTCTTATATATATAATTACAATAAATCGCCCGTCCGACTTTAATTTTGACATCGATTCATTTTGATATTTGACATCGTTTTTTAAAGAATATAATACCAAAATACAAAGGCCATAATTAAATCAGCTGACATTTGGGGTTTTGATTGGTTTGGGTGGTTTTTCTTTGGTTGCTCTCCACTCAGTTAACTGCTGATTTGATTCGGGAGTGCTTTGATGAATCCATGTTTCATTTATTATCATATTTACTTTAACTGCTGCAAATAGTGCTATAAATTGTCGAGGCGTTCTTGTTTTTGATCGATTGTGAGCAAATGCGGTATCAACTTCGAACAGAGCTTTCTCACGGGCAAATGTTGATAAAAAATCGTGAATATATTAAGTTGTCTATCTATTTAATCTTACACAGCTTCAATATATTAATACAATCGGCCAAAACTATTTTGTGGGATTTGTTATCCTATGAACTTATTGAGTATTGTGTTAATCATGCACACATTTAAATAAAACATGGAGTGTATACAGTTTGTAAATATATTTTTCAATTTGGAAAATCGTCTAAAATGAGGTCGTTGCTCGAAGAAAAATGACGGAGGGGTGGGTGGAAAAGTATCTGAAAACTTGACCCATAATTAAGAACGTGCCGCGTCGATGAAATTATGAAAGTTTGTGACAAAAAGAGCACGTCTCCACAGAAAATATTGAGAAGCCGTGGCGACGTTAAGCCAGTGTTGATAATCCATTATTACGTCCATTATATAACCATGATTATGGAAACGTTGAAATTGAACGTCGTTCTCACGCGTGTGTGATACCCCAACGAAAGTGAACGCACATGAACAATAGTTAAAGTTAACCATAGTGACGCAATTCGCTCTTATATTATATTTAGCAGATTTTTTTGCGCTTTCATGACGCCCCTTTTCCCGTTTTCTGGTCCGAATTTCAACACGTCTCCCGTTTTCTTTTACTACGATCCGAGATAATATTTTTCTACGCAATTTTTCCTACTGGCCCTTCGGGTGATGAGAGTATTTTATTCTCCCCTCGCGTGAGTTTCGCATGTTAAATGTCTGTCGTTGTCAGGGTCAATGCGTGTGCACGCCCACGCTATATTAAAATATTTTTCTTCATCCGGAGAGATTAGATGTTATTTCTTTCTTTGTACATCTGCACGCAAATTTCAGGCGAAATCTTACCTGGTCGCGCTCCATTAATGCTTGCAATATTTATGATCACGTTTTTGCGTAGCACACACTTTAATAAATTAATTAAGTATGCCATTGCATGTAATGAGAGTAAACATTGAAGCGAAAATATTTAAAATTTAAATTATATCATTCCGACTACATGTAATCCCATAAATTAAATGAATAATTAATATTCGGATCCGTTTATGAGTTTCAATAGACGCATATGTCTGAGTACTTTAAACATTCTATATACAGCTCGTTGAAGTAAACAAAGGGTTTTTATTACTACGATTGAGTATTAATTAATTTTAAACGTTCCTAATATCATTTAGCTAGTATTTGACAAATAAGTACAGATGAATCCCGAGGAGAAACAAAGAAAAACTGTCGCCATTTACATAATTATAGATGACTGTTTTCTCTCATTTTCATCAATTCTTAAGGAATTATAAATTAAGTTATTAAATAACGACTATGTATCTTATTAAATTAAGGAGGAAAAAAATACAGTGGTGTCAGATCCCTCCAAAATATTTATCGGTCCATGTGCAAAACATCCTGTATACAAATTGCAGATTTTAAGGATCGAAGGTGATGTACTACATTATGATTTTTTAGTTTAAGGGATTTCTGTTTTTTATTTGATTTTTATAACGATTATAGGCGAAAAAATATAAAATCTCTATTTTAACCCGTTGATGATTATTCCCGCATATGCTGCGACTGGATTCGAGTGATCCAGAAAGAGCATGCTCGCATATGTCGCGATAACAGCGCTTAATAGGACTTACTTTTCAATGCTGTTCTCCTATTTATAATACAATATAAGTATTTATTCAAAATTTGATGTCATGAATGAACAGAATGTAGATGCGTTCCGTGGAAAATCGCACAAAAAAGCCTATGACTTACATAGAAAAGTGAAGATGCGTTCCATGGATCTTAAAAACCGCATAACTTTGAAACCGGCATATAAAATATACCGAAATTCGCATAAAAAAAGTTAATATAAAAAAAACAGGAAAACAATAAAAAAATAAAAAATAACACTTTTACTAACATTTAAAGGACGTCTTGCATCATTGGTAAGATTTTAAGGATGTCTGATATCTAGCATCTCAAATGCTAGACATCCACTAGAGAAATACTAATTATTTTAATTACAAACTATTATCGCTGTATGATAATTTTCGTTGCGATTTGACTCAAGATCTTTTGAATTTTGGAAATTCCTTCGGAGAATGTATTTTTAAAGGTCGAAATTTCGGTTAGTGTTGATGATTTATATCCGCATAACTTCGAAATCGCATAAAAAGAGATTTGGTTGTATACGTTATGCAGTAAGAAATATATATAGGAAATTCGCACGGTTATTATTAGAACATTTATAGTAATCGCTTGTCATTTGGCTTAATGTTCATCGTTTCAATAGATCGCTCATAGTGAGCGTCAATCTTTTTTTTGTCATGCCTAATGATCGCAGAAATGCACCACGTCTCGAAATTGATATTTAATTACATAAGAACGTAATTCTATTGAGGTATTGTGTAATTCGTATGGATTTTAGCTTCGATTATTTGTTTGACAGTTTGATCTGTGGCTGGGAATCGCAGTTTTCCCAAAGTTTTAAGCCGGAAGTGTGCAACAAAGGGTTCAATTGATATACTACAGGAAGTATTAAAAACATCTGGATTATTACCTTAACAATTGAAGGCCTTGTATATCAAAACAATGCCGGATATATTCAACAATCAATCGTTTTGTCGTTCCCAAGACTGTATATCATATCTTAAACTATTGTCCAAGTATCTGAATTAATTAAAATATTTAATACTGTCTTATTAATAATATTTTTTCCTTATTTCAGGTAAGTGATTGTATTCAATTTTGATGTCTTCCAACTGTAAGTATTAAAAAAGGTTTTTTTTAGTAATGAATATATCAGAAGTTTATAGATACAAATATTGAAGACTATTATAATTGAAAATCTATTTTTTACTTGACACAAATCATTATGAATATCGTGGCTTCCAAAGGGTTAATATGGGTTTAATATGCCAGTGACGTATGTATTATATAATTTTGAATATTTAATGTGTCCATAATTTGAGAATAAACCATAATTCTACACCTATATATAATATATGCAAACAATAATATTTATATTCTAACTATGCAGTTTTCATATTATGCGTCTTTATTAAACGATGATTTTTTCTCATCTTAAATAAGTGAAAAATATATTGAAGGATTGGTCCATCAAATTGTAAAGAGCAAAAGCAGTCCCTTTAGAAGAACATTCATACATTATTTTATTGTATTATTACAAATTTCATCTATATAAACATATATTTTACATGATTTTATAGAACGGTTTATCTAATTTAATTCGTTTTTTGTTTTGTGGTTTTCATTTGTGCGGTCGAACGTATCGACCGCGTAAATCGACAATCTGCTGCGCAAATTTTTTTCTGTAATTTATTGCGAATTTTATGAGTAGAAATTGATTAACGCAAAAAAATGAGACCAAATATATTAAGCAATCAAACGTACGATGAGATGAATGGCCCTAATTTTTTGGTAGGTTGTTCGTAGTTATAATAGTAATATTCGAATTTTTCAAATGTTGATATAATAATTTAGGGATATAATAATGTTGATATAATAATTTAGGGATAATCGTGATGAAAAACAACGCCTCGTCTGTTCGCTAATTCTGGCCGTTTTTTGGCAATTGCATCCTTTAGATTGTCTAGTTGGGAACAGTATTTTGTTGAATTGATCTTTCACCTTGCTGAAGTAGCTCATAATAAACTACCCCCTTCCAATCCCACCAAATGCATAGCAAAACTTTTTTTGGATGTAGGTAAGGTTTGCCTACAGTTAAAGCTTCTGTACCCTTGGTCCGAGACCATTTACATTGGATATTCTCATAGAGTATCCAAATTTCATCTCCAGTGACAAGTCTCTTCAAAAAAGGTTGGCTATTATGCCGTTGGAGAAGAAGATCGCATGTTGAAATACGCTGAAGTTTATTTGAATCAGTGAGTTTATGAGGAAGCCACACATCTGAACGATTGATGTAGCCCATTTTTGTCAGATGATTATGGACGGATGCTCGTGGAATTTCTAACTTATTAGCTATTTCGCGAACAATATATCGCAGGTTTTCTTCAACCATGGCTATGATTAGATCTGCGTTAATTTGCGAAAGAAACTTATGGGACAACCTAATAAAAATAATTGTATAACGTAATAAGTTGATGCTTAATCAACATACGGTTTGTGTTATCAATGAATTATACAAACGTATCATATCGCATCTTCTGCGTCTACCGATATTAACCGAAAGACACATATATGTGTAACCCGACGGTTAAGTGTTAATTTAAATCATACAATTGAGAAATTCTTAAAAAAAAAATGATGAAAATACTGATGCCAATTTCAATATATTTACTCAGAATTCCAGCGCGTTTAAAACACACAAATAACAGAATGAATAGCAATATTTTGAAATTATCAGTATATTATTTAATGCCGTTATCTGCGTATAAAATGGTGTTATTTTGCCGTTCGTTCGAAACCACAAAACCGACCATTACTTTAATGCCAGATAGCCGGCAAACGAAGAGTGAAATCGCAATACTGCTTTGATTTACGAGTTGTTATAATCGAGAGAATAAAAAAGCTTTTAAATTGCTTCCACTGAAAGCATTTATCGGTGCGAAATTTCTAAATCATAATCGCAATCAACAGAGAAACTCCTCTCTCGGTTCGAGTGTCAATTCCTTACGTTTTGTTTGCTCGGAGTGAAATCTTATTTTGTCCAAAAACGCTATTTCCCAAAGGATCGTATGTCATCCAAAAGCAAAACAATCTGTCTAATAGACTATGTAATATTATACACTTGATGAAGCAGCAACTAAATTCGCTCTTTATTACGGTAGCGTCCATTTAAATTTATTCAGGAGCCTGTTCCTAGGACACATTTTGATTTATTAAACCCAATGAAAATCGTAGATTCGATGGTTGTTTCGCAGAATGAAAAGAAAGCCAAGGACTGAGTAATGCGAGGCAAGGTCCTCCAAAGTCACAGTACAAAAGCGACAATCACAATCCTCTAGTATTCAAACAAAAGTATTCTTTCATTTTGGCTCCAATAAAGTTTCATATAAAAGCGCCTGGGTCGATTCGGCTGCTCGATTGTCGAGCTTAAATGCTGATTTGCACACTTTTTTTAAAAAATATGTCATAGAGAGTTCTTATAAATATTAATATCGCCTCGAAGTTCGGCTTGGGTATAAATTAAAATTTGGAAAATTTTCCGAAGGAGGTGGGTATTTGTGCAAGGGTTACTGAATCAAATTGGATTTCATTGTTGGAGTCTGCAGCATTAAAGTCGGGTCTGGTGATAAATGGCCCTTGAAAAAATTTCTTCATCTCAACAACATTTGGATAATTATTTTCGAAAGCTTTTTATAAAATATACATTTATTCATGCCGCCTAGTTTTTTAACAATTGCCAAAAAATTATATCAAAATTTAAATTTTGCAAGTAAAATAAATCGACTGTTTGAAGAATAATTAACCTAAATGAAGATTAAGATGATGCTATTATATTATTCTTATAGACGATCTCCATTTTATCTATATTTCTTTTAATCTATTGAGAAGCTGGTAGTGTGGCAAAAAATAGTGAATCGAGTTAAGGGAAAAGGTTATTTTACAATGTAAATCAAGAAAGATACAATCTATCAAGCTTTAAACGTTGTGGACGTTAATAAAAATCTTCTAAACATGAATAATTGTACACACAAGCGTTAAATTTAAATGTACAATACTCATTTTTGATCTACAAGTAGTTTATGTTAACTATTATTTAATAAACATCGTCTACTTTCGATACAAAATGGCTAAGGCTTCAATAGACGTGGTTAAAGTTATAGCACGGGACCTTGATTAAAGTATTGAATTTAAAGCATTGCAATATTAAGCACATAAAATATTTATTATAAGGAGCTATACCATAGTTTTTGTCTTTAGAAATAATCGTCTTTGTAGTAATAATTGCACAATCCTGTACGTATAAATCCGTTGCTTTGGCGAATTTTCTTCCACAATCCAGAGACCAAGTCGCAGTCGACGACTGTCTTGAATATCGCAGAAAAGTATCATCTTAACTTCCCAACTATATATTTCAATTTGTATTTTAACTTCAATCGTAAATTTAATTTTATGCCAGTGTCCTTCTTATTCTACAATAACCCGAGAGCTCTCGGTAGAGATAAAAAGGTTAACAACCTCTGCCCTACTTACATACATTCAGGTTATTCCTGATGTTATGCTGAAGTCGAGTACTCAATTTATGCACTGGTTAAATTTATGGTTTAACACCACCTTGCAGTTCAACGGTAACCATTGTCTACGACCACACTTAATGAAATGAAACATATTTAAAGCAAAATGTGGATTTTAACCTTTTTCTAATATTAAATTAAGAGATTCATGCTTAAAATGTGACATTTTTTATTATAAGAATATATGTAACGTTGAGGGATATTGTCCTTAAAGTTTCATCTGTGAACGCTCACCTTACGGGCCATCAGAGTGAGCGTGTCTAAATTCGATTGATCGAATATTTTTTATTGTCTAATGAATTATTGACGAATACATTAAACAAACGTTTAATTCGATAAATCGTCAGATATATTGATTGAATCAATTCTGAAAGTTATTCTATAGCTTCATATATAGAGCGTTCCCAAGGAATCACGAACGATTTTGTATGAATGATAGTTGTTTTTTAAAATTACTATAATTATAAGCAATGTAGAAATCGGAATTAATAAGAAGACAATGCTTATTATCAAATTTGCTTAAAATTGTCAGGATATATTTTTATTAAAAAATCACATTTATGGTATTAAAATATTAAACATTTTTTTTTTTTTAATATTTAGCAGTATTTTATTATAGTGCAAGGTTAAGAATTTAATTAAATCAGCATTGTTGCTAAACGTCCAAAATGACAAATCTAAATTCAGGTTTCTTCGTCCAATGTACACTCAAACTTCTTTTTGTGCGACTTTTTTTGTGCGATTTCGAACTTATACGTTTTTTTAAAGTGTTTTTTTTTCTTTTTTCAGTTTCATAAAGAGTACGTATCGAGATATTTTGGATTAAATAGGAAATAAATTATCAACACTTACCGAATTTCGGAAAAAAATTATAATTTGGGACTGTGCTCTTTATTTTTGTTTAGAATTTTGCCAAACTTGATTTCATTTTTTGCATTTTTAAAAATACATTTACGAAGTTATAAAGTAAAAAAATGACTTTAAAACGGTTGCCAAATAGTGACATCATTACTAATTATGAATTATAATTTTGGAAAGAGAAAATCTACACAGAACAATGATGACATTGGTACTGGGTTTACTATTTCTTCTGAAGAAGAAATCGATTTTGAATCATATCGAATATCGCAATGAAAATTATCATACAGCGATGATAGTTTGTAATTAAAATAATTAGGATTTCTCTAGCGGATGTATGGCATTTAAGATGATGCAAGACGTTCTTTAAATGTTACCAAAAATGTTTTTTTAATTACCTTTTTGTTTTCCGTTTTTTTTATTAACTTTTTTTGTGCGATTTCGGATATATTTTATATAGCTGTTTCAAAGTTATGCGGTTTTTAAAATCCATGGAACGCATCTTTGCTTTTTCTATGTAAGTTATAGCTTTTTTGTGCGATTTTCCGCGGATCACATCTACTGCACAAAAACAGATTTAAGTGTACATCCAACCCTTCTATAGCGTCAAGAAAGGAGCCACGCTATAGTAAGTTAAGCACCCATATAAATTTTGTACGTATTTAGTTTGTTAATAAGTGATTAGCACACGCGAGAAGGCATTGACTTCACGTATTATACACGTTGCTTATGTAAAAGACGCTGCATACGAAGTGGACGCTATAGGAGGGTTGCTTATAATGTCATTTAAAAAAGTCACATTAGATAATTAAATTAAATTTTTAACCATAACGATGTATAGAGATGGGCAAAAAGAGGAAATTACCCTAGTTGCAGAGACCGAATAATGGAAAAAAATGATAACAAAATACAGGAAGAACGAAATTTGATTAAGCGTCAAGGAAACATTATCCTTGTTCATTTTATTATTTTTTTAACATGAAAAAAAGTATCTTAAAAATCCTGAAGAGCTTCTGGCGCATATTATTATTGTATTAAATTTAATCAGTTATTGATCTCCTCTGATATAAAAAGACTAGTATTTGCACGTCACACTAAAGAAGAATACATTTTTACGGATGAAGAAATAAAATCTAGATTGAAAAAGTTAATTTCAAGAGAGAAACACGATCCAGATTCAAAATTTCATTTGCGAATTCAATTTTCATGGGTCAAAGCTTCACAATGACGTACGACGATATAAAAAGCTCCATATTCCCGAATACGGCCATACCCTTCATATTCGCACTCGAATGTATGTCTGTATTACATATTCGCCAAAAAGTTTTTACAAAAAAAAAGCGAAACATAATGGGCTTATACGTTGTTTCCCCGAAGAAAAATACACAATTGGGGGAATCTAGGAATAGGAAATGCGGAGTTGGCCCCGTCGACCAAACAACTCCACAATAAGCAATATATGGGACAAGCTGTAAAGTTTTCCCATTCAAAACACCGGGTTGGTTTGTATTCTGTTTTATAAAAGAGAGATTGACATGAGGGAGGACGAGAGTTGCCGCCACTTCTTTCATTTAATATACTGTGGGAAAAATGAGGAGAGCATCGGACGAACTTTTCTGAATGCGGAGAACTCCAGTGTAACCCAGTTACCAGAAGATCAGCCACTGACGAGCACCCTTTCAAGAGCCGCTCCCGCAATCCAACATTTTATTCTTCCAAATGTATTAATAGACACTTTCATAGGTGTCAAAATGTAGGTCAACCATTCTGCAGTTCTGATCCAGGCTCAGCATTCGCTGCTCGATACATTTATTTTCCTCCACTATCTCTCATAAACAACTCTTTTTATAACCAACTTTGCGAAAAAGTCTCGGAATATCAGCCTTCGGCATCGAGAAGCCCAAAAACTTACGTGTGAGGGATTTTCCAACAAAAAATATGCGCCATAAGTCTTGCGTTTTGCACTCGGATATTTCATATGAAATTTATCTCGTCGTAAATCCGCATAATGGATGTCATATTTCATACAATCTGTAAAAAAAACAAGGGTGCTTATTCAATTAAAGTTGCCAGGCTTTTTGTTCAATCATTTTTTTAAATTATTATCGTATATCATCAATTTAAATATTAAGAAAATGCAAGTTTATCTTTGTTAACTTTTCCCTACCAGTAGGGAATCTAATCCCGAGCCAAAATTTCGATCCCAGGATTTCATTAAACAATCCCGGGACCAGTTCCGCGATCCCGGGATTGGGGTTTTCAATAATTAAAGAAATTACATGATTGATGGCAAATTGGCTTGAACGTCACGAAAAGTGAAACTCCAAGCTCCAGTCGGTTAGAGAGCTAAATCGGTGATGCTACACGCATATGCCGCATCGCCTCTACTGTATGTGTGTTTATACAGCATAACCACAAGACAAATAGCTTGCCTATTTTATTATATATTACACAAACACAAGATAACAATTAACTTTAAAAAATGGATTTTTTTAAACATAAAATCAGATTTTCATAGGAGTTTCACATCAATATCATATTTATAATTTTTTTTGTATTTCAATATATATATTTATTACTCTTATTTTGATGCATATTAGGATACAACTTGAACGTCATTATGGAAATTTATTTTAAGGTTTTGATGCTAAATTTTGGTCTAAGAACAACTTCTCTCTTTAGGACCATTTGGAGGCTTAATAATCATTGCTATTATTCCATCTAACCGTAAAGGGGTGAACTTTAAAGCACGAGGCTTAAGAAGTTCTTGAATGTTGTGGATATGTTTATCGTCTTCTATTTCACTAATGATTTTCATGACTTTAGCTATAATGTCTTCTCAACTGGTGATTTTTGTCAATTTAACATGTCTACGATTTTTACACCACTTAAAGCTAAAAGTTTAAAATCACGACTTAACTATGCTTTTACTCTTTCGTGATCATCCAAGCATTTAAAACCTGGATAATCTAAATTATGATCGAGCTACTCCTTGATCCCTATCCATGTTTTCAAAAAAAAATCCAATAATCCACATATTTCAGATATATCATTTACTTAATTCTCTTCAGAATGCATTAAATATATTATTACTTACATATAGCATTAATTTTGACTAAGATTGTTTTATTCTATGTATAAAATCAAATAACGCCAGGTAACCTTGGATTCGGGAAGACGTACTTCCCGCGGTCAAATCGCATGGTCTCTCGTGTGATTAATAAAGGAGTTATCTAAGATGAGATTCTTTCTATTCAACTCCCTCCATCTGATCGCTCGGCTACATACCGGTCCGATAGCAGAACGAACCCGCGTGCGAGCGCTATAAGCGAGTACAAAAGTCTATCGCTTGTTTTTAATATGCTTTCGTTCGAATGAAAAGGAGCATTTTTTAATAATAATAATGTTTTCTGAGGCAATTACTTATTTTTTAAAAAAAATCTGGAACCCATTTCTTTTTGAACCAATCTTCAAAAATCTCCCCTGAACATCCATGTCTCTTTCTAACTATAATAATCTACAGGGAGTTTTTCATTTCGATTCTTTTAAAATATCAAGGTTTCTTTGCTTTCTCAATTACCAAATGTTTCATTTTATTTAATTAAGGCAAACCTGATAATCCGCACCCGGACAATCGAAAGTACACTGTATGAATAAAATCTCAGTATTGCCTGAAACTATGGTTAATTTGGAGCTTTTATAGAGCCTTCGCGTTTTGACTTTACACAGATCGTTAGCTTTATAAACTTACGATATTATTTAGTAACTGTCGCGAGAACGATTACGTCTAGGCGAACGAGCTCAATGCGAAACGCTACAATAAACCGAATTTATGCGGAGACTTTGCACAAAGATGACCTTACAGTTTCGTAATAATATTGTCTCAGAAATTGCGTTTGCACAGTGTTTTCATAACGATTTCGCTTTCATTTCCTCTCGCGCAGAAGGAGAACGAGAGACTAGCGTGTATAAATTAGCAATCGTATTTTTTCATGTAATTGAATTGGATGCTTAGTCAGTTTGTAGCGGTTTCGTGGGAAGCCCGAGTACCTGTCTTCGTAATTGAATAATATTTTCATTTTCTACGCGATGCTAATTTCACGGGCTGTTATTGTGTGCTAAACGTATCAGCGCAGCTCCCGCGACATACTAATTGCGAAAACTTAATCTGGAGCGCGCTAAGCGAAGCAGCCGCTCCAGGCTTTGCTTTTGTGCTGCTAATCCACTGTTTATACACACTGCGAGGAATCGATGAATAAATCATGACGTTGTTCGTCTCCAACGAAGATCGCAGACGACGACGTGATCGCGCCGTTATCATTTCTGTTCTCAGATTGAGTCTTTATTGCTTTTAATTTCTCTGCAAGTGAAGGACGCATTTTTTAAGTGGTTTCGGCGTATTTATGGTCTACGCAATTATCGCTTTTACTTTTGGGTGAAAGTGGTTTTAGCTGTGTTGCTCAAAAGACAGGTCTTGCGAGGGCTCGAACATCGTTTTTTTATTGAGGACGTCAATGCGAATTATGCTCATCGTGTACGTTCACCAAGTCATTATAACGATTTCAGATTTAAAAATTGCTTGATATGAATGCCATAATCGATTATAATTTGACTAGACTACGTTCGATAATCCATCTGACAAATAAGAAAAAGTATTAACAAAATGAAATCTCAACACATATATACGTCATGCCCACTGGACGTATATATACGTCATGCCCACTGGACGTATATATACGTCATGCCCACTGGACGTATATATACGTCATGCCCACTAAATAGGTTATATTTCATCCAATGTTTATGTTTATTGCAGCATAATTTTATGATTACATTTCTTATGAGGATTTATTGAAACCATTTTTTTAAAAATTGAGCACATTTCTAATATACAGAGTGACCAAAAATATATTTAAAAACTTTAGACAAACGCGTGTGAAGAGTCCCTATACGTAATGTGTTAATACGCAATGTTTATTTACATTAGTTGAATCAGCTAGTTCTGAGAGTGTGGTCCTAAAACAACCCCCGATCTTAAACCAAGTAAATATCTGTGGGCTATAAATTAAGAAACGGATAACAAAAAAGGATGCAAATAATTGAAATTCTTTTTAAAATCCATGCAAGAATCAATAAGGCAAAAAACAAACTCAACTGTTAGGGATATCCATAAGTGACGTCGTTGAAACATAAAACCCATATCACATTATCATTCTCTACATTATGAAGAAATGGATTTAATAGTTATTTTTATGCAATATGTTGAGGCGTTGAATCATGTTATCATATGGGACCCAAACTCCTTCCTTTTTGAATCTTGCCCAACTTCTTTAGGATCCTCTGAGTACTGAACCAGGATGTGCCTACTATTTCTGATAATTTTTCGATGGTCAGCATCAGATTATATTCAATTGCAGACTTCAGCGTTGATTCATTCGTCTGAATAAGTCGACCATTTTGAGGCTCGTCATCCAAACTTAAACAATCTATTTTAATTTTTTAAGCCATTGTTGGCATTTCCTGATAACCAATATGTCATCATAAATCTCGCAGATGTAGTCTTTGTAGTTATTTTTTATATGCCATTGAAAAGCACACAGCCCCGCAGACAAATATGTAGATACTCACAAGCGAAACTTCAAAACAAGTCTTTACTGCTCAAAATACTGAATTTTGAATTTTTTAAATGGTACATCGTAAAAACGACATTATTTATGGGTACCCCTAATATTAGCTAATAAAATGCTAATCAAATAAATAAATATGTTTTTTCTGTTGACTCTTATAAATAAGCTCACACTTCAAGGGTTGGGATGGGTCCGCAAAAAAAAAAAAAATATTCACGAGGGGGTCTGCGAATTTTTTTTTGCCAAAATGCGGCGTGGCGATATATAGACGTTGAACTATAAGGTCTATTTTTATGCGATAGATACGTTCCACGGGGAGTCGCATATAAATAATTCGCATAAAAAAGGCTTGAGCTACATTGAAAACTGAGGGAAGTTCCATTATTTTAAAAAATCGCATAAAAAAGATCCGCATAAAAACAGACCCAGGTGTACTCTTACAAAAAGAAATAAAATCTATTTATATTTTATACCCGATATAAAATTCATCGCAATATCATCAGAAAACACTGTCCAGACATAAGATTGCGAATGTCGTTAGAATTTTTGTATTGTAATTTCTGTTGAAAAAATATATTGCGTCGATGGTAAAAATATTTGCATTTATGTAAAGAGATATTTTTAAATTAATTTTTATAAAGAAAAATGACGAAAGAGGAATTGGATGGCTAATGGGATAAGGTGAATGAATAAAGTATGAACAAAGGCGAAATGTTTGTGTATGATCGTTGAATTCGATCGTATGGGTAATTGCCCACGAAAAAATTGATATGGGGGGAAAAAAATCTATAAGAAATTTTATTATACACATGTTTGACATAACACATCGTCTGCTTGTAATACAATAATATTTTTATGAGTTTCCGGTGAAAATGTTTCCATATTGTTATTTTCATAAGGGGAAATAAAAAAAACTATAATGTTCGGGTGTTCTTATATAGTATTATATATGTAGTTCTTTTTATAAGCAATCGAATGCTATATTTCCGGAACGACGGCTGTTCGCACCTTTGGACAGTAATTCATGCGATGCCATCCATCCATCATCATAAATGGTCAAATTAGAACCATCCAAACAGAAATAACGACCATCCTGTTGCGAAACACTCGGGCAGCCGAACAAAGGGAATAGATAATGCGATTCGAGCCAGTGAAGAAATCCATTGAAATCTCAAGTTACGAGACATTTTCTAAAATGTCAAGTGCGTCCATTGTCCACAAACAGCTACAAAAGGCAATTTTCCATTCGTCTCTTTCACATGTCTGAATCTTTGATGAACATTTTTACTCGTTGTCCGTTTATGACGCCGCAATAAATTTCCTCATTCACTCGCCGAGATTTCATCGCGCACTTTTCCTAATCCAAGTTTACAGCCTCCAGACAAATCGCGGAAGATCTTCATCCAAAGGTCAAGACTCGGAGGTGCTACGTGGAAGCAAATTGTAATAGGCATGCCCAATAAAAGCGTACTGAAACTAAGAAAGTGCCAAATCCGAGCAACGCTCAGAGAAATGGCGTCGGAAATTCAAGTCAACCGCACGTCGGAGATGGAATGAATTTCCCGAAAATAAAAAGAAAGCCATAAAAATTCATTGATTATACAATAAAACGGGATATGATGCGAACGCCGTCGGAATACCTGAATAAAGCAAATGGAGCAAATAACCCCTATTGTCAGATTTATTAATCTGACTCATGAGGCCCAAATCCATTTCGCAGCTACATTGATATCAATCCTGACATTCGAGCTACATATAACACTCTATATGCCTCTTTAACTGGCATAATATATAAATTCTTCCTGTGTTAGACGATCATAGTTAGGATAAACCGTATTAATTTGACAGCAATACTTAGCAAAACATAAATGATACGATGTAAAAAAATGCATTATTGCTGCATCCTGAATTATGAGACCGGTCTGATAGCAATTGAACTGCAATCATCATCATTATTAGATATAACAATTTTATTGCGGGATTTGCTCACATAATGCAAAACATTGAAACTTTTTTTGGAACATATTTCAATTGGTTTTTTGGGAAATCTTATACGAATCCAGTTGTTGGAATTGGATCTGGGTTTATTTATTTTTTATTAATCATTATGCATCATACATAAAAAATAATGTCTCAGAAATGAATGCTACAACACTTGCCAAGACAATAAAAAAACAACTCAATTTATTGAAATTAATTATTATTGTGTATATAAGTATGCATTTTTATTAATATTATGAATAGGATAACCGATTGTATTTATTATATTAATTGAATGATATATCTATTTTATTTATTTATTTATTTGTTTCCTCGATTATTTAAATTGCAATCTATTAATATTGATTGTTAACCTTCTTAATGCCGGACGCCGGTATATTATCGTTGTTAAAACTTGCGAAAAGTGCCAACGACGATATATCGTCGTGTACGCGATGGCACCCCCCAATTTGCACAGAGAGCTAACACTATTTTTTAAACTTTATTTAAAGCTTTTTTATGTGACCTGTATTAATGGATATCTGCTGCCTGTAACGGGATTAGGATAAAAATAATAATTGGATATATCATTATAATATACTCTCTTTATTTCGCAATACGAATTTTGTAAATATCATTAACAATCGAATCCATTTTCTGCGCTGCTGTATGGTCTGTTCCGGGTTACCCTGGACTAGCCACACAAAGAGTGTCTTCCATTGATCCTTTAGCCCCACGAGAAACACTACGCGCGGAGCGTCCTGGTGACCACCCTTTTTGCTTCACGCCTTCCAAAGGAGACGAGGTTTCCGCGAGAAAGATCAGCTTCAGACCATGGGCACCCAAAGGTGCGATGGAGGAGGACAAAGGTTAAGCTTAGCTTCAAGGGAATATTATCGCAGGTTTACTGCCACTACAAGTCCAACCTCAGTTTAAAGGGGGCTGCAGCAGATGGCGGACTGCAGGGGCTACAAATTCCCTATGGTACTCATATCGGTTCGGTCATTCTTAGTACCTAGCCATGGAGACGAGTAGCCGTTCGAACAGCCTAAAACCGTTCTCCCCTGTTTGTCTAGGCTGTTGAGGATAGTGGTGAGCCTTTGATACAGTCTCCATCAACTACTGTAATCGGCTGTTCTACACTCCCCTTTACGAGTACGCAGCATAGGGTGATCTGCGCACCCAACTCCTGTTAGCTGGGATATCCCAGCAGCGTTTGATTAGCAAACCAACGAGGTTACTTTCGCACACCTCTAATCCACATCATTAACCAGGGTTTCAATAGTTGCCCACGGGCGTAGGGTTGCCCCCCCCTGGAGTTTTATCGATGGACAATTCTTTTGGCGGCTCTATTTTGTGGCTCGCACGGACTCCAGATCTGACACCAGTGGATTTCTTTGCCTAAAGACATGCTCTATTCTGTGGCTCACACGTTTCCAGATCTGACACCACTAGATTTGGCCAAAGATCGACCGTGATTGAGAAGGGTGCACATTCAACGATTTGAAATTGACAAAGATAATATATTATTCAATTGACTTTTAATATTGAGTATTTTTTGCTATTTCTATTGTTTAACAGAATGAAGTCAACAAAAAAATATCCGCTAGCTTTTTGTAAGTTCAAATTGAGGCACAATGCAGTGAAAGCAGGTGGAAATATTAAACGAGCATTCGGAGAAAGATTGTTTTGTAAAAGAATAATTCGAAAAGGGCGAAAATAATATCGAAATAGGAAAGATAAAAACGCTAGATAAGTGGCTGCGAACGACTCCTAGACAAACTGTTAGAAGGCTAAAATTGAGGCCTTTGGAAGTGTTTTCTTCGTTGATAAATTCAAATACATAACAATAGTAGTAATTGATACTAAAAATAAGTAGAAGAAATTGATACGCAGTTTCTCTCCGAGTATTCCTTAATAAATTGTAATTGAAGATGATTTGATATGATTTAGTTTTAACGGCAGATTTAGGTTATTGTATACAAACATATCATTTAATATAATATAATTAATGTGGACATCAAAATGAATTTCACGTAAGTAGCTGATTAGGATAGGAAGATGGTGCGAGATCGTCAACTGCCATCTAAATATCATCAGCACTTACAGCATCCGACGCTTCAGATTCCAGCAAATGGTTATTAGTGTGAAGATTTATTGCTATGCATTTCAAAACATACATATCCCAATCCAATGAACCTCAAAAAGATGAAATTTTGACGAGTTGTGCATTGTTTTGAAGCAATTTGTGTTCCGAGTCGTCATCAGATCTAAATCAGATTTTGTTCCATTCACGTGGAGATGGATGCCTTCTGTAAGTGGAGAATGCACTTTATAAATAAAGTGTCCTTCGTAGCCACAAGGTGCATTCTGTCAGTCTGCCGATGATCATTATCCGCGTTTTGTTTTTGTTATGCGCGTCTGAGGGACAGATTTAGATCTTCGCCCCCCAGAGCCATTACATAAATGTCACACCTTACTTAATCTTTTTCTGGATCCATTTTAGTTTTTATTTGACCCAATCGCCAGGCACTGAGGATGCGTAAGCTTTCATCGTCGTCTGCTAAATATAGAAAGGCGTCTTCTTCCCATCCTCCGTTCACCGGTGGCCCGTTATCTTACCTACTGAAATTCTACTCTTTGACGCGACAACTTTGAAAGCATCCAGCAATTAACCGGTCTTTGAAAAAATAGTGTGATAAATATCGGCGAGGAAATTGGAAAAGGATCATTACTCCTTTTACTACCAAATTGTCCACAATATATGAATATTTTATCGATAAAATGAGAGAGACATTATTTTGGCTTTACTTCACCCAATATTTT
The DNA here is from genome assembly GCA_008973525.1 of Stenopsyche tienmushanensis. Taxonomy (NCBI): domain Eukaryota; kingdom Metazoa; phylum Arthropoda; class Insecta; order Trichoptera; family Stenopsychidae; genus Stenopsyche; species Stenopsyche tienmushanensis. The sequence goes on along the minus strand of WACJ01000546.1, from coordinate 331,007 downwards.
TTTAAAGTTTGTTTGAAGTTTGAAGCTGGTAGCGTATCTCATACCAAGTACAGTTATGCTATTTTTTTCTTTAATGATTATTATTTATATAAAAATTCCGATGAATTTGTTTGTTGTCCATAAATTGATGACCAGTTGCTTGCACAAATTATTCACTGCTTATTTATACGTGTCCGATTATTTTTACAACTACTGCTAAAAACAGACGATAACACAACAAAATTCAATTAAACATGATTCATATTAATTTAAACAAGGAAAGATGATCCTGTTAGGCAAAGGTGAAAACTTTATCACTTCAGGTATACGCCAATGTCTTGCCTTTCATCCGTTTCAAAGTATCAACAAAGGTTTCCAACAAATTCCTTAATTCAAGATGTTCTCTTAATTCAATATTACCACTGAGTTTACATTTTAGTAACCTTCTTAGAAAGATCGATTGTTAAAACATAAAATATTTAATCAAAGATCACTTTGATGGCCATCAAGTTTAGCTTTCACACTTTCATATAGATATACTTTTTCTATATAATTTTCATACATACAATGACTGATGGAATTGAATGTTTATTAATCATCAATTTTAGATTGACGATCTGAGATCATAAACTAATAATTTAGATCTGGACTTAATATTCTATAAACAGGTCCAGTCTTTACAACATTAAGAGGCGTTTTTGCCTTGTTGGGCCTAAAAGTGATCGATTTTTCAATATTTTTTTAATGCAAAAATTATTAAATATATTGAATATGGATATTTAGTATATATATAAAAAATATTTTTTAAAGTTTAACAAAACATGATAGTGGGAGTGAGGGAAGCCACGTAAGTCAGTGTGCGAGCGATGACATTATTTATCACGGAAGTTCTAAGTTCCTTGACAGGCAATTTGCAGCTAAAATTGAAACATATTTGTACTCTGTATAATATTGTGTATAGTTTGACCTATAATTAAAAAGAAATATTGAAAAATAAAAATATGGTGAGCGATCAAAAAAAAAAATGTGTTTTTATCAACATTTTTGGTTCATTAAATAAAAACGTTTTAATATTTTTAGATAATTATACGTCAAACGATGAAAACTTTCATTGTATACATGTTTGCCAAATTTTAAAAAAGATTACTCACCTAAAGCTTATGAAAGCACTTCCGTGAGCTTGGAAAAATAGTAGTAGTAAAATGCGTTCAAATTTTCTCCTCGTCGGTCTATAACTTTGCGAAATTAATTTATATCGACTTGAAATTTACTGATAGTGTTCTTAAACATTAGGTCTTTTCGATTCACGAAGAAAAAATTCTTTTTTGGACCCACAAGGTAGAAAAGTCCCTTATATTATGACCTGATATTTATCCAAGAGATCCGCGTTTAACACATTAAATGCGGAAAATAGATTCTATCTCGGTTGATGGTTTCCTGTGGGAAGCTTATTTTTATAGATAACGCTGTATTTTAATTAACGACAAGTTTAATGTTATAATATTACTCGATTTAATATAAAATATCAAAATCAACAACAATAAATATTCCCAGAGCAGTGTTCTGGAAACAACCTCCGATTTTAACCCAAAAAGCATTTATGGACCATAAATTATAAAGCGGAAGAGTACGAAAAAGGATGCAAATCATTGAAATGCTCTATAAAAATATATAATTCATGTGTGGCCCAGTTTAAATCCCTTCCAAGAAGGGCGGTACCGGATAAAAATAATACTGCTGTGAATCATAGATTATCTATTATCTATTTATAACAAGATGGTAATAAAACAAACAACCGCACTTTTCCGGTTTTTAAAATATTTAGAAACGTCAAATGACATATATCATAATTATATGAATATGTTGGCTGTTATAAAAGTAATGGTATTATATGTAAATATGCGTTTTTACGCACGACGTTGAGAGATTGTCCACTTCAGGTATCAGACGTGCGCGAAGTGCCCCCGCAGTTAAAGTGTTAATATGCTAGCATTGCTTGCATTTGAATCGTGATGCGTTGAGATGTTAAATACTTTCACGTGAAAAACTTTTGATTGCTTATGCTTTAAAAGCTTTATTGTGAAAACACTTTAAAAGACTAAGCCGGCAAATAAAAACGATATGCGAAATGTAAATTTGCATGATAAGGCTTTAAAGTCTTCGCTATTTGATATATGCGATACTTTATAATATTTTTATTTTTAAGCCTTAAAATTCTCAAACATCCAGAGGAGAAATCGATTAATTTTGAAGTCTTTAGAGCTTAAGTTAAATCTGTATGAAAAATAGAAGTTTTTGCATATATTACAAAGCTTTACACTTATTCTTTTAATAGTTTGGTTGTGATTTCGAATATTCATGAAACTCCCAATGAAGTATGCTTTGTTGAATACGAAATAAATTACCAATCGATTTGAGCTACTGAATGCCATATTATCGTCACGGTAGGCTCACTTATTTAGATGGACTATATATAAATTGCTTGCTTTGTCTGCATGTGCTTAATTTGACAGCCTAATGGCATGTTTAAGTTCAAATCAGTCGATCCATATCTACTTTGGCCAAACAATCGAATCATGTAGAAGAATACAGTTTGATTGGTTGAGGGTAAACACGGTGCATATGCATATGACGAGACAATCCATTTTGATGCTCATTTGCATGCAACATGCCATTTCAGCCCGGTTCCCTTTTGAATTAGGACAAATTTCACTATGAAAATTTATCGAGGAATATTTCACGTAGTTGCACGTGACTTTCGAGCACGTCCAAGGTATATATGCCCTATGGAAGCGTGTCGGATATACGTACATGGATTTCTGCTCACCTAGCTGCAACAAGATCAAAGTCAGCACTGTATGTTTGATAAGCAGACGTGAGCGAACACAATCAGCATCAGATGCAAACACAGTTCCGTCGTCTTTGACGAATGAGTTGTTCTGGCAACTGCAGCCACCTTTGACTTGCCTGGTGCGCACACGTGGATCGAATAAATTTCCAGCCCACCCTGGAATGCAGAAGCAAACAAGTGTGACAGCATCTCCATCCAGAGATGAGGTGTTTCTCTCATGTGAGATGAGAGCTATGCATGTAAAAATGCACAGGCTGATTACTTAGAACCGTTTTATGTGATGTATCTACATTTTTATTATCGAAGACGGCGAGGGAATCATCGTTTGAGAACATATGTCTGTAGCTGACATACTGGACATCAAAGTGTTTATCTTGTAATAAAAGAGGAAAAACAAATGTATCCTGCTCTAAAAAGTCCTAAATTTAATCTTGCGAGGAAGTTGTAAAAAATAAAAGTTGCCGTACCTTGAAATGAATCCTCTCGCTCCCAAAGTAACAGTGTTACGGCTCTGTGGGAGATTATGGTGAAACTAAATTCTATTTTTAATTATGAGTCTCAAAGCAGAACAAAGGTAGTGCTCAACGAACACGAAAGGAGCTAAATAAACATATTTATCTAGACTTATATAGCAAGGAGTATGGCCAATAAATAAAACTTCTCAAACTTCATGTTATATGGATACATATATCGATTCCAAAAATTATCACTGAAATCAAATAAAATCGATTAATAGGGAAGAAATTTAAGACGAAAAAAATGTGTGACCATATGGTCACATTCATATGTTATATTAGGTTATCCCGAAAGAAATCCATTATTTTTTCACATGAAAACTTTAACTTTTCATTTTTTTACACAATACAATATGAAATATGATTACCATAATTTTTAACAATCAACTATCACCTCTTTTGCAAGTTTTCTATCCCTTTATTATAGATGGTTTTGACTAAAAATATGAATCCAATTGATTTTTGACTTCATCTGTGTTTTTAATTTTTGTGATAATCAAAAAGTGCCGAATATGGCGAACAAGGAGAATGTGGTAGAATTTCCATGTTTAGTTGTTTCATTTTTTCCATTAATGAGTTTGGCTTTTTTGGGTGTGTATTTTCACTGATAAAATTCATTGATGGTGCTTATGGCTTTTACACGATGCATATCCAGAAAGTAAGTGTACTATAACAATAACGGACTGTGTTTTTTTTGTATTTTAAGGACTGGCTATACTTAGTGCTAGAGGGAGATCTCTTTACAAGGCGAGCGTAGTACGTAAATTCACGATGTTGGTAAGAAATCTCGCCGAAAAAGTGCGAGAGGGTCAATAGCAACACAATTTTGGGTAAAAAAATCATAGCCTCATTATTTTGGGACCAAAAAGGCATAATTTTGGTCGATTTTTTACCTCAGAGAGAGATAATCAATGCACAACGATATTGTGAGACCTTAAACAAACTCAAAATAAAAAGAGGGGTATGCTGACGAGAGGAGTGTACTTGTTGTACGACAACGCCCGTCCTCACACAGCCTTAGCCACCAAAGCGCTCTTCGACTTATTTGGTTGAGATGTTTTGAACCATCCCCCGTATTCCCCTGACTTGGCGCCTTCAGATGATCACCTTTCCCTTCCCCGAAAGTACACATGGGTAGAATTAAATTTTCTAAAGTGAGGGAAGGAGCTGGCGGGAGAGTTCTTCGGGGAGAGCATAAAGAAACTTGTTCCACAGCTCACCAGTTGCATTGAACGGGATGGCAATTATGTTGAAAAATAATTAACAAGTGTATCAATAATATCCAGTATTTTTTTTCAAATAAACTTTTTCTAAAAAAATATAAAAATTTAATACACTTACTTTCGGGATATACTTCGTGTTTCTTAAATATTTTCTTCTGTTTTAGGCTTTATTTACACTTAATAATAAAATCAGATTTATGGCATAAAAAATAAATCTGAAGAATGCTGTTATCACCATTTTGTAATATTTTTTATTTAGTTAGAGACTATAGTAACATCTTTACTAATTATGAATTACATTGTTAGAAAGAGAAAATCTACACAGAACAATGATGATATTGACACTGGGTATTTCTTCCGAAGAAGAGAGCGATTTTAAGTCAAATCGCAACGAAAATTATCATACAGTGATAATAGTTTGTAATTAAAATAATTAGTATTTCTCTAGTGTATGTCTAGCATTTGAGATGCTAGATATCAGACATCCTTAAAATTTTACCAATGATGCAAGACGTCCTTTAAATGTTAGTAAAAGTGTTATTTTTTAATTGCCTTATTGTTTTCCTGTTTTTTTTTTAATTAACTTTTTTTATGCGATTTTGGATATATTTTACATAGCCGTTTCAAAGTTATGCGGTTTTTAAAATCCATGGAACGGATCTTCACTTTTTCAATGTAAGTCATAGCTTTTTTTGTGCAATTTTCCGGGGAACGCATCTACTGTACAAAAAAAGGTTTAAGAGTACACTTATTGGTTTTCTTCTTAACTTATCGAAAATAATGGATTTCTTTCGGGAGGACCTGATATTATAAGGGCTTGTTAAAAATTTGAAAAGCAAACAAGTCAATATTTTTAAGCGACCATTAATATGTATCACTCACAATGCCACACGATACATTTCATTTGTAAATCAATGTATAAACATATATTTGATTATTTTTATGTGTTTTTATGATTTTTTTGATTAAATGCTTTGACTAAAGACTTTTTAATATCCTTAAAATATAAATATAATTCAAGCAGATTCGATAAATGTATTCATTATTATAAAATAAAAATTGGAGGAATTAATACAATTTAAAAGCTGGAAAGTACAAAGAGAGTTCACAGAGTTCATGATGCTGGACATCGTTGTCTAGCCTCGTTTGATTGTATGGCATAAATTATACACACGACGAACATGTTCGATCAGCGTTTCTCAATATTGGGTATGTGAGTATAATAAAGAGGTAAAGCCAAAAGCAAATTTGCAAGAATGCTGCAAGAGGATAGGAATTATTCCATATATAAAATATAATCAAGCTTTAATCAACTTGATCTTTTAATATCATTAATTACTACCAAAAAATATATTTTATAGTTACAGAACGAAGGATTTTTTAATTGGGTGGTTATTCATTTTAAGCAGGAGGTGTTCTATGATTGGTGAAATTATTAATGTGAGTCAATCAATAATAGGCGGCTCTGCACGATTTTATTAACCATCTTAGTATTTAGTCTTTTAGATCCAGGAATTTAGTATGAATCTGTATTGAGACGATCGATTGGAAATATCATGTCTTTGTATTAATTATTAATATTTTTTAGTGCGGTGTTTTTCCTCCCCATTATCTGGATATGAACCTGAATTCTTATAATGAGAGTCTGAGATCCGACTCATTATTCCCACATTTGGTATTAAATAACAGCTTCGAATTGCTGAATGAATTTATTCTACGCATGTGTTGTGTTACCGGAATAGAATTCCAGTAAAATTTTCAATTATTCGCATATAAATTTGCTTTTAAGCGGCTTGTTCGTGGCATGGCAGAAATTCAGTTTTTGCCATTCCCGGGCGACAAAATTTCCATACAGCAATATAATATGTACTCGTATAAAATTGGCTGTAAATTTACAATTTTACTTAGAGCAGATCCTTGTATTGGAAAGAGGCTTCGTTTTTCATTTTCCACGGCTACAAGGCTCTATGGAAGAATGGTATCGTAACAAGGATTATGGCTTTGTTCCCACGCTTCGGAGAGAAATTGTTTTCAGTCCACGTCCACAAAGTCGACAGTTGCCTCAACTTCTTCCATACATCGCTTTTCAGCGACCACCAGACCGAATAAATAGTTAGCCATATATGGCTGCTGCTACAACAGATGCTCGACTGGTCTTTGCTTTTTCATCCTGATGCTGCTCATTTTTCGATTTCAAAATAAGATATGGGCGGTTTTTACTGTACACGCCTTGATAGTCTCTTGTCCAACGATTTGGAAGTTTTATAACGAGAGGAGACTGTATGCCGTCGTTTAATTTATTTTTAGTACTCGAAGGCGAGGATTTCAGACGATTTTCTAAGAATTAAATCCCCCAGCGATGCTGAAAGCAATAAACACGGAGGCAAATTACGTTTTTGGATTTTTAAAGTGGTCCTCTGAATGGAGATTGGGATGTCTCGGAGCGTGGATGCCACGACAGATTTTTAATAACGCATTAATTAAATGAAACCTGTCGGCCTTGAAAATTGAAATTAAATTATAAAAGTGTCTTTTAAATTGTTTGGTCGCTTCTGAGAAATGTATACAATGTCAGAGTCGGGGTAATGCAACACCCTGACAACTTCTCTTTAGACAATGCCAAGTTACTCCGGGCGTTTGTCTGTATACATGCAAGAAGTGTACATATAATTTGGATTTAACCCGATGCAATTTTGTTGATTAACACTCCTTTATTCAGCCCCGATGCTCTTCAATATCGAAGTTTTCCTTTGAGCGTCAGAAATTGTGGGCACTAACACAATAATTAACATTTTAATACTAAAAATGCAAGAGAGATAAATGTATTTTGTCTAAATCTTGTATAATAAATAGCACTGTCATCATTTTTATTATGGTGTGGCTTAGAAACAATAAAACCAAACAGCAGCGGGAAGATGTGTTCTTCCCGTCAGATCATTTGTAGTCTCGTAGCTGTACATCTCTCTCCTAACACATGAAGATCATGGCTAAAACAAGTGATTTTTCATTACCAATTAACTCTAACAATAATCACCCCAATCTTTATTCATTGTTTATATATGTAATATGCGGATTGATATATAATACATGTCAAATTTATATCAGTTGTACTTTGGAACCCTCGGGAAATTATAATTGTTGTGAAGATATCATCCATCTATTGCTTGCATTAAATTTTGCATACATTGTTATTTTTTAGGAACTGCCAAAATTTAATTTTTATGTTTTTTAAAAGTCTATACATTAATACCTAATTATCCAATAAATAAAGTATGTGTGTCTGTCTGTTCCATTAATTGGTATTTTTAGTGAATTTTATAATTAATAATACATTTTTCTTTGTTATATAATATTTTACTATTAAAATAAATGTAATTAAGCTATAAAATCACCCATCACAGCACTTTTATATTCTGCATAGTTTCATGATAAAAGCTCGTGTTTTAACATCATATTGTAAAAAGCTTTTTGAACGATTTTCGTACGTGAACTTTTAAATTAGGAATAGCATGTTATTAGTGCATACATTTTTGAATGAAAATACACAGCCGCATAATTGAATTTTCATATACAAATATTTTTCATGTTTTTAATTAATTAGGGCGTATTATATAGAGTGTCTTCCTTCCAAGATATTAAATTTGCTTGGATCTACAGTGGTGATGGTTTGTTTTGAGTAATAAGCAACAAAGGCGATTACCAGTTCGTTGCACCAGCTGCCTTGGTAGATAATATTCCTGTGGATCTGCCTTTTGTTGCTCTTCAGACAGAGTGGGATCCTTTCTCAATTTCTCATCCGACTGTCTCCTGTTGTACATAGACCTTCAGTTTGTTGTCTAGCCGCGTCTATCGTTTGTGTTGATGCCATTATGGCTACAGCTTTGTCTCTCCTTGGTCGATCTCAAAGCTCCCCTACTTTTCCACAATAATACTGCCTTTTTTGACAACACAAAGGCAATAAGCTTCGACACAAAGGAGACATGTTTAAAAAGCGTGAAAACGTCCGCTGAAACGTATCGACATGATCGAATTTTAAGTTCAGACGTGATAAATTATACGAATGGACGAATTAATTCTTCGATACCGGAGGGCTGCAAATTGAATTATTTCTCCTACGTCAGCGCTTCGGGACTGAGGGTTTGTGGATAATAATATTCCTTCCGGTTCCGTCATCATAAATCAACCCTTTTCGGTCAGGGCGTCCCTTGGACATGGCAGTAACCCACCTATCCATTACTGTTTATGCTTTAAGTCTGTATGTCAGTTCTGAAAGCTTTAATGCGTCGGTCGTTTCCGCTAGGTTGTTAAGCCTACTGAAAAACCAGCTATATTGGAATTTTACGACGGGTGTAATCGCAACACCCCTTTCGTGACGGCTAGCTCAGTTTTACATATTAATTAAAATCTCATACCATAAACATTTCTGATATGACTCGTCTATAAACAATCTAAAACAAGTCGAGATTACCAATGGAAATATTATTATTGGTGGATACAAAATTATTATATTGTAACGTTGAAGGCGGGGACGCTCTGGGGAGTCCCCGGGCAGCTCCACATGCTCATCAGGATCGCCTATAGCGCACGGGTCCGTTCTTCTATCGGATTGTGATGTTGCTGGACGAATGGATGAGAATAGACGGGCATCGAATAGAAATACTATATTTTTTAAATAACTATTTATTCCACATGAGAGAGAAAAAGAGAGGGAGAGATCTGACAAGAAGGACGACCTCCTGCAGCCAAGGCTAACCGACGACTCTCTCAACTCCCGCCTCCCGCGCGTCACTACTCAACAGGCAACGGTGCACACGCAAGAAGTGATCTGTCGGTATGCATGCGCAATGTCTCCGTAGGGCCACAAGAGATGGCGCTGTTAAAATAACACATTGCACTTGAAGAGAGATGGAAGATATCTCTGTTAATCTGGCGAATTAAATCTGCTCAAATTAACAGCGCTACTACGTGGGGATGGTAAATCACAAACGCTACAATATAATTAAAAACATAGGGTTTAGGTCAGTAGGATTTTATTTATCTGGTCGACCATCGTGCAGAAGTTGGTGCCCTCTTTAGCAGCTCAATTCATTCAGAAGTTGGCGATCCTCTGCCGAATCGTCCCACATGACTTTCTAGGCTGGAGGCTGGCATCCTTAGTCCCTTCAAATCTCTTCGCAATCCCGGCAGATTCTCAGCCATCCTAATCACACCGTGAAGTGTGTTGTCATCTCAAGTGGACATCTCATTTGCCCACACTTAAGTATATCTCTCGTTGGGTCGTCTCAGATCACTGGATATCCCAATTTCTCATAGGACATGGGCGATTTAGGGCCTCGTTGGTTAGGTTTGGGCTTAAAAAAACTTTGTAGTGTCAAAGGTCCGAAATTTGGACCGGTTGGGCACGGAAACCTAGTGGCCACTCCTTCTAATTTTAGGGCATTTAAGGCTTTTTGTATAAGTATCACGGGGGATTGCTACGACTTTCGCCTTCACCCACTATATAGTTAAATTAGAATGAATCCCTGCGCTCAAAGCACAAATGGTTGCAAGAAGTGGAAAATTAGCGTATCTTTGCCAACATGTAATTTTAAATTGACGGTTTTGCACCTGGCTGTGCACTTTGCGAGTGGGCTGGCATGCTCCCAAATAGTGAGATCAACACACAACTCGGTTCAAAGGAGGGTCCCGATGTTGTTGTTTATATCCAGAATGGCTCAGCTGTTTAACGGCCCATCGTATCTGACACCAGTGTAACGATGTGAACAGGATAACCACGGAAAGAATACATCATTCCACGGCAAAAAACATGACGTTCTTTCGAGTGTTGCAAAATATCATACATTCGATGATAATCGACTTGATATAAAGCTTAATTACTTCGGTTCAATTTTTGGTTATTAAATTTATTATAATAAAATTTGTAGTTATATTATATTAAACAAAAAAAAACATTGCCAAATTAAAGAGCATGGACGTTTGAAGCTGAAATTTAATTTATTGGCTACCTTTGAGACAGTTTTTGGCAATTTATTGCCATAATTTTGAAATTAAAATTAATTATTGGCTCTAATATTATTGCTATCGTATTAAAGCCACTAGCAATTAATTGCTTTATTGGGTGATTTGATGATTATAATATACCTTAGTAAAATAGATCAAAGAGCCGAAGCAATAAAGATGTAATTCTTTAATATATGTTCTGCTTTATAATATTTTATTGAATTCTAAAATGTATTTCCGACTTTATCTTTGTTTTCTGCACAAGGTAAATGATTGTCTTTTATTAGATAACTAGCTGGTACCCGGCGCGTTGCTGCCACAGAAGAAATAGTTCTAAAAATACCATTTGAAATTTGAAAAAGTTATCTTGTTTAATTAGCAATGATATAAATACTGACATTTTTTCCGACAATGAATACATTTATTGATATTGAATGATATATAAAGAAAAAAATATTAAAAGCATAAATTTTGTTCACTTAATTATTCTGCTAAGTGCTTTAGGGTAGACAATAGTTTTGGCTTTTCCGTCTTTAACAAATACAAATAAATTTCTCGGCTGTCCAACGTGGATTTTCTAGATTCTTCCGCACACTTGAAGTGCCTTGTTGATGGTCATTGAGAATGCAAGTCCAACGGGGAGCTGCAGTCGTCTCTTATCAAATGGCACGTCGGTGGGAATGAGCATATCTTCTACTTTCGACTTTCCATTAAGAATATATAGTTGTCTCGATGATGATAGTGAGTCATGTTCCAATTTGTACGGTGGCACATCAGGAAGATCCGACGAATTTAAAAACTCGATTGGATAGTTAACAACTTGGTCTGCATTCATGGCGCTGTCAATCGATTTGTAGGTAACAGAATCGCTTGCAATTTTTTATTGTATTGTGTGGTTGATTTTATTGACGTCGGTGTTTTCTGTTGCCAAAATAGCATATTCACAAAGCCAATAATGATTTTTATAATTATTAAAAATCTGCTGAAAAACTTTCTGAATGAGTAAATCGATGGATGGCACAACAACGCAAAAGTTCGATGGAGATGAAATAAACTTGGTAGCATCAACATGCACTTTTCCTTCACCAATGTTCAATAGTCGTTTTAAAAATGTGGCTGCCAACGCATCACGCTACAAATGTACACGCATATTTGTCTTTAATGTTAGTTTTCGCACGTCTCTCTAAAGATGCGATGCTTTGAGGCAAGAATCAGCTGGTGTCGATGAAAGCATCACTGGAAGAGGTTGTCGAAAGACGCCACATAATAAAATTAGAGCGCCACCAAACGGTTTTGCATTTGATCGTAAGTCTTTAAGAGTTCGATCAAGCATTGCATTCGTCCCAGATAATCCCCTTGCAAATTTTCAAAACTTTAGGAATGTTACATGTCAGAGCTTCCAATAAATGCATATCTAATGGCAATTTGAATGCCGAATGCGCTGTTCGTCCACCATCTAATAATGTTGCCGCAATACCTAATGAAGCAAGAGCTAAAGCAATTCTATTTTGAGATCGAATGTGAGCCAATAGTAAAGTGATGAGATACGTTTTTCCAGTACCGCCAGGCGCATCAAGGAAGAACAGATCATTTGTAATTGTATCGTAGGTCAATTTTTGTTCCGCAAGCAAAAGTTGTTCGTTTGCTTCGACAAATGCATCCTAATCATTAGCATTGTACTGCTGTTCAAGTGCAGAACGAATTCTTGCTGAATGAATTCTTTGATGTTGATGGTTAAGCAAATGTCTTCGATTTCGATCAGAGCTTGATTGAAAATATTGTCCGAAAACTCAATTGAATTGTCATTGCTAACGGTATGTAAAATGTCTTCGCTCAAATCCTCTCTGAATTTTTACCACAAATCTTTCGGGTTGGGTGACGGACATGTGGTTAAAATGATGGCGAGTAATGTTCTAATTTCCGTTCGACCTTTCTCAATGAAGTATGACATTTGACATTAACCAACAGCATTCTTAAATAGTAACACTCGGCTTTATTTGGATGTAATGTGTAAATACGGCCCAATGCATCAGATGAATACAGATTTCGATAGCCTTCATCACGCATCCCTTGCTTACGTCGTTGAAAATTCTCGGATGTAGTATTTCATGTATAATAGTTAGGAACTTGTGCGTACCATAATGTCTCTGCAAATACATCTTCTTCACACAGCGCAAGTGTTGGTTCAGCAGCAACATTTCTTGCAGTGTCTGCCTTTGTCCATTTTCGAGATGAACACTGAGATGAATAACATTCGGATTGCTTCTGTGAATTAGGAAGCTCAAAATAGGCCAAAGAGCCTCGTCACTGCTGATATATCTACCTGTTTGAAATTGAGTTTGAACTCGATCGTTGCGCGCATCAAGTCTTTCAATACTGACTACTGCCATATCACTGCCTATTTGCATGTACAATTTGCACGACAATATCCGACGTTGGTATGAGCTTTGAATGTTTTCGATGAAAAAGAAGATCCATATATTGTTGATTTCAACGTCAACATATTGTTATTAAATAAAAGAATTATTCATTTGTTTCTTGTTTTTATTTTTTAAATTAAATTTAAATTCAAATCTGGTTAGGTTAGGTTTGTTTGTTTTCATTGTGTCGAAATGAAGGCGTTTTCAATTTACCAATAAATTTGTCCCCCGTTAACAGGATTTAACCTTTATCCATTTTACACTGGGATGCAAACTGTAATCGTAATGAATATCATATTGAAATGCAGCAGTATTCAAATCAACATGTACTTTCGATTCTCGTTGCACGTTGGTCGTCTGATTTTGATCGGATAACACTCAAACGTATTTTTTCGATTGTTACGTACGTGAATAAGCGATGAATGAAATGAAGCATTTTAAAAGTGCTTGCGATAAATAATTTGGATATAATTGACTCACGCCGATGGATAACCTGCAAATGACATTGACGTTTGACGTATGTGTTGTATGTGTCGACACGACGCCTCCTACTGCAACTTGTAGGTACTATATACCTATAGCCTTAGCAACGCATAATCTCAAACACGTCAGAATCAACAACTTTCACACATTAAGTTTTGAATTAAAAATCTACTGTAAGTTAATTGTACTATGCCTATGTCACCCCCTGAATCCTTGGCAATAAGTGGACCAAGTTATATCTCAATCCGATGAACGCGCATGTCAACGCATATCACTCGTACATAAAGGAAATTAGTCGATTCATTTTTATATATTAGATTGTGTATGTTTATAATAATGTAGGTATTTTATGTATGTTTTTCGTTTATCCATTTGATAAGTAATTTACTTGATTATCTTCAGACGACATTTTCACAGCCTGAATGAAACTAAAGAGGCATGATTATAAGTTGGACCTATTTTCAATTTACGTATTATGTTCGTGGAGTGCTTTTTATAAAAGGTTTTTAAAAGCTCTCCGGGCATATTCCAGAGTTTTATGCTCGTGCTTTTGAAGGAATTATGTCAACATGACCGCCATGATGATGAGCATGGCCATCAACGGAAGCTCACTGACCTGATTTTGCTTGTTTTCATGCACTCCTGCACATTCTTCAACGCTGAGTATCCTAATTATTGCATTCACATTTTGCGGCATTCTACATGGACGGATGTAGCAGGGCTTCTCAAACTTCTGTCGAATTTCAGGGAGTACCCGTTCGTTAACAATGAAATTAAAGGGAGTCGACTGGAGTGCTTGGATAATTTACATTTTCGCCAAACGTCGATCGGTGCCTTAAATTGAATGCTTGAACGTGCGTGGGTTTTCCTATCGGGAAAATCTCTTAATGGTTTCTGGATATTTGAGATGATTTACGCAACGTGGAAAATATTATTTGTTTGCATCGATAAGATATTATATTACTGTGTTTGTTAACAGATGTAACATATATTAGTGTTTTAGCTGTAAATGTGGCGTTACATATGCTTGTTAGCGCATGTCGAGATTTTGTGATGCTGCTAACAATCAATGCTTTCATAAGACCTCAACGTCAATTGCAGACAGATTTGTCACAGTGATTGAAGATATGCATATGTATGTATATATTTTATTTTATATCCCAATTTAATACTATGGTGATTAATAAAGTCACTTATTCTTTCACTTCTTTCCTAACTAAAATTGTGAGCGTTCTCACGGAATCAAATACGACAATTAAATTTGAGATCAATCACATTTTTTTAACAAATCAGAAGTGAATGCAAAATAAAGATGTTAATGGCTATCATAGAATGGTAGATGAGCTAAATCCCTAGTATTTGAATGAAATTCCTATTACAAAGCAATGTATTGAAAATACCATTAAACTGCATTACTTAAAAATTGCATTCAGCAAATTTATTATTTATGTTCAGTATACTCGTATGTGAAAATTGTATTGTATTACATGTATCGACAAGCAAAATTCATATATATTATTACCACCAGCAATCAAGAGTACATTGTATGCATTACTGATTTGCTATGCGAGTATGAATTTATTGGAAATTTCCAATACAATTTTCCCCTAAGCATCGCATACATAGGCTTTGTATACAAATATCGCATGTATATCTTTTTACGCTTTCAGCCTGCCCTAAACTGCTCTTCTTCGTATGCAATAAAATACCTTAAATCGTATGCCTTCTCTCTCCATACTGATTTCAGGTAAAATATATTTTTCGCCCTCATCCAGTCGAAGAATACAAAATGTGGCTGCATTCAAGCGTTAAACAAGAAATCAATGCACACAAACGGCCATACATCCAAGCGCGCGGGTCTCTTAAATCCCTCATAAATTTCCCCCAACCCCTGAGAGCTCTCCTGTAAAGGTTTTCCTCGCAAACCTACCCCCAGGCCCGACTTAATGAAAGTCAAATGTGTGCCGAGAAGATTCCGCGGGGGCGAAATGTTTTACCGGCACCCTACACGGCGATTGATATCATTTTCATCCGAGTGCTTTCCTTTTAATCTTTTCAGGGTTAACCGAGCATTTTCACCCCGGCCTCACCATATAATGGCAAATGCTTTAATAGTTGGAATTTACATCGTTAGCTTTAACAATTTGCGAAAATTACTGTAGTATTAGACGTCTAATCTGGAAGATAGATTGGAGCCTGCGTAATGTGTAAGCAAGATATTTTCAATTGAGCTGAAATTTCAATCATATATAAAATACCGTAATATCAATGGAATATTTTTGAGATTAGCCTCTGATCAGAGAACAGTTAAATATCGAATTTTGTCCAATTTTAGCTTGTATTTCTAATTTATTTATTACATAACATATTGCGAAATATTTTTTTAAAAAATGCAATCAATAAATTGGTCGAAAAAAAAAACACAAAAAAATTTAAAATAAATTTACATCAAAGCGTTTGGGGAAGTTCACTTAATCTTAAAAAAATACCCAGAAAAAATCTCTTATGGTGATCGCCTACGTCCAATTTATGTATATGGCACAATAAGAACAAGAAGAAGGTTTGGGAGGCACCCAGTGGGCTGAAGGAGGTGGTGTCTTTGTTTTTCACACGCACTCGAGAGTAATGACGCATATAAAATTGATCCAAGCAGAGAATGAATGAGATGTCCAGGGGATGGAGTGGGTGACTATGCTTTATAATATTTTTTTATTCCATAAAAGAATTGAGTCAAATTTACAAATACATGTCCATTAGGGGTAATGGATATGATGGAATGCTGTTTTGGATCTATCAATATTAGAGGCCTTTACTTGTTAGGCAAAAATATGTATAATAGGAAGGTAAAATGGATCGTCCCATACAGGGTGTGGCAGGGAAAGTATCCATCCATAACATAAGCAGTATAAAATTAGTTTAATATTTTTTTCCATATCAAAAATGTTTAAAAATTACATCATTAAGGTGATCTCCTTTCTGGTCAATGCATTAATATAGTCGAGCTTTAAAGCTTATCTCCATTCTTTACAGTATATCAACGATGTTGTCGATTGTAGCTTGCATATTGTTCTTCAGTTAAGACAGGGTTTTTGGACGCTCGTTGTAAATTAGGGATCACCCCGCAAAGACCTCCTTCGCGCCGTGATGCTATCCTGCTGAAACCAAACATCCCCCATATCCTCCTCATGCAGATCGCCTAGGAGTTCTGATAGTTCTTGAACCTTCAGGTTGTCCATTCATAAAATAATCGATTTTCAATCAGGAACACGACCTACGGACACAATATTAAAGTATTCCTGAACGCGTACTGCGTGGTGATGATTAAACGGCCGCTTGAAAAATACGCCTCTAAGGCGAACGCGCTCTCTTCCTTCGTTCATTACATGATCACTACTAAGCTTATATGGCATAAAACGTTAATTCTTGTTCTTTAGAATTAATGACATATCCTCCTTCTTGAAATAATTATCGCTTCAGGATGCGTAATTCAAATAAGGAAGTTTCCCTGCCGCATTCTGTATATGTTTGTTATTCTTACTCAAATGGGTATTCGATTGCATTATTAATTCATAAGAACACGGAATAACTTCTTAAAAACTGCATAAATATTATATGTATGTCGTATTTGGATGAATCGCTCAAATAATTACGTAATAATTGTTTTAAAAGCAAAGTGATCCATGATTTTAAGCGTTTCATTAAACAGACGGAATTTTTTCCTAAAATATTAATACCGCAAGAAGAATTTGATTATGAAAATAAATAGAGCAAAAAAAAAAACTCGCTGGATATGTAACATCGTTAAAAGTTTCATAAACAGGGAAAGTTTTTCTTAAAAAAGTTAATACAAAATAAGAAGACTTGGCGTATAAATTGTCTCGAGATAAACACTGTGGGGCTCTTTTTAAAGAACATTGAACGACAATGTCACATAATTTAGTTCTGAAATTCGAATAAAGACACTATGAACTTAGAAATACATCTAAATTATAATATTTATGGAAAATTTAAATTTGACAAATGGGCGAAAGTCATGCGAAAGTTTTCTGCTTTGCAGATATTAAATATTCCTCTTCAATGTATTATGTTATCCTATTAATTCTTGATGTGTGACTTAAATTATTATAAATAATACGTAATTATGATCAATTTCAATGAATCATATTTAGAAAAGATAATTTCGTTACATTCAAAGTCAATTATTATTAATAATAAGATTCATTAAGCAAGTCTTTATTATGATAAGTTGGTTGCAGAAAATCAATTTTCTGCTGCCAGGATTTGCATAGTTGATTATTTGAAGATTGAATCTCATGTCGGAGTAAAGTTGTAAATGTACATTTG
Source organism: Stenopsyche tienmushanensis (assembly GCA_008973525.1). Taxonomy (NCBI): domain Eukaryota; kingdom Metazoa; phylum Arthropoda; class Insecta; order Trichoptera; family Stenopsychidae; genus Stenopsyche; species Stenopsyche tienmushanensis. Next base: position 313,192 of record WACJ01000546.1, on the reverse strand, counting down.
ATGTTTGTGTATATATTCATCATGATTTTACATTCCTACAAGGACCTTAATAATTGATATTAAGTCCTTATATAAATGTATTTTATGTTTTTTATTATGTATATGCCATATGTTGTCTTGCATTTATGCAGCTAATGTGTTGCATTATTCATCGGCAATTAATCACATAAGCTGATGTCACTCTAAATCTTTCCTTACTGTTATTCCATTACAAACTTCAGATGAAATAAACGACAATGAGTCCAGATTACGGCGAATTCCTGAACAAATTAATATTACCGCTTCAGCATCGGTTCAGCGATCGTTCATTAGTGCAGATTCCTGGCGTCGCTGAATGCTCGATTTTATGCACAAGTTGAAAGCAGTTCGAAATTCGGCATCACGTCGAAGTGTGAATAGTCGAATTAGAAGTTTGACCCACAATGGTGTCCTGGAGTAACGGTAAGCACGCACCTGTGGCGGACGCCACGGAGACAATAAGCTGATGGAACTTCTGCATTCCAGCACATACCATGGAACGGTCTCTGCCCATATGGAAACATGTCCCAATCCACATTGACTACAATTCGAAAGATTTTTTCGTATGTGCGAATCTCACTTGACGACCTTCCAGAAAGTCCGGATATCGGAGCGAAATTCTCGATACTCCTATATTATTTTGAACGAGTAAAATTTAACAATCTCCGATGACAAATTAAGCCTTTCAGGGAATGTTGCCAATGTAAAAGTACCAATTTGGAATTTCAAATGGGTGTTATTTTGAAAGTTCGTAACACGAGTTGTAAACATTTGAAAGCACTTTATGCAGACACAACGTTATAAATGGCAATCAGATTCCATTATCGGCCCACAGAAGTACGTATAAGCCATTATTGGATTGGCAAATTGCTTTAAAATTTAATGTCTGTAATTTAACAGTCTCTGTAACAATTGCAGCTTTAATAAAAATATATTTATTGATTATAACAATTTGTTGGCATCAGTGTCTGAAATTTTACTGTTTGCTTTTTGTTGTTTACAATCTTCTAAGTATATGTTCATTTTATTTTACAAATGTGCTTTCATGCTATTATCTGCTCAAGGGCAGGGCTACCACTTATGCTCTGCGATACTTAAATAATGCTGTTTGGTCATTAAAGGATACGAAAATATGTTGATATATATACTTTTGATTTTAATTACTGCTTTTTTATTGAAGATAATTAATATTGTATCGATTAAAATTGTTTCAGTACTACATGGTGCGGAAGGGTAACCACCTAATTTGAAAGGGTGGGGTGACGCCTCTAAGGCGAACTTAGGCCACGCCTATGGGCAGTAACTGCCTAATCTATGTATACATATATACAGTACATATATGTTTTTCAAATTGTTATATTAACCATTCCCTACCGGTGATGTATTTGCTACACCTCGCCTCTAATAATGGAAATATCGATATGAAATATAATAGATACGGGGTTCAGAATTTTTGTATTCCTCCTTAATATAATTACGAATCACGTCAAAGTATTATAGTATATAAGTATTCATCTGCAGCGACGGAAATAAATAATTTGTTGGTAAATCGGGAATTTTGTTAGTTTAAGTCTTTTTTTTTGTCGTTTAGAAATTTTATCAATTACATTGATGGTGTTATGCGAAAATAGGGGCTCACCCGGTCATAAACTCGAACTAGCATTTAAATATCTGATGACGATACCTCCAACGAGTGTGGAGGCTGAGCGTGCATTTTCAGCAGCAAGTTGCCTAGCTACCAAAATCAGATCCACATTAAATGACGAAACACTCGATGCTTTTACCCATGTCCCCATTTCATTGCCTTCGCCGCTGCGACAATCTCCGATTGTCACTTTATTCGGTTGCGGAGATTGCACTGGGGAGGTCATTTGATTTCTATTTAATATATCTTATCCTAATGTAACCACATGTGGAAGATGTGAACATATATGGACACCACATGAAAAACTATTTATCATCTAAATTCAATAACTACAAATAAATGGGACATTGAGTGAAATGATGCGTTTTTAGTGGATTCAACAACTGACATACTTTGGACAGAAATTTTAATATTATGCCTATCAGAAATTCCTTCATATACGCTGCTAGCTCGCTGCTATGAAAATTTAACATATTTACAAAATCTATTACGATATAAGCTATAAATCCGACAAATAAGCTGTCAACATAATTAATAAAATGAATGTCATCGAGACGCTTTAATAGATTCGTATCGGGAAGAAAATTACAACCCTCTCATGGTACACGTCGATGTTTGATTTGACACAGAATTAATTGTATACGTTATAATAACGTGCAATTTAAAATTATAAATGAGAATAAATCAATGTGTGGACCGGTTTCGTCGCATTTCTTCCTGTACGGTCTGAGTAAATGGCGGCAGCAAACCGGTTAAATATTCATTGCGCACGGAATACTTTTCTTTATTATCAAATGCATTAAGAGAGGATTCCACCGGATGATAAATGCGTTATAAAATATAGAAATATTCCACACAGGGATAAGCCTGATTTATTGAACGCATTGAAGAATTCAGCCGGAACACTTTGCCGGAAATTTATTATTGATGCGGAAATTCTTCCTTGGCCTAATGATTTTTGCCATACGGTCGTCGAGTTTGACACTCGATTGACTTTTAATTGGCACACCGTTTACTTTGTACAACTTTCTGATGCTTTCCCCGGGGAAATTTGAATATCTTTAATATAATGGGACGATTTATTAAATGGGCACCGAACCGGAATTGATGTACATAATTGTAGGGAACCGGGACCCGATATTAAAGTGTGAAAAGTTGAGTCCGCCGGAGGGCGCCGCTTATACGCTGAAAGTTAATGGCACAAGGATAATTTTCAGCAAAAAAGCTAATATTTATTTCGAAAAATTAACTTAAATAAGCTCGGGATTTATCAGCTTAACTGAAATACACAACTTACGCCCAAAAGTCTAATAGCTAGCCTTTGATTTTACGTAGAATACTTGGCTTTTCAAAGGTATAATAGACAAGTAGGCACACAGGCATATTTAATAGACTTATAAGTTTAATTTTTTAGACATCATTAAAATTGAGATTTCATAGATATTTGATGATGAAATGCAAAAAATGATCAAATCAAAATCATAATGAAACAAATACTTTTATCATGTTGAAGATTTGTTCTGATTTTGTGGATGTATTAGGTTGTCCCATAAGTTTCTTTCGCAAATGAACACAGATCTAATCATAGCCATGGCTGAAGAAAACCCGCGATATACTGGTCGCGAAATAGCAAACAAGTTAGAAATTCCACGAACATCCGTCCATAATCATCTGACAAAATTGGGCTACATAAATCGTTCAGATGTGTGGATTCCTCATGAACTCAAATAAACTTCAGCGTATTTCAACATGCGATCTTCTTCGCCGACGACATAATAGCCAATCATTTTTGAAGAGACTTGTCGCTGGAGATAAAAGTTGGATACTCTATGAGAATATCCAACGTAAACGGTCTTAGACCAAGGGTACTGAAGCTTTAATTGTAGCTAAATCTGGTCTACATCCAAAAAAGTTTTTCTATGCATTTGGTGGGACTGGAAGGGGGTAGTTTATTATGAGCTACTTCAGCAAGGTGAAACGATCAATTCAACAAAATATTGTTTCCAAATAGACAATCTAAAGGATGCAATTACCAGAAAACGGCCAGAAATAGCGAACAGACGAAGCATTGTTTTTCATCACTATAACGCCAGGCCTCATGTGTCTTTGTTCGTCAGAAATAAATTATTATCATTTTACTTGATTTTGATAAGGATTTATTTCTTTTCACCATTCTCAAGTTGCTTTTATTCATGTTTGTGAGGAAGACTTTCATCATGATGAGGATACAAGCAAAATTAATATATTCTGAAAATACCGGTTGTTTATTGCATGCTTTGTGTGATATTCATCCAGTTTTTGGCGCCAATTCTCTGGTTTAATTTAAAATTTGCCACGCAGGACATCTTTATCATTTAAATCATCAATTTAAAAGAAGCAGAGAACAATTTCTTTCAAAATTATGACAATATTGTATCAATTAAAATTGTTTCGCTACTACAGTGTGCGTCAGGGTATGGTGACGCCTTTGAGGCAAATGCGTGCTCTTCCCTCGTTCACTACATGATTATTATAAAAACTATATGATAAAAGACGTTAAATTATGATCTTTCGAATAAAGGCAATCATATTTTTTTCAAAATAGTTGTTGCTTCAGAGTGTACATTTTAAATAAGGAAGTTTCCCTGCTGCACACATGGCGTTTTACATGGCGTTGATCAGTTTTTTCATTCAGGCTTATCTGAAACAAAAATTCAAAAAGATTCTTAATCTGTATGATTATTGCTATATTTTGAACTACAATCAATAATATTTATTCAAAATTAACAAAATGGCCCCGGTTTTAAAAAAAGTTTAAAAAAATATTTATTTTTGCATATATTTTTTAATGTAAAGAGTAAGATAATATAAACATTTTGACCTGATATTAGTTTGAAATATAGCTATATATATGTAAAATAAGTTCGTAAAATTTTAGTTTAATCGGCTTCTTGGCTTTTCCAGATTCGTCGTTGAAAGCCGTATGCAAATATAAAGTACTGAAAAATTGTTGAAAAATTAAACATAATATTAATCAGCTTAATAAAATGATCCTTCAGCTACTTTTGAATCATTCTTTGATCAATCCTTGAATTGCTTGGACCGAATATTTGGTAATAAAAATTGAGGGTCAACGATTTAATGAAGATCGTTCTTTGAGTTTGACATTTGACAACTTGACAAGCTCGATTTATTTGACAATACTAACAGTGTCGTTAAAGGTCGTTTTGATTATTGCAGGCTAAATTTGTTTGTGCATTTAATTGAGATACATGAAATATCATGTACCGTGGGAGAAGCAAGCTGGATAAAAAGGATTAAAACATCTTCCTTGTATGAATTATACGTTGCGTATAAATCCCAGTATAAGCAAATTGCTTTATGCACGCACACCATGTACCGTTTTCTTAATGGAACCCTGTCAGATTTGAATTGGAAGAATCCCATCCTGATATGAGGATTTGCAACTTATATGCAAGATGGCTAAATAGCTAAAGTGGCGATGCAGAATTAGTAGATCGTATGCAAATTGTAATAAGAAGCTGTGAAGCGTTCGAGATCTACGAGCTTGGGTTTAATGTTTTTTCAGGGCGAAAACCAAAGATAAATAAACGATGTATTTCGCGAAAATAGTCCATTTTCCTGGAATTCAAGTGTCAAGGCCTAATGGATGGCACATGTCGACCTGGTTAAAGGGAAAAGGTCAAACTTTTCGCATAATAAAACCCGGCTCTCCAGCTCTTAACAAAAATTGTCAATTTTTCTTTGCTTCACTTAGACAAGTGCCATTTTTAACTCTTTCATGTCATCGATATCTCGATTTCCCATTGAGCGAACACGCGCTAAGGACCAATCAAATAAGTCGCGAAAAATCGAAGACTCCCGCATCCGTGTCGATTACGTAGCCGAATTCCCTCCTGAATGGAATCCCTTTCGAGGCCCACGCAAGGTCTTAAGGACCTTCTCTATACGGAGGCGCTCCTTTGAATTCGTCCAACATAGGCGTAATGAAGACGCACCATTTAGGCCTCCCTTTCAAGAGATAAACGCCCCGGGCCTGAATGGGGGCGCTAATTGACTCGTGAAAAACTGAAGATTCAGCGCCCAAATGAGAACCCAAATACACAAAAACTACCACATGTCTTTTTTTGGACCGCCGATTATATACATATATAATATTATGCTCGTGTATCAAATTTTGGAAATGGATGAAATCGCTCTCTTTGATTCACACTCGGATGAAGATTGAGAGATCCTTTGACACAAAAATAATACGGAAGGTGATACCCTTTACGCCGAGGAGAGAAAGGAAGACCAAAAGGATTCGAAAAAAGTGCTTCTGCATGATGAAATAATGAATATTGGCAACACATGCTTGATATTTCGTATCCAATATTTTATTAGGTTTTTTCAAAATATTATCCATATCAAAGTATGATGGTTGTATTTGTTGATTGTCACTCCTTGGCGTGCTATCGTGAGTTAACTACTGATTGAATTAACACCATTTATACAGTGATGTCATAAATTAGTGCATCAATATTGCATTTAATGATCAAAGTCCCGTTTCGTCATTGCAATTATCTCATCAAGTGAACATCATTTGGAACAAGATTATATTAGCAATAATTTATTTTCATCTTGAGTATCAGCGAAAAATTTGGATTTCATTCATTCATCGACAATAAATCAATATTGCAGCTTAAATTATGACCTAGACAGATCCTTATTTATTCATAGTTACGCGCTGTTTTAAATTATTTGCGGGCTTTTTTTTCAATCGAATATGACATATGCAATGCATACATCTTAGCATTATTCTAGACATTTGGAATATTAGATGATGTTTATTTTACAGTATATGCCTAATATTAGGGTGTCCCATAAGTTTCTTTCGTTTTCATATATATAAAAAAAATAAACAATAATTTGTATTAAATCAAAATTTATTGAATAATATATGATCCATTCTATTCTATTATCTTTCTTCATCTCTCCGGAAACCTTATAATGCCTTCTTGCCAAAATTTCCTAAGTTTGTTGGCTAAATATTGATCAAGGTACATTTTTATATCATTTTTTACCACGTAAAGAATGTTCCAATGAAAGAAATAAATAATAATCTCAAGGGGCAATGTCCGGAGAGTATGGAGGATGAGCTAAAACATCCCAGTCAAATGATAATAATTTATTTCTGACGAACAAAGACACATGAGGCCTGGCGTTATAGTGATGAAAAACAACTCCTCGTCTGTTCGCTAATTTTGGCCGTTTTCTGGCAATTGCATCCTTTAGATTGTCTAATTGGAAACAATATTTTGTTGAATTGATCGTTTCACCTTGCTGAAGTAGCTCATAATAAACTACCCCCTTCCAGTCCCGCTAAATGCATAGCAAAACTTTTTTTGGATGTAGGCCAGGTTTGGCTACAGTTAAAGCTTCTGTACCCTTTGCCCAAGACCGTGATCCAGTGACAAGTCTCTTCAAAAATGGTTGGTTATTACGTCGTTGGAGAAGAATATCGCATGTTGAACTACGCTGAAGTTTATTTGAGTCAGTCAATTCATGAGGAAGCCACACATCTGAACGATTGAATTAGCCCAATTTTGTCAGATGATTATGGACGGACGTTCATAGAATTTCGCGAACAGTATATCGCGGATTTTCTTCAACCATGGTCATGATTAGATCTGTGTTCATTTGCGAAAGAAACATATGGGACAACCTTATATATCAGAAATATGATACATATTTACGTATTTAAAACAATCATTTTCATTCCACAAATTTAGGTTAAAATTCATTGAATATGGATAGTTTACTTAAATTAGAGCCACCCCAATTGTAATTTATGTATTAATTGGGGTTGATGTTGTTTTAATGGGAGTTTCGACAAAATTTTATAATAACACCGCTGATTTCTGATTCATAGATTTTTGATCAGAAACAATTTTGTAAGGGATCAATTTTATTTTTATAATTTCAAACGTTTCTCCCTAAAATTAAAGTAAAGATAATTTCCATAGATCCTAAAAAGATTATACATGTTTCATTAATACCTTTGTGATGTCTTGATTTACACGGTTATCATTTTACCGTGTTATTCGAGGGATGTCCTTATATATCTGATTGTTCATATGTTAGATAGACATCCAAGAAGCATTATTCATTCGCCTTACCAGAAGACAGAGCATGATTCATGCATGATATATTGTATGAATTATTTATGTCATGCTTATCTCGCTGTATTATATAAGACGATATATCATATTATGTTTCAACATTAAAAATAATTTTGCTTCGGCGAAAAAAACCGCATGAAAATAAATTATAAAGCAAACAACGTCCACTATAGTGAATTATTTCATATTTCTAAGTAATTGGAGCTTTCGGAAAATTTATTACGTCGAGCTTTAAAAATAGAGGTGACGCCGCTATACAAAGCCTACACGGTCGTTTGTTTCGAGTAACGTTGATCCGTATACGTCGCAATAAGGGTAATAATTTAAAATATATATAAATATATGTCGCTTAAGGAGGCCACTCATGTTTGGAAGCTTTTTCGGAGATAAAAGCGTCGCTTTATTTTAGAGCTTTAATAGAGCCTCGAGCGGTTACTGGAAGCTTTTATTGCCGTTTGAACAAAATGTGTAACTTCGTCGATGTACAAATAATCATCTCGGAGACGACGATAAAACGCAAAATGACGCAAAGATAAGGGGTTGCTTAAATTATTTAATTTAATATCCAAACGACTCAATGTTTTCCCCAAACAATTTTAATATGTTGATGTATTTATTTATTACGCATTTAAATGGCTGGATGATTAATTTTTAACACCCCTATTAAAAGCTGTGTAATTAAAAGAGAAAGCTCCCCAAACGTTTTAATATATAAGATATTTGTTATTTTAATACAGTGGTTCCTCGGTATACGTTCATAATTTGTTTCAAAACCTTGAACTTGTATATAATAATGGGGAAATGATTAATCCGTTTTCTTTACTTTCTGTTATTAATCATTATCTGGTTTGACGTTTACTAAAAATCTGTCCAAAGAGTCTTACTTTTACCTTATCCTCAGAATGTTTCGGATATGTGACATTGTCTGGTCATTTGTCAGATTTATTTGATTAATGAAATTGGGGCTTCCTCTATCCTCACTTTCTCAGAATCTGCATAGAGTGTAAATATCTTAGTATTGTGCTTATCCTTCCTTATCAATTTCCCACAATTTTTCACATTTACCACTTTATTAACTCCTCCACATCAATATCACTCACTTCCAAATACATGGAACTGCCCAGAGAGACAATATTCTCTAATATAGACATAGCCTCAGAGTCCTTCTCAATCACAAATTCCTCCAAGCAAAGTTCATTGTTCTTTAGGAATTTTACTGACGGGGTAAAATGATTTTTTCAAAACTCTCTCAGGTTTATATCTGAGTTAGAGGTCACTTCAAAATATTCCTGGAATAATATTTTAGTGTAATGCTGGTCTTCGGATCGAATGAGAGGTGTAGTGTTAGACTGATGAAACTTTACAGAAGTAAAACTCTAGTAAAACTGAAGTAAAACTTCAGCAAGACATAATATTGATAGCTTGGAGGATGAACTGGAATATTGTCCATTATGAGAAATATCTTTAAAGGCAGGTTTTTCTCATCTATATAACATTGAATCACTTACTGAAATATTATCTGGTTACTCAAGCCTTGCTGTTTGATCTCCATATCATAGATGATTGAGTCTTATGCAAGTTGTATTTTTTAAAAGCCCTCAAATTTTAAGAGTGCTAGATCATTAGAGTTTTCGGCTCTAAATCAAGTCACTAAATAAGAGATTTAATCTTTCTGTCATTGGCAAAGCCTCTTCTAGCATAGTATAGGCTTTGCTAGGCATTTTTTCTCAAAACAAACTTGCCAAGTCACAATTAAAAATTTGTTGGGGAATAAAACTCTCAGTCTCCACAAATTTCTCAAACTCTGTAACAAAATGATTGGTGGCTTTATTAGTGCTGGTTTTCGCTCTATATTTCACATTGCTTTGAATGTCTCGAATATGTCATCTTTCGTGTCATAGTCATACTTTTACACAATCTTCTTTATCACCTCATTTACATAATAAAACCGAATTCAATCGATCTTGGAGACAAATGGGCATCAACGACGTATTTCAAACAAAGTTGGTATACCAAAGCAAATTTTTCGTATTCAAACTGGATGTATAATATATCGAGTTGGACTTAATTCAAAGTCAACGTACACCGAGTTATCACCGTATTATTGAATGAAAATGGCTCAATTTATGAACAGCGTTTGATATTAAAATGAAGGTGGTGTAGTATATTATCATAAATACAAAGATAACATTGGCGCCTCTATAATTTTTCTGCCCCCCTGAAATTTGGGTTAGATGTTTCTTCGCGAAAATTTCTTACGAGCAAACATTGTTTGGTATGCGTAAACATATTTAACACTTGATGGGAAAGTTTCTTGGGTGGTGCTTTTTTTGAAACCAATTTAAAGTCACTCAGGAAAATTGCTTTGATACACTCTCCACAACATCCGCAATGAATAATAAAACAATTCGAATTTTAATAAAAATCACTGCAAATTTACACCGCAGCCCGAAAATGATGAATCGCCGAATAAAAAAGGAGCTTTCCATAAGCTCCATAATTAATCAGGTTGAAGATGAGTTTTTAAAACGGCTCTGAATACATTAAATGAACTCCTCCGCGATCGATTAGTAATTAAATTATTTTTGGGGTATCTCAAATATAATTTTGGACCTATCGATAAGTACTGCCTCGTCCGGAAATTAAATTTATTCAGAATGTCTTATATTCTACGTTTATTGCTGAAAATATCCAACTTTGTTATCGACGACCAACTTCAAGCGTATTTTTGGCGCATTTTATTTCCAAATGAATAGAAGACGTGTCATATCTACATAATCGTCTTGGAGTATATATCAAATAAGTGTCAGATGTATGTACTTTTCCATTACGCTGGAAGGACGTATTAATAAGTTAAATGCGATATGATATTTGGATATTCGTTAAGTGACACTTTCATCGGAAAGGACGTGGAGCTTTTGTGAATATCTTATATATAGTGACGAGGGTCTGTCGAAATTAGGGCTGGAGCCTGCGAAATTGATGAGATGACAACCTCTATCCGAATGTAGGATTGCTTCGCAAATTGTTCCATTTACAGGTTCATTCCCGAAATCGGGACACATACACGTGTGTTGGTGTCGACATTAGTTTGGGGCAATTTAATATGAGGGACCTTATAGCCATTTAATATAAGCGAATTTAAACACCTGCTGCTCTGTCTGTTGTGCTTGAAGTAAATATATTGGGCATCCAAGCTTTGCAAGTTATCATTTGTGAGAATGGTTTGTTGTTTCTGACTTTCACAATTCGGGAAATCCCAGGAAAATCGTATAAATCATTTTCTACTGCGCCAAAGAAAATACTGTTTAATATTCTGTTATCATAGTTTCGATCAAAATAGTTCATATCTAAAATGTAAGTAGAGTAATTCATGAGCTATTTTTCAATTAGAAAATAGATATACACATGCTGAAAAACATTATAGCTATGTTTTTTATTTGGGTTTTCATTCTGGTTCAGATTCAAACATCACACATACCGGTTATCGGTTCTGTTCCGGTTCGAAGCTCTGTTAAAAATTACGTTATGATATAGAAATATGTGATTTATATTGAGCTGTCCCATAAGTTTCTTTCGCAAATTAACACAGATCTAATCATAGCCATGGTTGATGAAAACCCGCGATATACTGTTCGCGAAATAGCTAGAAATTCAACGATCATCCATCCATAATCATCTGACAAAATTGGGCTACATCAATCGTTAAGATGTGTGGCTTTCTCTTGAATTGACTGACTCAAATAAACTTCAGCGTATTTCAACATGCGATATTCTTCTCCAACGACATAATAGCCAACCTTTTTTGAAGAGACTTGTCACTGGGGATGAAATTTGGATACTCAATGAGAATATCCAACATAAATCGTCTTAGACTAAGGGTACAGAAGCTTTAATTGTAGCTAAATCTGGCTTATATCCAAAAAAGTTTTGCTATGAATTAGGTGGGACTGGAAGGGGGTAGTTTATTATGAGCTACTTCAGCAAGGTAAAACGATCAATTCAACAAAATATTGTTCCCAACTAGACAATCTAAAGGATGCAATTGCCAGAAAACGGCCAGAATTAGCGAACAGACGAGGCGTTGTTATATGAGGTTTTCGCAAAGATTTCGGAGAAATGTAATATAAATTATTGTTTATTTTGTTCTTAATATGAAAACGAAAGAAACTTATGAGACACCCTAATATAATTCTTGTTGGATTACAATGAAATTACTGTTATTAGTTTTAAAGCTAATCTTGAAAAGTATTTTATAGTCCATATAATAATATTTTAATCTGTTTACATTAAAATATTTTAAAGGCTCAATAAGCGCATTAAAAACATATAAATTTGCATGGTTGTCAGACGAAAGCTTCGCCTCCTCCAAATCGTATTAAACTTATTTAAAAGTCCTTTATTCAAATGTCGCAGGAGGCCAAGTACTTAAAGTTTCATTTTAATATTGGCACCGACTCTCCCAACCCCCCCTCGGCTGGATGGATACGAAATTTCCAATTATTATGTATTTCTTATTAAATTTTCTTAGTTATAGGATACTTTGGCCGCGAAGAGCCGCGGGAAGAGAGGCAGTATTTTTTAACAAGAAAAGTTTTAATATCACCACCATATTGGAAATTCTTTTTCCTTTATCAGTTGCCTTTTATGACAGACTCGTCTAAATCTATGGAGTTGATAGTTGAAAACAATCATCTAACTTTGGCCATATTAAATTTCTCTGTTCTCCCTTTATGTCGTTTCCCGGTCTTTAAAAATGCCCTCCACATTTTTAAATAATTTCGAATATGACGTGCAATATTTTTGCTAGAAAACAATTGCGAAATGCATTGGATCCATGAGAGCGAACTCTTTGTTCGTGTTTCGTGGTAATGCGATGAAAAAATTTTGCTATATAAAACAAGCCAAATTATAAAAAAGTGACTACAAATTGATGAATTTTTCGAATAAATCCTCTGAAATAGTTCAATAATTTCTGCCAAGGATTAAATTAATTGTCTAGTCTACGAGGGTAGTTTTTAAGGCACTTAATTTGAGGCTCACTTAAATTGAATTGCTTTTCTGAACAAACCGAAGAAAGCTTTTTATTCTCGTTTGTTTTAAAAGTGCTTTTAAGAACATTTTTAAAAGATTAATGATATTTTACTTGAATGCTATAGACGATTTTGCTTGTAAAGTCTTCCGTAAAAACCGTCTATGAGTTCAAGTTTCGAAGATAATTCATAGTTAAATAATAAATTTCAATTAAATCAATCCAATTTATGAATTTTTGTAAAATTTTCGAGATTGTTAAAACTAGTGTAAAAAAGTTTTCCAAGTGTTTTGAGTATTTAAGCAGCTCTTAATAAAATTAATACAGGGATTAGAGTAAAAGATTTTATTTTATAAAAGATAGACATTAACAATATTTTTACTATACCTATTTTATTCCCGCAAGTATAAATAATACGTTGACAAAATTTTATTGCAATCGGATGAACGGTATGGTAGTGCATTAAATACGAACAAACAAACATTGGTCACTGGGCGCAACAAAAGCATTTTTTTGTTTGTTAATATTACTGAACAATAGTTCTGTATATAAGTTAATGTTGTCTTTACCATGTCTAGATACAATCTGAGCTCAAACAGATGTCTATCAAAATCGGCAAAGACTTATCGATACACCTAATATTTAAATATTGTATGCAATGATGAAACCAACCATTGTTAATAACATTCATTGAGTTTATTTTTTCCTTGTTTAAAACAATAAATATAATATTTGGTATTTAATATTCCTTCTTTTAACATGACCTTTTTTGGACATAAATTGCCGCAAATTCTGAGAAATTTAATGCCATTTTCAGATATTTATTTTCGCTAAGAGGCGAATGTACTATTTATACGTAGGGTCGATGCGTTCAGAGGTGGGAATGAAAGCATAGTTTTACAGTCGCCATGAAAAAGTCCACAACGAACGGCTCTACGTGATCGGATTTCCGACGAAAAAGTGTGGAACGTTTGCAGCCAGACTCTGAAGGCTAACGCGCTAGATTTTCTAGAAACGGAAAATCGACACTGAAACGAACACACGAAAAACAAAACTCAAACACGTCGACTGACACTCGAAATGTTGCATGCAACAAACACAACCAACGGATATCATCGTTAAGAGGAAAAAAATATCGCAAGATAAAAGTATTTTATATTTTACAAGATACACCCTGTTTTTTGCTTCAATATTTCAAAATATTTGACTTGTGTATAAAAATAAATATTATTGGCTTCAATTATCAGAAAACAGCACTTGAATATCTCTTAAATTGAGTCTTCGGGCTTAAAATTTATACGAGGGGAGCGAACCATTAATGAGCGTTTATACGTTTTGCAATTGTTACAAGCACGCAATATGCAGTATAAATAGTCATATACTATTTATACGGCTTATTTTTGCATACATTATAAAAATAGCTGTAGTTTGATGCGTGCGTTATTGCTATGATCTGATAAATTCGTATATACTATGTAAACATAAGTTTTTGCACAATATCGTGCGTTTAAATCTATTTCGTTCAATGTTTTATATGAATGGGTCTTCTTCAAGCATATGCATTAGTGCTAGTGGATGAAATTTGTAAAAGTATGCTCAGCCAGATTTAGTGAATAATGAAATTGGAATTGTTTGCTTTTGAGCATTTAAGCATGATGTTGATATTTTGTATACTGTCCCAAAAATATATATTTTATCAACATGCGTTTCCAATGCTAATACATTCTGATGCAGTAATGAGGGTTCTGATCAATTTGAGTGGCCTGTTTTAACCCTTTGCACTCGGGAGGTGACTCTCGCTCACCACTCAGTTTGATGCAAAAACTCGATGCATGGCAGTAACTGCCATCCATTCAAATAGATATAAGATTTTCTTATCTGAAATTAGTCCGCAACCACGAACAGGACTGCATGATCGGCACTAGTACGAACTTGACAGCCGTGGCAGAAAGCAAAAAGCGTCTCGAGTGCAAAGGGTTAATACTATAATGGTTGATGATACAACATATGTACCACAGCCGATTCGTATGTATGCTATGCCAATATTTGTAGCATATTTCCATTTTTGATTACTGTCAAATGATACAGACCTTGTGCCACGTCTTTCGTCGAATATTCATGGTTTTTGTACATTCTTCCAGGTGAAGCTAATCTATTGATGCTTGCTAATCTTGTGATTTTTAATAAAACTTGCTAGAAATTCCACCATGATCAATGTTTTCAACCACAAACAATCCAGACTATATTTTCATTAAATATATTGCTAAAAAATTGAAATATGCGCTTCTAGTACCAAGGATCAAAAACTTGCTACTTTTATTATTTAGGCCTATATTTCATATAAAAAGATCGATATGATTAATAACCAAATGAGCTGGGTTATTAAGACTTTCTAGTAGCTTTATTGTTTTCTATTATCTTCTACATATGAGATTATTCAAATAAAATAGATGTAATCGTTTCTAAATTACTAGGATTTTCAGAACCAGGAATTACGTCTTATTTGAGACCATCGATTGGATATCTTTACGTTTTATGATTTAAACGACTATGTAAAAACTTGAACGAATTTATATTGCTATAAGATGTAATTAAGATTACAAGTGTTTTAATTAATTGGATCGCAAGAGAAATACAACTGTAATGTAATTTTGAGGTAGATACTAATACTCCGAGATAGTGTTGAAATGCTTCAAAATTTTTGATACGTCTTCAATTTTTGCCATCACTCCTCATATGTGTTGCCCCTTGAATTAATTATTCATTCCGAAATGCTCTCGAAAAGAAACTGAAGTCTTGTAAGCTCAAGGCTTCACGGAAAGCTTTCGACTCGAATAAAGTAGAAACGGAAAGCTCGTATACTCCAATTCCAATCACGGCATTCGATCTAGCTCGCAGTACCGGAATGGGGTTGAATTTTGTATATATGAGTCTAATCCTGAAGTTACATGTTGCATGAGTGTTATGAGAAGAATTCTTTGCCGCCGAAGAGTTCTTTATGTGGAGGCACGCCGGTGTACGGGACTCCGAGGGGGCTTAGCGGGTCGAGGGCGTGTGTCGCATACTAATAGTCCTTGTTCGAAACCGATCTGAGAAGGTGTTCTGGGACGACAACCCCGAACACGTCCACAACTTTATGACAGTAGTACATGCGACATTTGAGGACTTTAAATTATAGCGAGTAAAATAATAAACGTGATTTATGTCGGATTTGCAGACTACAGACTGCTAAAATCAAGCCGGCAATAAAGCTCAAACTGAAAGATTTACACCATTTGTTCCTTATAAAAAATTCGACCTCAGGCATAGAATACAAATGTAATAAAACGACATATATTTGAAAATAATAAAAAAATGCGTGAAACTCATGCGGTAGAATTAAAATTTCTTAGCTCCTAGAAAAAGTTGATTTTACGCATTTTTTCTATTTGTTAATGAAAATTATTAGCTAAAAGATTATGCTGTGTTTGTGTAATATATAATAAAATACATGGTTACTTAATGATACAGATACAGTCTCTGTGTTGCATGCAGTGGTAGAGAAGGGGAAGCGTTTCACTTTTCGTAACGTTTAGGTCAATTTACCCTACCGCGCCTATTTAAAGCAATGTATTCTGATGTGTTTACATTCAAAAAGAAACCTAAGCACTTGAATGCCTTCTAAAAGTGTTTTAGCTGCTATTTTTTGTAAGGATTTCAACTAGCTCTGCAGAATTTAAGTTGGATTTCCTTTCTTCCACAGCTCGCTGTTCAATCATGTTAACAAGAATTTCATTGTCTAATTCTTTTATGTTGGATACAATGCATCCGATCACACCGATGGAATCTAGCTCGCTTCCATTTTCTACTATATCATTCAGTATGTTCTTATACTGCATTAATATTGGCTGCCTTAACTTTACGTATTGTATTAATCGTATGATTTTAATGCCTAAAATTTAGTATAATATGTGCATACTATATTTGAGATAGATGTTCCTATTTGTAGGGTTATTAAGCCCAGATACTTGTGCATTCTTCCAATGTACCCGGATCGCTTGTTCTATCATCTATATTCAATATTTCCTCCCATAAAAAAATCCTTTGACTAAGATGAAATTCCTTCAAAGATGAAAGCTGATTCCTTGAGCCAAAATATTGGCGTATAAATGCAATATTAAGCTTATCATCGAATAAATTATGATCCAAAACATATTTTATTATATAGATATGTTCTATATATTATCGAAAAAAATGTTTATATTAAAGGCCTTATTTGATTGATTTTTAAAATAATGATCAAAGTATAGATTTTTTTATTAGATTAGGCGTTTTGGCCTACTGCAAATTTAATTTTGCAGAGCGAGCTTTGCCAATCCTCCTGAGACTTATAAGACGCTTTTAACCGTGCGATAATGTAAGTCAGGTAATCTCGGTTTGTGCGGAATCGCTATTTTTTATTTCCACAAAAGTAAACATTGATAAATCAATTCAATCTTCAATTTATTATACACATATGCTACTTTATTTCCTGTTCCACCCCCGCGGGTCGAGCATGTGTTCCGTATTTATTTATGGGGGCTGAAGCTATTGACTTTACACGCGAGGGGCGGAAAACGTATATGTAACTTATTTGTCTTTGACGATCGCAGACCTGGACTCGTCTCGATGTACCCCCGCCTCGTAAATTCGCAAAGAAGACGATAACAAATTTATTCCCCCCGTTATACATTATTTTTATCTGGCGCAGCGAATGAATATTAAATCTGGGCTAAATTAAATTTTCTCCGAACGAAATTCGGGGTTGATCCGCCTTCGGGCCTTCTGCGAGGGTTTCTTCGAGCTTAGCTTATTTAGTCGAGCCCTGAGGGTCCTCAGCGGCTACTTAACACGCATAATTAATTCAACCGTGGGACGACATCCATCCTTGGTGAGCTTTTTGTGAGCTTTTTTAGCGACCGCTCTTCGCCGGATGACCTCTGACAAGATACGCTCATGGGCCCTCTTGAGAGACTTATATTTTTCAAATAATTAATTTTAATTTCAATGCTCAAATACGTGATTTTCCTCGTAAAGACCGTATAATTGAAAAGTTTTGTACGAATATAAAAGCCTAACGTTCTTCTCTTTAAATAGTATTTATGGCTTTCTTTATATTGATTGCATACAAAAATTGAAATATATATATTATTTGAGCTCTTTTAATTTACTTCGTCCGAATTTCTCTCTTTTAAATATACCTTAATTTATTAAAAAAATCAGATCTCCAATTTTATGCAAAATATTCTCGAACTGATCTTTGTAAAAGAACGAGTGAAACAAAATTAAATTAGCTTTAAAACCCGAAGAATAGTCCCATATATACTATTATAAATGTGTCAATTATGTTTAATAGCTTTGTATAATATATTAAATAATTTCACTTCTGACACCATTGTAACGTGGAGCAGGACCGCTTCTCGCTCCCACGTGTTCTGCAAGACGAATACGCTCGCATGTGGTTCTATTCTACTCTCGGACTGTAATGAAGCCAAGCAGTAAGATGGAGGTGGTCGGATGCTGACAGAAACTCTCTCGTCTTAACTATCATCTTTTATTTACGAAGAGAGAGGTTATACATTTTACAAATTTTGCAAAATATTTTTAATGTCGAATCCTTATTATTAATATTCTGATAAACGGAAAACATCAATATCAGCCAGAAAGTTTGCAATAAAACTGCTTATATAGCAGTTTTATCATGCTTTTATTCCACTTTTGGATTTAAATATACACAATTGTAACATGATATTTTGCACATGGACCGACAAAATATTTTTATAGGTTAAGGTGGTCATTTGGTCACAAATTAGTCACCTCTGCTTCGTATGCACGCATATTTTCCTTATTTCAAATGTAGTTGTACGAAGTGTAATTTTATTTTTCATTTTTGCAAAGGCGGCGATTGATTTTTCAATTAGGATTATTTTGTGGACACTTTGTCGTGTAAATTAATTATTTTGCACATCCCTAGACAAAAAAAAATTCAGTGGTGTCAGATCTGTAAACTGTACGAGCAACATAATAGGGTACGTCCCTAGACAAAAAAATCAGGGGTGTCAGGTCTGGAGACCGTGCGAGCCGCGGAATAGGGGACGTCTCCGGCACAGAAATCCAGTGGTGTCAGGTTCAGCCATGGAATAGGGTCGCCTAAAATAATTAATTTACATGACAGAGGTGCTCATGACCACGCGTCCGCAGGGCTATAGTGAGGGCTGCTTCCTTCACTTGGTCGCTCCATCTTCGTGGTGACCGTCCTATTCCTCTCTTCCTTGACACACTACCCACCATCATTAGTTTTTCTAAATTTTCCTCATCCCAGCGAGCAATGTGTCCGAAAAACTTTAGTATTCGCCCTAGGCTGGCGGATGAGAGTCTATTTTTGATTTTTAGTTCAGTTAGGATGGACTGGTTCGTTCTTTTGACAGTCCACGGAACCCTCCTCAAATGATAATAATGTATTTCTGACGAGCAAAGACACATGAGGCCTGGCGTTATCGCGATGAAAAACAACGCCTCGTCTGTTCGCTAATTCTGGTTGTTTTCTGGCAATTGCATCCTTTAAATTATCCAGTTGGAAACAATATTTTGTTGAATTGATCGTTTCACCTTGCTGAAGCAGCTCATAATAAACTACCCCCTTCCAGTCCCACCAAATGCAAAGCAAAACTTTTTTTGCGTGTAGGCCAGGTTTGGCTACAATTAAAGCTTCTGTACCCTTGGTCCAAGACCGTTTACGTTGGATATTCTCATAGAGTATCCAACTTTCATCTCTAGTGACAAATATCTTCAAAAATGGTTGACTATTACGTCGTTGGAGAAGAAGATCGCATGTTGAAATACACTGAAGTTTTTTGAGTCAGTCAGTTCACGAGGAAGCCACACATCTGAACGATTGATGTAGCCCAATTTTGTCAGATGATTATGAAAGGATGTTTGTGGAATTTCTAACTTATTAGCTATTTCGCGAACAGTATATCGCGAGTTTTCTTCAACCATGGCTATGATTAGATCTGTGTTCATTTGCGAAAGAAACTTATGGGACAACCTTATAATTAAGTATCCCATCATTGAAAGCTTCTGTAAATTGTGCTTTATTAGGCTTAATTCTTTTGTATCTACGTAATATTATATTATAGATATTGTTATAAATCATTTTTATTTGGACGTTTATTAAATACAATTTATTTTGTTTCAGGTAAGTCATCAAAGAACAAGAAACTTTTCGTATACTTCAAATTGAAGACGAACGGTGAGAGGAAATCACATATATTATTTACCACACAAGTCTCAGAATTAGGGCTCATCAGAAAATATTTTTTTACGACGAATTTTGACAGTCTCATTATTTTAAATCGAGTTACAATTCTCTCTTCTCACGCGCGTTTAGGATGTCTTCGGATATGGCCGCGAATAATTATCGTGTGACTTTGGATGCAATTTGGTAACACTCCAACGAAAGTTTTCGACAATGGAATTGTTTTAAATGACGAAACGTTTTGTCGTCAGCATGACTCCATTATTCGCTCGGAAAATCCATATTAACGTGCGGAAAAATGTGCACATCTGTATGTAGCTCGTTCGATCCGATTTAATTAAGTCTCTTTGAGCACGGTTTCGCGCAGACGCGGTACATTTTTTGCAGATTCACTGTAAGGTCGGTATGGCTCTATATTGGTTGGTGGCTATTCGACAAAAAATGCTGTTTCATGTAAAAGTAAAGTTATTTTCCGATTAATGCTCGGGCTTGGCTTGAATGCTGGGCCGAATTTGGTATGGACAGGTTGCTGGTGTACAGTTCATATCTCCGACGACCGTTCCTAATCGCTGTTGTGAATGTATTAAATAGGCAGAGTTTTTTATTTGGTTCGTACTCCAGAAAGAATTAGATGCTCACAAATAAAAATGTCGAAATAATTCAATTTTATAATGAAAATATATATTTTAAGGACCAACGAAGGCACCGCACGAAATGCGCGTTTTCAAGTGAGTGGACAGGAATGAGTTAATGCAACTTAGCTACTAGCTTATCGATCATTCATCTTGAATAAACTTCTTGGCGAAGAGCAACTATTTATATCCTCTATAATTCTGCATAGTGAATGTCAAGGAATGAAATCTTCAATGTGCAATGATCCGTTGAAAAGCGTTTCCATGACAGAATCTCATTTCTGACGTAATTACTGTATTCGGAATAAACGAATACAATATTATACAAGACATTTTTGCATTTGGAATCAAATTACATATTATTTGGGTCAATGACGCTCGTGATTTTTAATACTATTTATGTATTCAATTTGTAGCTCATAATCAATGTGTTTATATCATGGTTCAAGTGATTTAGCACAAAAGAAACTTACAATACTTCAATGCAACGGTTCAGATTCGACGAAAATGTTTTGAAATCAAATTATGGAGGATATGGCATCTCATCTTGTATACTTGGCTGCCAGATGTCCGAGTTTCATTTTGACATCGATGCTCATTAACTATTATGATTTAACCATTTTAGATCCGACCGAATAAATTGCATCCAAGCGAAGAATACCGAACCGCAATTTGATGTAATTTTAAAAGATTTGATAAAAATATTCATAAAAAAATATTATAAATGATTTATGAAATTCAAAAGGAACATAGTATTAAATAAAGGGAGAATAAATGTTTTCCGATTATATTCTATTTTCACTTCATCAGACCAATATGCGCCAATATGGTGCATCCGTTAAACGTCTCGCAAAACAAATTCCGCGCATGAATAATTCTTGCGCTAATTTAAAAACCTTCTGGGATACACGCCCAATAATTCAGTAAAGTGTTATCGCAATCGGATGAATGGTATATGAATTTACCTTGTACAAACAAATAAATAAATAAACTTATAAACAAACAGGGATTAATGTCTATAGACCATTATAATCATATTGATTCATTTAGGCCATTCAAATCATTATTTTTTCCTATCTCGTAAATTAATGCCAAATCGATCGATGTCAAAACTATCATCGAGTTTCTGAAAGATTTATTGGCCGTGTTCCGCTGTAACTCGCCTATTTTATTATATATTATACAAACATAGCTTCATTTTTTAACAAACAAGACTGACGAGACTCTTACGCATTTTTTTAGTTACCCTTCATTCACTATATAATCGATAATGACAGTTTTATTTAATTATAGCGTGAGCGATTTACCATACCCAATGTTAGTTTGAGCAGATTTAATTCACCAGATTAACAGCGATATCTTCCGTCTCTCTTTAGGTGCAATGTGTTATTTTAGCAGCGCCATCTTCTGTTGCGCTGCGGGGACATTGCACCTGTTTTATCGACCGATCGCTTCATGCGTGTGCCCCGTTGCCGGTTGGGTGTGATGCGCAGGAGGCGGGAGTCGAAAAAGAGTCGTCGGTTAGCCTTGGCTGCGGGATGATGTCCTTCCCGCAACCGTTAGCGTGGCCATCCCGATGAGCGCGTGAGAGTGGGGAACCACCTGGGCACTCGCCCCCGCTCCTATATAATACAATCCTATTTAAAATTATTTTGAGACAGAGTTCATTCGCGATGTGAATATTAGGGCGCCATTTCAAACTCAACGATATATCGTCGTAAATTTGCTATTAACAAACGTACAAAAATATTCTTTGGAATCAAAATAAATACAAAGTAAATAATGGTATATTTGTTCATAAAAACGACCCTTTGCTTTATTAACACTCGTCAGCGACGATCATTGTAAGAGTTGCCACCTCCCATTGGTTCACATTTTATGCGACGGGTGATGGTGCATAAAATGGGTTCATTGTGTTGGTCTGCCACAGTCGGCATTAAATTGCACAGTATAAAATGGACATGGCAGTTAACGGTTGCCGTCCTTAGGCCACTCTCACCACAGTTATTTTAGCACCTTACATGGAAGACGTTTTTTGCTTCCTCTCTCTTTAGTACCGGTCGTGTCCAACATGGTCTATTCGCTTTATCAAAGCCCGTTGTGCACAATCGCTTGCAGGTGACGGATGTCTTAATATCCACCACGGAGAAGACTTGCGTAATCTGATGATGCCAGTTCTACCATTTGGCTTGAGATAGTGTTTAATTTCCTTGGACTGTCATTGCTTTGACTTTTATTATGCTTCGATGCGTTGGTATCATTTAGATATTGCATTTAAGACCTGGTTGTATTTCCTTGCTTTCCAGCTTGAAAAGTTTGACTCCAATAAAATATTTATATTTAAAGCTCAATTTCCAGTTGCATGCATCTAATGGTCTTGAAATGCCTTCAACTTTATCTGGATACTGCTATTGATTAGTGTACTTGCACTGCAGGGCTCCGATACTTCGGGAAGTGCAGCACTCGTTTGTGCAACGATTTGTGTACCCACATGCACCACCAGCTGCTCTTCGCAATCATAAACATGACCCTCCATGAACCTAATCGTTTCCATTTATCTATCGGTAAAAATGTTCTATCCGACACCACGATTCATTGATCCCTATATTGTACTCATTCTATCTATTCTAAAATTATATTTATAAAAATATCCAAAATACAAAATTTAATCATATATTAATTATTGTATAACAAAGATCATAATCCAATGCCTTAGGCCAACCTTAATATGCTCGTGTTCTCATACAGAACATCTTTAATATATTTTCTATAAAAGTCTTAATATCTTTAATATAAAAGTCTTATCTCATTATCATTAGCTCGCACACAAAAAAGCATGTTCGATCTAAATTTACAATTATTTGTGAAAAATCGTTGAAATTTTATATCAGATTACATTGAAACGTGGGTTTGAGGCCTCGAACTAAAATATTTGTTGAGGTATCGATTGTTGAACGATGTTTGTGAAATTCGAACCCACGTGAACAAATAATTTGATTAAATACGCAAACAATGTAACGTTCCAGATACAATGATTCTCAAACGTTCTTCATTTGGGTATTTCTATTGCAATTATATTATTATAAATGCCAAAAAAATGACATTTTTAACCACGAAAACTATGTCTTTCAGACCGAAATTGTCAACATGAAAAGTCTATAAACCTGAATACAACCCCAAATTGAGATATCATATTTTTTAAAAATTATAATCAAAGGTGTTATATTTTATAGATATAAAATATAAGAATATAACAACAAGAATTGTGGGAATTCTCGGTTGCGTCTATAGACGCTTAAGGCACTCAATTGTTATTTATACTGTAATGTGAGGCGTATTCATTTAAAATTAGATGGTATGCGGCGCGTTGCTGGCTCATTAGTAATAATTCTAAAAATATTGTTTGAAATTTGAAAGAGTTATCTTGTAATGATATTAATTTGTATATTAATAATTAAATATATTTTCTTTCCAATAATAAATACTTATTATTATTATAATTATAATTAATTATTATAAATAAGAACAAACATACAAATATTGATCTTTATATATAAGATCTACTGTAAGTAAATTGCACTATACCTATATTATTTGAGAAAGTGCAAACAATAAGTTGGCAAAGTTTTATCGCAATCGAATAATCGGTATGGCAGCGCATTAAATACGTACAAACAAACATTGATTTTTATATATTAGACTATACCTATGTTACTTGCGGAATCCTTAGCAATAAGTGGACGAAGTTTTATCGCAATCCGATGAATGGTATGGCAGCGCATTTCGAACGAACAAAGCCCAATTCATTTTTATATATTAAGGAAGATATATATCTTTAAGGTTATGGGTAATTTGTTTGACTATTTAACAAAATGCTTTAGAGCCTAGTAAAAAAACCCTAATCTGGAATTATTTTGCAAATTGATTTTTTGGCATCCAAACCGATCATAAATAAAACATTTTAAATTAGCATAGTTTTCAGAGACATTTTCTATTCAGCTAATTTTATTGCATGTCGCCATATTTTTTTGATGTCTGTAAGTTTTTTTTTCATTTGGAGTAATAAAAGGGATTCCATTAACAATATATTTTTTTTACATCAGATGCTGACCAAAATTATATGCCATTTTTTCTGATTCATTCAGTGCGAATTTGGTGTACCTTAATTCTGTTTTTGTTGGGAATAGATCGTATAATACTCATCATTAGTCATATTTGCAGCTGATTGATAACAATTTTCGATATTTCAATATTCTGTGTAGCGTGGGCGATTTACCATTCCCATGTAGTAGCGATGTTAACAGCGCCATCTCTTGTGGCCCTGCGGAGACATTGCACCTGCTTACCAACCGATCGCTTTTTCCCGTTGCACCGTTGCCGGTTGGGAAGTGACGCGCAGGAGGCGGGAGTTGGGAGAGTCGTCGGTTAGCCTTGGCTGCGGGAAGTCGTCCCTCCTGCGGCCATATCTCTCTCTTTCTCTCGTGTAGAATATGTAGTTATTTAGAGAAGAGATTCTTTCTATTCGACGCCCGTCTGTTCCCATCCATTCCTCCAGCAACATCTCGACCCGATAGAAGAACGGACCCGTGCGCAAGTGCGGCCAACCTGACGAGCACGCGGGGGCGGGGAGTCGCTTGGGGACTTAACACATTACGTACGGGAACACTTCATCTCGCTAAATTTGGACGATTTTTTATTCCCCGCTGCTTTCACAAAAAAAACTAATAACTTGATTTGTATTAATTCTAATTTACTAAAATAAAAAGCATTATAAAGCATATAGTAGATTACATAAGTATTTAAAATAATTGGTTCATAAATAAATATATTAAGTTAAAAAACGATGATTTATTCATATATTTTTTTTTAAATACCCGTGTTAATTTATAGAAAATATTATAGAGTTCATTTATGGAAGGAAAATATTCAATTCGGAGCAATATATTCAGAGGTATATGTGCCAAACTGAATTTCGCGAGAAACTATTTCATCTGGCAGATTTGGAAACTGCAGCCATAATTCCATACAAAGCGACAAAAAACCCACTTTATATCACAATTTTTGGAATTTCGCTCTATTGGTTGAAATTTGAAAGCAATATTAAGCTTAAAAATTCCACCTAAATATCAAACAAATAAATGGCAACAATTTAATAGAGCAATGCCAATATATATATACATTTCGAAAGAATAATTTTCATCATATGCACATGCTTATTGGGCAATTATTTATTTATTTAATTGATAATAAAATATTCGAATTGCCAATTGTCTTCTTTGTGAGCGAAGCAATTCAACAGCTGAGGTGTCCGAGTGGTTAAGGAGTTGGACTTGAAATCCAATGGGCTATGCCCGCGCAGGTTCGAATCCTGTCCTCAGCGATATTTTTTGTAATTAATTTAATTTTTTTTTAATATAAGAAAATACTCAAATATTACTTTAATATACAGTCATCCAAATATATATA
Organism: Stenopsyche tienmushanensis; assembly: GCA_008973525.1. Taxonomy (NCBI): domain Eukaryota; kingdom Metazoa; phylum Arthropoda; class Insecta; order Trichoptera; family Stenopsychidae; genus Stenopsyche; species Stenopsyche tienmushanensis. The sequence continues at coordinate 286,962 of WACJ01000546.1, read as the reverse complement.
TTTTAATAAATCATCAAGAAACCAGCTAATAGATTGGAACGAAATTTCAGTGGTGTCTACAAAAGAGTTCACTACATCGATATATTTAAACATAACAGTGGTTTTTTAATATGTGGTACATGTATCAGCGTGATTAAATACAAAAAGTGATACTTTTTGACTTGAATTGTGTGAACAAATATTGATTAAATGTCATGTACACACACGAGCAAAACGTATAAAAGCATTCAGTCAATTCATTGTTCAATGTAAAAATTATATTTTATTTGTGTATTTGAACGTATTTGTAAAAAAAATGAATTAATTACGATTTGTTATATTTTGTCGATGGATGACATTTGTAATTTTTATCACGAATTAATGCGGACACGGACTGTAAAGAGTTAAGCATGAATATAGATTTTTAATGCATTAAATTATTGTCGGTATGAAGCAAATTCATGATTTTAATTTCGTCGAAATGTCATCATCTTGTAGGGCAATTAACCATGGATGTCATTGCTAATTACCAAAAAAGTCTTGTAACCACTATTTAAATTTTTGCAAGCATTTCAGCGCATGTCCTCAGATTGCAGAATATTCAAGTGGTTCTTGCACAATTAGCGTCGTCCGTTTTTGATAACGATCCCCCAGTGGTATTTCAAAATCCAGCGACATTTTAAAGTTTGCCTGTAAGTCAATTGGCTCCGTGCAATAAACTAGCCAAACGGCAACGCCATCAAAATAACAGCCCGAAACAACTGGGTGTTTAGGGCCTCCATTAGTAAAACGCGTCCTAATTTATTAGGGCGATTTGTAAGCTTTTTTCTGCTCAAATGTTAAAACGGATAATACGAAACGACTTTAATTCGTGTCGTTCAACGATCCGTCAAGCCGGATGATTTTATATGGCGATGACACTTACGAAATGCCAAAATGAGGCAATTTTGTACTTGCAACAATAGAGGTGAGAATGTCTCGTATGAATATAGAATTAAATTTTATTGTGGCGAAAATGAGGCTCCATTTGGTAACAAAGACGTCGGTTGCTTGGGGACCAAATCCGAAGCCATCTGGACGTCCATGTTGTGCGATAGTTCGAAAAATGAAGTGCTGGATCGTGAGATGCATGCCGATCTTTAGATTCTAGTTTTCTCAGCATCTATTATAGGGCAAGGCTCCTTTCAGAAAGTCGTCCTTGGGGATGTGATTCTGAATGAAAACGGGAAACTCGATTTTTTTTTCATAATACCAACTGAATTCAAGAGCATGATATTGTGACAATGATGATAAGAAATGGAAGTTTTTTAAATTTAGGTTAAATTAAACTTTTTTATGTCCACGTAAATTTGAAAAAAATAAATTATAAAATATAAGATGCATGAATATATAGGATTATTCCTGTACTCAAGGAGGACATCATGAGAAAAATACACAGTTGTTATAAATGCTTATTTGTTAAACATCAGCTTACTTGTTGTTTAATATTATACTACTTAAATTATTATATATCCATCAATTTTTAAGGCAAACCTTGTAATAATATAAGTACACACGATGTGGCTATTTAATAACGAGACTAGACGTACTTGGATCGAATCACATAATTTGAAAATGAACAGGCTATATTGATCATAGACGATGATAATTTTGAAAATCGAGCATTTTTTCAGCTGAAAACCATTATTACAAAATTAAAGCATAAAGTAAATCCAAATTCAGCAGGATATAAGCGCATTTAGCGCTTTTTGCGAGCTAGATTTTAATCGAGTAACGTATCGTAGTACAAAAAAAACCTTTTCTATTCACTAAACTTGGCTCTTTGAACTTCTTTATTTCCTCAATGGTCAAATTTGATCTTCTATCCTATAGCTGTCGGAAAATAACTATCGGTCTAAGACTGTAATACAATAGTAGATGGAGCTATAAAAATATTACAGTCTCGTTATTTAATAGCCATGTTTAAAAATATTCCAAAAATTGTAGTTTGTATTGCCTCTTTTTGTGCGATTTCGAAGTTATGCGGTTTTTTTAAACCCTTCAACGTTTTGATTCACTGTTAACAGTGTTATCCGTAGTGACGCGATCTTTTCGCGTCATATTTAGTATACGAAAATAGTATATCATCAAGCTCGAACAAGTCAGTTCCCGAGATGAATCATTCTTACATTTAACGTACACAACAATGCAATCGGACATATCCGTCATTTTCTATTAAGGTTTGCTTAATTTTCACAAAGCGGATATATCCGTCATACCCACTTTGCATGGACTTTGGTCTTGACGAATATATACGTCATATCCACTTAAGGGGTTAAAGCAATTTTTTTTAATTTCATAAAGAGTACGTATCGAGATATTTTGGATTAAATAGGAAATAAATCATCAACACTAACTGAAATTTAGAGAAAAATTATAATTTGGGACTGTAAATCAAATTGCATCTGCCATCGCTGAATTACAATCACGTTCTTTATTCTGGTTTCGATTTTTGAAAAAATAGATCTCGTTTCTTTGCATTTTTCCGATGTTTTGACTTTAAAATAAACATTTTCCAAAGGAATTTCCAAAATTCCCGAGTACGAATCTTTTCTATATAATCCTCTATTATTTCTACCAGATTTATGTCAAAATTTATTATTTAACTATTTAAAAAAAATTAAAAACTGACAAAATAAAGCCAAAAAATGGTTTCACTGAATTTTTTTTAAACATTCGCCATTTTGTGATTTTTTTTAGTTAGGTACTACAGTGACAACTTTACTAATAATGAATTATATTGATGGGAATAGAAAATCTACATAGAACAATGATGACATTGACACTAGGTATACTATTTCTTCCGAAGAAGAGAGCGATTTTGAGTCATATCGAAAATCGCAACGAAAATGATCATACAGCGATGGTAGTTCAATGTTATTTTTTAATTGCTTTATTGTTTTCGTGTTCTTTTTTATTAACTTTTTTTATGCGATTTTGGATATTTTTTATATAGCTGTTTCAAAGTTATGCGGTTTTTTTAATCCACGAAACGCATGTTTACTTTTTCTATGTAATTCATAGCTTTTTTGTGCGATTTAACACATCTAGCGCACAAAAAAAGGTTTAATTGTACATGTGAGCAAACTTAATAGGATCAAGACTATTCTTGTTGTTCAGTTAAGGGGTTACATGGGTTTACTCCGCGAAAAAAAGATCTATTTTCAACAATTTTTTTTTAATGTAAAAATTGAAATATTTTATTCAAACTTTTTATATTCATAAAGATTTACATTTGAAAAAGAATTTTTGAAATTTTCAAAAGAAAATATTCAAAACTCCGCCATTGTGACGTCATTTCCCGTGACCCTCCAAAAAGCGTTTTGGCAGTAGAACTCATGACAGGATCATTTTAAATTAAAAAAAATATCCTTATTTTTAGTTAAGACTATAAACTAAAATCTGAACGAAGGAAAAAAAAAATTTGGATTTTTGGTAGACCTTTTTACAAAAAAATGCAAATTTTGGTGAAATTTGCTCAGTATATATATTTTTTTAATAGTTGTGATTGAAAAAAAAAGAGTCCTTCGTCCAAGTTCTTGTGAATTATATCTTGAAGGTTAGTGTAAAATTTCATCAAGATCGGTTAAGTAGTTTTTGAGAAATTTTGACAAACAACTTTGAAAACACAGTTTCGAGAAAAACGCGTTTAAAGTTTTGAGTAACAATAAAACTGTTTTTTTTTTTTTTTGTAACTTACATTGAATCGTCGATTCCTGGGCCATAAAGCAAAGAACCTGCAGTAACTGCAATGTCCAGGGCATCCTTTTGCTCTTGTCTATGATGAATCCTAGCTTCGCGAGTCTCGCTCGCTGATTTTTTTTTGGCTGCGTACATACGGTTTTCATCTGAATTTCGGACATATTCGTGGGAATTTCAACCAAGTTTTTAATCCATACCTTGCATAAATAATAATGAAGCTAATGTTCTTTCATTAAAAGTGCAAGCAGCGACTAATGCAGCAATATTAACGATCTTTGAACCAGCAGGAAGTATTTTTGGAGTAACCTTCCAGATATAGTATTTTGGTTCAAGCTTTCATTATTATTTTGTGTGAAACCACCAACACACCGCTCCAGAAGCTCATTTTTACTGAGATCTTCATAGATAGGTTTCATTGCAGTCAAAACATAATTTGGTAATGGAGTATAATCATGTTTAAATGATTAAAGAGTGTTCGTAGCCGATGCTCGCTGCCAAGCGCACCAGGAGTCTGGACCTTTCGGGCAATTTCCGTGCTGAGGATTTTTGTCTGTAGAGCTGTAGTGATAATATGTAGCCCATATAGCGTCTTCCATTTTTCCGCTGACTCACAAAATTCTTCTTATTGCCAAACCATAATAAACAGTTAATTTGTCAATTAATTTACCAGTAAGTTTACCTTTGCCAGAAAGAGTTTTTTTTTCTAGTTTTTTTACCGTTGACTATTTTTTCCTCAGCTATTTTGTTGACTAAATCACGTAAATGGGTACTCATCATCTTCTGCATATGTCCAACGTATTCTTTTTTGTTGATAAGAAGATCTTCACCGTAAGGTTGGGCTTTGAGAATACCAGAGTATGTTTGACTGACTTTGAGCACGCACCTTCCCTGGGTTGTATCTCAGAAACTTTTATTCGGATCGACTTAAAAATTTAGGATAGTATTCTCAAGATGTTTTAGAAATTAATAAGATAATAAAAAAAAAATCGATTTTTTCAAACTGCGAAACCCATGTAACCCCTTAATTCCAAGTACCGCCACATTTTGTTGCGAACAATTTTACTTAAATGTTAGCTATAAAGTTGATTTTTTTTTAGTATACTATTATTAAAGCTCAAGCTTTTCGGCTTTCCTGTAGGCTAATACGCATTTTTCTGTTGTATAAATGTCAAACTTCCAACTCCGAATAAAGTATATCAGCATTTCTCATGCGGAGAAACTATTTTTTCCGACGTGAAATATTCCCATATTGGATTGGGATAGGGCCCGGAGCCAAAGCAAATTCATATCTTTGCTTTTTTTCGTTCGCAAACACGAATTCAACATTTGTATGTGGAAATCCAGGACCAAAATTGTTCTTCACCATCTACATATTTTTAAAGCAATAAAAAATTACGCTACTTAAATTGGAACTCGATCGAAGGGCTTGAGCTGAAAATTTTCTACGGGGGTCTTCAAATCTTTTCAAAAGGTGGATTTCGAAATTTGATCAACCCGAAGTTTTTTTAAAGCGAATATTCAACTCAATCAAGGAACGCTTATTGGAAAAGAGACACTGGGAGATCAGATAAGTAAAAAGATAACTGGTTTATTCAAGATGATCATTCAATTTGTGTCTTCAAGAGAGATCTTACTGCGAGACTTTAATGACGAGCCACTTCTTTGAAGATGGCGCTTTAATCCCCCCCCGCTCCCTTTATACATCTACAAAGTGATTTTCTGTTATTTTAATTTCGTGCTATGGTATATTATCCTACATGGATTTAAATAAGCAAGATAAAGCGCTATTAATTAGAAAAAAAATTGCATTTCGTGAATCGAATGATGTTGTTTTTGGATGATATTTTTGGATTTGACGACGCACCAACAACTTCCATAACCGGGATAAGAGTCTGTTCATGAGTATTTTTTACTTACTCTGAGAGAGCGGCTATAGGTTTGACTATCACTGTGATTTTAATTATGACCTGAACAAGCTCTCATTATCTCTCGGCCATTCGCTGCTCTAAATGATTATTGATTTTTTTCGTATGCGTTACTTATTTTTAACATCGAAAATTTGCGTCCTTCAGAATAATGCGAAACTAATTTGAATTAGAGCACAACAAATAAGTGTTTTTAATATAAAATGTGAGTAAATGTCGATCTAAGATCTTCTATTTTGTATCAAAAAATTCAATTTAATATTTAAGCAGGATTTTATGATGCACGGAAGAGGATTCCAAAATGTGGCAGCAGTAGGATATAAAAAGGACATAAATGTGCTTGAGGCGCTTGATAGAAAAATATATATTAATAATGTATTATATGTGCCCTTACTACGCTTATATATTTTATTTTCTTATATTTATATGTTTCACGTTCAAGGCATGTATATTTTGATATGTTCAATCTAAAACCATGTTCGCAATATGTTCATTTTAAATGGATACTTGCTCCCTGCGTATGTAATTAGAAACCGCGTATCTTATGATTAATTTTATTTGTGCTATTATTTTACACGGCGAGCCTTTGTAAGAATATTTTTATAGAGTATGAAGAACATTACGAGCGGAATGAAATACTTGGTCCATAATTGTGGAGAGTTGTCTTCATAAGGCAGAAAGCAATACCATCTCATTTAATACGTCGTACAATTGCTACCCTAACTACCATATCCGACAGTTACGTCGGAAAAGAGACATTAAAAACCCCCAAGCATCTTGGTGGCAATTTCATCAGTTTTTGCATCGCAAGCTGTTGCTTTCGTCTTCGCTCTTTACTGCCCATTAATTAGCACATTATAGACGCCGTGTTCTTCGTGCTTTCAGCGATTATGGTGCATCGTTTCACCACCCACCGCTGAAGTCTTCCTGTTAAATGTGTCATTATGCTGAAACTTTCAGCTTCGACCAAAATTGGCGTCCTGGGCGCAGTCTTTGATATAGAATGCACTTCTGCTAAATTGGGTCATATTGAATTTCATCAGCCAGATGGCTTTTTGGCGTTACAGTTAATGTGACGTGAAAGATTTTGTCTGCTCTGGGATGCAGCTTATATTATCGCGAAGAAATCCTTTCATATCTGAATGAAATAATACGGATGAATCATCTTAACATAATAAATTTAAATATTGACGTCCGGCATTAAGATGGTTAAACATCGTCGCGAATCAAACATGTGCCACCAAATCGTGATTCAATACGTCCATGCGTTCAATTAGCAGACACTACTTAGGATTCCGAACAGCTGATCAACACATTCAATACTGAGATCACGAATAGATCTATTAAGTACGATCATACCGCAAATGCAACCATTCCAGGACCGCAAGCAGCAACCTTAATTACTGCAATTGCCATGGTGGCTTACAAACAGCTGCAGGATCTGGTGAGCGTTTACCACATGAATATAAGTGCATTCGGAAACAATGCAGATTATCTTGTCAATGAATTTGAACCGCGAAATTAACAAACTGCACTGTCGCCATCCAGACTGATGCCATAAAAACGCATTTTCCATGCTAATTGCGAAAAAAGGAGTGCTGCCCAATATTACATTTGACTGGTAAATCTCAACTGAATGCTGTTTGAAGACTCAAGTATGATCTTCTAGGATGAAAATATATTCACAAATCTAGCATTTTATCAACAAACAAAACAGCAATCGATTGATGTCTATTTATAATTTGGAGCAGTGAGTGATCATGAGATTGCATGCATCTATTCAGATCATGATTTGTATAGAAAAATTGCTTCCCTTTATTGTTAGGCATGTAGATATCTATTAAAAAATTGATTTTAAATTGGTAACACTTGGTCTGGTTTTTTTGGGCGATTATTTAATTTATTCTTTAATATACATAGAGGGTATCTGGGGACTCTTCACTGATCAGAGCTGTTTGTTGATCCCGCTATTCGGGACCCGCTCAACAAAAGTGCACAGCATGGTGCAAAACCTGAATTCAATATCCATGTCCGCGAGGACACGTTCATTCTCAACTTCGAGTGTGTTTTATGGGTGAGGAAGTTCAGTTTTGCTCGGGACCTCATTTGGTGCGAGCCACCAATGTAAATTAGTTTCTGGGTGGGGGTTTTCGTGAACATGGAGATCGTATTAAGCTCCGGGGATGCATTTCTCCCCATAACTAATACAAAAGCCCTAAATACCCTAAAAGATGAGGGAGTAGCCATAAGGCTTGTGTATCCAACTGGTCCGTCTTTCAGACTGCTGACACTTCGAATGAGCGCCTCGCGATCGGATGCCATGCCTGGATATGTCCACAGAATGTGCATTGAGGGTATACATTTTATGCAACTGTTATCTTCAAGTGATAACATAAATATTATAGACGATACAAAATTATCTGTTTGAAACAGTTTTTATTAACCCATTAACTGTCAGCGAATTAAGTGATATTAGAAATTCCATAAAAAATGTTTGAATTATGTATTTTATTGTCTAAAAAGGCGTCTTTTTGATCAGGATAGTCACAATATATTGTATATTGAATATTTTAAATTAAATTGATTGTTTATTTCGGGTTGTCTCAATTTACTAACAATACTAATAAAAACAGTTTTTGATTGAAAAAAAAAAAAAAATTCTTTCCTATGAATAAACATAGTGACCCACCGGTGAGTCGCTGGCGGTTAACACGTTGGCGGACACGTCTGAATTATGCACACATTTTTTCTCAAAAATGACGCACAGTGCAGACGTGTCCGTCAAAGCTATAAGGGGGTATTCTGATCTAGAGGCGCAAATTTTGCTCACATTTGATATTCTCCAAAGGAAGATTATTTGATTGATATAACCCCTTGTTCATCTTGATAAATCATATAAATAAAACATTTGAAAGCTTAAATACTAATGAATAGGGAATCCAATCTCGAGTCAAAATTTCGATCCCGGGATTTCGGGACTGCATTAGACCATCCCGGGATCAGTCCCGGGATCCCGGGAACGGGATCTGATTTTGGTAGCCAGGCAATTTGCTGCTGAAAATGCACGCTCAGCCTCCACACTCGTTGGAGGTATCGTCATCAGATATTCTGAACCCCGTGTCTATCATATTTCTTATTGATATTCCCATTATTAGAGTCGAGGTGTAGTAAATACATCACCGGTAGGGAAAGGTAAATATAACTATTTGGAAAGCATATATGTATACATAGATTAGACAATTACTGCCCCTAGGTGTCGTCTAAGCTCGCTAATTAGTAGTTACGCCACTGTTTCCAAGCGTCCAGGTTTCGGCGGGAATGTCTCGATAGTAGCCTTCATCGTGCTGGTGAGGTGTACGATTTCTGTTAGATAAAAATTTCAATCCCGAATTTTTCGGGATTACGTTTACTAATCCCGGGATTCATGAGTACCTAAAACTTCTGGGATCCCCGGATTGGATTCCCTACTAATGAATGTGTAATCTGGGTTGACTATTGCATTTACAGTGGATTTTTTAATAATTTTCGTGGCCTATCTAAGCCAAATTTTAACCAACAAGCAGAAAAACGCAAGCAAAAAATTAACGTAAAATTTATGTAACACGCTGTTTTTAAGTTATATCGGCACAATCATTTATTTATAAATAACGAAGGCTAAAGGCAAACAGAATGTATTTACGGCAGCCCAAAGTGAAATTCGGACACGCTTTGTACATAATAAAGCAAGCGAAAAATTGAATACAACCAAAAAATGGTTATTTATAAGTACGAAAAAAATCTTATTTATAAGTCGTTATTTATAACATTGGTTTAGTAAATACAACTTATATGTGATTATTTTCTTTCAAATAAAAACAAATATATCTAATTTAAGATTATGCTGGATGATATTTGAAAGCTATTCGTAGCAAATCGATTTGCGATGTCAAAAATTATATAAAAAAATGTGCGAATCTGGAATATATTGTGAAGAGCGTTACGAGTTCTTCAGAATCCGCCGTCGAAATATGTCGATCCATTAATTTCTATAATGAAATCTATCTTTTGACAGCTGAATTCATCGGAATGGAGCAATTCGTAAACGGAATCTTTTCATAAAGAAGTGATTAATTATATGGAGTAAAAAATGAGACTAACAATTTGAACGAAGAAAAGTGCTAAGGACTTAAACGAAGCGAACGAAAATAGCTATAAACTTAATATATTGAACGCTTATTTAAACTTGTTATTACTAAATGTATTTTATATGAAGAGTATAGGATGCTGGAAGTCAATCCGCGTGACACGAAGGCTTAATGACCAGTTATAATATGGACAACGCGCTGTATGCGTTCGGCAAAAATCCAGCTTAATTATTAATTTTATAAATCCTCTTTCGTATGGCGAAGTTTCCTTGTTTGAATATGGCATTTTCGTGTCGAAACGGATCGTGATATTTCATTAAATTTAAGGCTGTATCCTTAAGCCGACAGCTGAAAGGTTGCATTCGCTCATATTAAACGGGGTCCATAGGCATAATTATCTGATCTTGTTTGCCAGACGTGCAAATTTCTTGCATCATCAAGATTTATAGCCGTGCAATTTGCGGATGGATGGAGACCGAGGATAGGTGAGAATTCCCTCATCAACGGTGGCTAAACCGGCGTTGATTAAAACCAAGCGAAATGCGGAGTGCTTCTGGTGGTGTTGGTTCAGCGGGTTTCGGTAAATATTGTCTCAGAGGAGGATTTATGGACAGGCGTTTTAATGTAATGGGAGTGAACAGGTGGGAGGACTCACGTCAAATCACGTGAAACTCCTCACCCGAACCGGAAATGGAAGCAAAAGCAGGAATTAAGCAGAAACTCGCCCGCTCGGGGAGTACCTTTCGGAGGGTGGAAACTTTGCGCTTCGTTGCTTGCGAGGGTGTGATATGCTTCAATATCAATATCACTAATACAAAAATGTCTTCTTATTTGTGGTCCTAATAAGATAGCCGAAATACAATTTATCAGACGAAGCTGAAAGTTATTTCGTATTCCCAATATATTGATATTGAACTCTCTATAACATTATAGCTGCTATTATACAGGGTGCTTAGCACATGGACCAACAAAATTATTTTGAGGGTTAGGGGGATCTTTTGCTACGTTTCACACATAGGTCAGAGTTGTCGAAATATTAGGGTGTCCCATAAGTTTCTTTCGTTTTCATATTAAGAACAAAATAAACAGTAATTTATATTACATTTCTCCATCTCTTCGGAAGCCTCATAATGCCTTCTTGCCAAAATTTCCCAGGTTTGTTGGCAAAATATTGATCAAGGTACATTTTTATATCATTTTTTGAATTAAATTTTGTATCACGTACAGAATTTTTCAACGAAAGAAATAAATAATAATCTGAAGGGGCAATGTCCGGAAAGTATGGAGGATGAAGTAAAACATCCCAGTCAAATGATAATAATTTATTTCTGAAGTATCTCATAATAAACTACCCCCTTCCAGTCCTATAAAATGCATAGCAAAACTTTTTTTGGATTTAGGCCAGGTTTAGCTACAGTTAAAGCTTCTGTACCATTGGTCCGAGACTGTTTAAATTGGATATTCTCATAGAGTATCCAACTTTCATCTCCAGTGACAAGTCTATTCAAAAAAGGTTGGCTATTATATCGTTGGAGAAGAAGATCGCATGTTGAAATACGCTGAAGTGTATTTGAATCAGTCAGTTCATGAGGAAGCCACGCATCTGAACAATTGATGCAGTCCAATTTTGTCAGATGATTAAGGACGAATGTTCCTGGAATTTCTAACTTGTTGAAATCTTGGATGCATTTTCGTTTTCAAACTAGTATTGTGCGAGCCATGGAATATGGCACGTCCCAAAGTAAAAAAGTCCAGTGGTGTCAGGTCTGAAGATCGCGCGAACCACGGAATAGGGCACGTCTTTAAACAAAGAAATCCACTGGTGTCAGGTCTGGAGACTGTGCGAGCCACGAAATAGGGCCGTCAAAATAATTAATTTATACGTCAGAATTGCCTACAAAAGAAATCCTAATTGAAAGAATAATCACCGCTTTTGCAAAAAATACCAAAATACTAGCAGATTTCTAAATTTGTTTAACAAATTTAGAAATCGACATCTGTCATTCGTTTGCACATTTTATGCGACTTTGGAAGCTCACAAGTATTTATTTTTAAATGAATTGCATGAAATAATGATTTATTTAGAGCAAAAATACATTAAAAATACAAAACTTTAATATTTTGTGCTATTACGACTATATATAATATTTTCATTTTATAACGATTTGAAGGTGAAATTTTGGGTATTTTTTAAAAAAATGTTTTAATTAAAAATTATTTTGACAACCCTGACACTTAGGATATAACTTCTATGTGTGAAACGTAGCAAAAGACCTCCTCTTAAAAATAGTGTCGGCCCAATTTACGAATATTTGGAACATACCCCTGGGTGTGATAACCCTGACAATTAGGACATAGGGCCTATATGTGAAACGTACCAGACCCTTCTAAAACTTAAAAAAAATATTTGTCGGTCCTTGTGCAAAACATCCTGTTTATTATGTACATATAGAGTGTTTATTAATAGTATAGCTGTTTTTGGCCGTATAACGAAACATGCTAGACCGTAAATCGAAAATTGCCATTTTTTTGGGCAAAAATATTTTTAAAAAACATTGTGAAAACCCTGGAAAAAATTAAATTTGTCCTCATCAAATAATGCACTATGTTCATAAGATGGCATTTTGAAATTCAGCAATTTTGATGTGCATAATCAAAACGTTAAATACGATGTTAATTTGTAATTATGCAAATGCGATTAAATGAAGTGTGGAATGTGTCCATTGGGCGCGTTTCAGTAATTTGAGGGTTGACATAGGATCAAATATTCAATTGGTAGAGCATACAATTGAAAAGCTTAGAATGTGGGCTTAACTTGGGTCGAATCACTTTGCTCCGTTGTAAACTGTGATATATATACAAAGTAAACTAATTTTGATACGCTCAACGTAATCTCGTTTTCGTCGATTTTAACACATAACCGTATTAACGGTTCGCAGGAAAATTGCATGAATATTCATCGCCGGAAGCGTTTGGACCGGAAATAAAGGCGTTTTCCGACAAAGCCTTAAAACGGGGGGGAGTTCTTTATTAAGGGATGAAAAGCGAGTCACCCGCTCGCGATAATAAATACGTATAAATAACACGTGTCCGCCGACTAATTGAATAAATTAATACTTATTAACGTTTTTACAGGCCGCAACTATGAGTCGACGAAGAGGAATCCCTCAAAATGGGAAATTATGAACTTCCGCACCCCCTAAAATATTAAGGGCTTAACGGGACAACGGCTGTGATTAAGCACGTGTCATGAAAATTTATATAGGAAAGCACAATAAAGCCTGACGATTTTTCACTTTTCGCTAGCGACACTTTAACTACGCCTCTAAATTAACAGTTTTAAATCTCGTAACTAATAATATACGGCATAGAATTTGTTATAGTGATTTTTATGATGAAAATTTTGGGCTCAAATCCAGCTTGTGGAAAAATATTCTTGTTTTAATAGCCAAAATTGTATATCTTCTTAGCATAGACATCTATAGTCTATACAACGTCTTCATCTGAAGAGAATTTAATGTTTGGGTACAAATAAAGATACAATTAACCAAATTTGTTAAATAAGGCGGATTTGGCAACTGTTCATGTATTTTCATCATTAAAATAGCTGAAGAATGAACCGATGCATTGTTTTAATAAAGCAGCATCTCCTTCTTTGCCAAATGTGGTCGTTATAGCCTAATGTCTTTGTTTAGTTACCAAAATAAAGCCCCATATGATCATTTAATTTTTTTCTAATGAACAATGGCAATAATGGTAAATTTTGCTTACTTCACTACTGTTTTGTCTATTGATGTCTTTTGAAAAAATGGACCTTGATCTTATACTTTTATAATAGTGGATTCTTTTTTCATCTATGGATGATTCAAATCAGTTATTTGTGATCTTCATTAGTTTTACAATCGACGATATATCGTATTTTAGCATTCTAAGGATAAATCTTATGATTGTGATCTTATTCTGATGTGATAACCAGCTTGCGTATAACAAATTTTCGCTAAAGATTGCGTACACAATGCCTTTTGTTACGCCTATGGTCTCAGCTATCTAAAATACTTTTATTTTTCGTCTCATAAAATGATTTCATGGTTTTTTAGTTTTGGTATATATTCCACATACGAAAACTTTGAAATGTTGCCAATTTTAAATTATCACGCTATATTGAAATATTATCTATGTGCCAATCTGAAATAAATACGAAATGTAAAGAGACGCAAATGGGGTAAGTAAAACTCGAAATACAAGCGTGATGGTATGTGGATATGACTAACAAAGAATTTTTTTCATAGAATAAATAACATGTTCCCCAAATGCAAGAATTCACCCTATATTTATCAGGAATGTTGACTATATTTGAAAAGCGGGATTTAACAGCGCTATTTTCTGTAAACATAGGAAAATATTGATGAAATGGGTTCAAGATGTCCAATATTATACTTATTTAATTAATCTGAATCTGACAAAACAAGCACTTATTTCATTTAAACTTTCGTGGAACTTTATGGTAGTGATGTGATGAGACGTGGGTATATCACGACCCCCCAGAGCCCAAAAAAATGTTATAACCATACTTTCTAGATGATCATCGTATAATATACAGGGTATTTGGAACATGGATTGACAAAATTGTTCGGGTGTTAGGGGGGGTCTTTAGATAGGTTTCACACATAGGCCCTATGTGTCATACAAACCTTTTAATAGGTAGTTAAATTTGCAGATGTACCAGTTTGACCGGGCCAATTTTTTTACAAAATTTGTTTACAACTGCTTAGTATGCACGACGACACCTATTTCTTACTTCAACTGTAGTTTTCTGAAGTAGCATTTCTTCTTTAATTTTTACAAATGCGGAGCTTATTTCTTCAATTAGGATTTTTTTTGTGGAAACCTCTGTCGTGTGAATTAATTATTTTGTCGGCACTATTCCGTGGCTCGCACGGTCTCCAGACCTGACACCACTGGATTTCTGTGCCTTTTTTTTTTTCGAAGGAGTGGAATCTTCAAGAAGACACCTCCTTCTGAGGTAGTGTGAGGTTTGACTAAGCATTGGTAATGCGTCTCGCTAGTATTTGACTAAGCATCGCCAGACTCACTAAACCCCTCTTCCGGTTCCGCCGCCACCCGGCTACCGCGAAGTATTGCTCTAGGGTGGCGGTATGTGTCCCTCTAGGGCCTCGTGTTAACGTGAATTCTTCACGGTTCTTCTATTCTTGATATATATCTGCTGGGTTTTCTCGCTCATGGGTTGAGGAGGAGGAGGTTGCTTCGGTACGTGTCCGACGTCTCAGTCGTTCAGCATCCTCCTTCTGCAGCATAACGCTCGCGACGTATCTGGACAGCGCGTTCCATGCCCTGGTATTGGTTAGCATCGTAGGGACCATGTTGCTGGGAGTGAGTGAATTGACTTCAAGCTCCTCCCGCAGTGTGTCCCTCTCTGTGCTCCAAGCCGGGCAGTCGAATAGCGTGTGCACGGCATCGTCCAGATCCGCTCCACAGTGGTGACAATTCGGACCGGCCTCTTTTTGAATCCTGTGCAGGTAGCTACCAAAACAGCCATGCCCAGTAAGTGCCTGGGTAAGATGGTAGCACAGCTGACCGTACTTCCTAGCTGTCCAGGGCTTTAGGTCAGGGATGAGCCGATGGGTCCATCGACCTTTGGTGGAGCTGTCCCATCGGGACTGCCATTCTTCCATGGTGGACTGCCTAGCTCTTTGCCTGGTTTCCCCGGTGTGTATAGCTTTCCTTTCTTTTGCGAGCAGGTCGATTGGTGGAATGGCAGTCAGTGCCAGGACTGCGTCTTCTGACACTGTGCGATATGCTGCTGCGACTCTGATCACGCTTCTCCTCTGTACTCTAGCCAGATTGAGCCTGGCCTTTTCGAAGTGTAGTGCCTCGGCCCATATCGGAGCTCTGTACAATAGTACCGAGTGCACCACCTCGTTATATAGTCTTCGACGGTTTGTCTTAGGGCCACCGATGTTAGGTATCAACCTAGCTAGACCTTCCGTAATACTAGCCGCCTTTGTTGCGGCCTTCTCCGTGTGTGTAGGATTTCTTCGCCTGGGAACGTGCCTTATTCCGATGCTCGCATGGTCTCCAGATCTGACACCAGTGGATTTTTTTGCCTGGGGACGTGCACTATTCCATGGCTTGCACGGTTTCTAGACCTGACACCACTGGATTTCTTTGCCTGGGAACGTGCCCTATTCCGATGCTCGCATGGTCTCCAGATCTGATACCAGTGGATTTTTTTGCCTGGGGACGTGCACTATTCCATGGCTTCCACGGTCTCTAGACCTGACATCACTGGATTTCTTTTTTAGGGATGTGCTCTATACCGTGGCTCACATAGTCTCCAGACCTGACACCGCTTGATTTCTTTATCTAGGGACGTGCGAAATAATTAATTTACATGTTAGAAATAATTTCGACTATCCTGACACGAAGGACATAGGGCCTATATGTGAAACGTAGCAAAAGATACTCCAAACACCAATAAATGTTGTCTGTCTATGTGACAAACACCCCGTATATATATAAATAAAATAGATGGATTTAAAATATGATCATCTGTCGTGTGATAAAGCGTTAAAATTTAATGGATTTTGAAAAATTTTTAATTTGCATTATTTGATAGATAAGTTGGTCTATTGTTTATTATAAATGATCTATACTCGATATCTATAAATATAACATATAATAGTACATTTTTTTTAAACTTTGCATACTAACTTGGTATCTTTAACGATATCAGAGAAGTTCCAAGACCCTCAAAACTCTACAAAAAAACAAATTCTTGACAAAATTTATGTAATTTTAAGTTGATTTTGCTAATAAGAGATGTGATAAAACATTAGCATTTTCTATATTAAATAACCTTTCCATCCCCTTTATACTGATTATTTAGCATCAGCATATTTGACGTAGGGGGAATTTACGAATTTGAATTACTTATACAAGATTATTACCTCACATCGATCCATTAAACCCTTTTCTTTTCAGATCCAAGCATTTTTTTCCCGATCTTACAATATAACAAAATGATTGAATCTTTACAATGTATATAATATTGTGGAATTATATTACTATATTTACATCCAAGATGTAATTTATACAATATGATACTTTAGCGAGCTATTGATCTGCTTACAAACTGCGTTATATGTGCCTCAATACAGTGGCTTTCGTCGAAGATACTTTCATGATTTTCCAAGTGCTCTTAAATATTGATCTCTCATATTGTACCGAAACCTCACACGATAGCTTTAACAAGTACGTATAAAACCCTTTTTATTTAACTGCATATTGGAATTGGTTTCAGTCATGCCGACAGGATATTAAGGTCTTGCTAACTGAACTGTGCCCATTTTATCAGGAAATGAGAGTCTTTAAATGCATTTAAGCAAATGTTACGCATCGTTGGCGATTTTATTTACATTTGCGCTTTTTTAGCGACACATGTATTGTATGGGATGTAATAAGATTTGGCGAGACATATTTTTCGCATTTAAATTCGCGCCCCGGTGGCCATCCACGCTCTCGACGAAAATAAGGGTAAAAGCTCTAGGGCGTAAGCTTCGATTTCACCAAATCCAATATATGCAACCCCCTGTTCTCTCCAGATCAAATACTAAGGTACAAAGCTAACGTCTCGGCGGCTAGCATCATTTTGGAGGCCTCAAAGCCGTAAGATTTTAATAGACCAATCGGGCAAAAACGCATTTTCGCTACATTTGAGGCCTTTGTGAAGGCACAATGCCAAATATTTTTTGCGTGACGAATCAAAAGCGTCATGTACCCGGGCGTATTTTACTCGCTCCCTTATTGAGGATTATGTGCAAGAATGTTGGCGAAGTCTCCGAATTACTTTCGAAGTTCATCGTTATGTAAAACCGCAAGGACCTAAACCCAAATAACCCTTTAAGTTAAGACTCTGGATTAGTGGTGACTTACCAATCTATTGATCACAAAGGAGTTCGAACTTGGCACGCGTTTATGAGAATAAACATAAATTTCGCGAGCTTTGAACCGATACAATTAAAACTTACGAGCTTTGGGAGGATAGTTTCGCAATTTATTAGTTTAGGTCCGGATACATAAATGTGTTTCGTTTTGATGTGTCAAAGTCCAAATAAATATTGATACATCGTTCGAACGTAATTAGCATTTTTGCACGCATTTGGAATGTACAATGTTTTTAAATGAGCATTTTCTTTAATCTTTTAGTGTAAATGTGGGGCTTTGAAGAAAGTTTGATGCTGGTTTTATATATGATCATCATAAGAGAATCATTTCTTCTTTGTGGTGTATTCCAGAGCTATGAATAAATGGTAATTGGATGGTAGAATATCGGGTCGATAACACTTATCCCCTACGAAGTATTTGAACTTTCGCGACCTGCTATGAATTTTTCATAATAATTCTCCCTATAAATGTCATCTTCATGTATATATTTTTTAAATTACAATTTAAAAAATGCATAATAAGATTAACTTGGAAAAAATATGGAGATAATTGTTTTGTGTCGAGCTGATGTTTATTCTTTTGTATTTTCCAAGCGTTCTTACAGAAATACAAATGACATAAAGGTAAAATAAAAAATCAATGCTTATAAACAAGGTTTCAAACCGTTATTTTTATTTTGGTTTTGGTTTCGGTTACGTTCATAACATTAACCTTTTGAGGATTGAGCAAATTTAAAATCGATGAAGTCGTTGATGCCATAATCGCTTTACACCGATTACTTTCTAACAGCTCGTATCAGCGTAAGACAATCTTCAATTCAAGACAGAGTCAATTTTAAATAAGCACTGTTGATAGCATACAAGACCACGCCATTTTTTTTTACATAAACAACACACAAGAAATCGATTAATTTGCTCCTGCTTTAGAAAGAAATGATAATCGGACAAAGACTCATTCAACAAGCAGCAACGAACGAAAGTAATTATATAAATAAATAATGTCGATAACACACAATATTTGGTCATTTTTTTTCGGAAACAAGTAATAAACTTGAAATCGAAATCATTATCAGTCGATAAATTTGGGCTGACGATTTATATAATCGTGGGATGTATGCGGGGAAGCTCTCCATCTCTCTCCCGAACTGCGCTACGTTCTCTCTCTGTCTCTGTCTGTCTCTGAGCTCAATGTACAAGAGTGCTCTTTCTGAATAGTGGAGGGGGGTCCCAGGCCCTGGGATAGTACTCCTTTAGGGGTTAATAACGGTACAGTTGCGATACAAACCTTACGAAAATTGTAACTCCAGGTGACAGTTGAATAGACGTAGAATAATTTGTAGTGTCTCCGTCTCTGTCGCACACATTATAAATGTATTACGGGCATGCGTCGTGTCGCGTGTATAGTGCATGTAACGCGCTTATTTTATTATATACTACACAAACACAGCTTCACACTATAGCTAACAATTTCTATTGTGTGAAAAGCGAAATTGAGAAAGATACAAGTACAGATAGAGTGTTAAGAAAAGTGTCAAGATAGTATCGAGACATCCCGCTTTTGGCGGGATTGTATAAGTTTTGAACATTTTTTTTGCGATCCGCGTTGTTTTAACGCTTTCGCGGACACCTCAAAATCAGCTGAAACATCAGTTATCGACCCAATTCAAGAAAATAGCATAAAAAATAAACCATCCCACTAACTTAACTGCAGTCACTAAAACACATAATTATTATTTATATAAATCATGAAAAATATTATAAAAGCATGTATTATTGGAAGAATACTTAGAATGCATTTCAAACAAAATATACAAATTGAATGCAATTGAAGATGTGTCCACGAAAGCGTTAAAAAAATCCCAAGTTTTGGCATGATTAAGTTTTTGTCAGTCGAATATTTGGAAGAACTTTTGGAAGATATTTTATCTTCAGGACCGTTTATCCTCCAGAATATGTCTGGATTTTCATATTATTAATATGAGCTTTTCATGATTGTTAAAATATTAAATTTACTAAATGATTTATTTACCTTTAAGATGGTTAGGTCTTATTTAAAAAAAAAATAACTGAAACTTCAATCGTAGATGATTTTTCAATTCGTATTCCTTAATGTTTTTGTTACATTTTGAGAACAGAAATTTAATCTTCTAGCAATATTAGATCAGGATCTTTGGCTTCTTCGCCAGATATTTAAATGTTCAATTCCTATTCCCCCTTTTAAATTCACATCCATTCAGAAGTTAGTTAAAGCTGATCATAGAGTAAATATTAAATAACTGTTTGATGTCAATCATGCCAAAAAATATCATAATATTTGCATTAATTTTTAACAATTTATATTAGTATAATAATTTAGATGCTATGTAAATACATTTGTATGATATTCATTAGCACTCCATGTCGGTTTCCTCTCTTCTGATTCAAACAAACAGGACGTATATAAAATCCCCCATGCATATTCATAAATAGTTTGCCATTGTATCACGATGTAAATAATTTGTCAATGACGTATCTTGTCACAGTTTTATCAACATGCCGCATTTTCATCATCACTCATTTTTCTCGATGCGCGAATTGCTCATCGCAAATGGATGCACACGTTCCGGGGACGAAGGATATTTTTTCCCGATCGCTTCCAATTTTTGGCAAATGTAACACTTTCAACGCGGTGAAACCTGCTTCCGCAACACCTGTTCTTTCGCAAGGAAATTACTCTCTTTGCAAATTAATCCGAGCGGCAAACCGAAACATCCCCCAGCTCTGGGGGATGTTTTCGTATCAGCTCATTTGGCAAATTACGGACGATTATCGAGTGTCTTTTGCACGTTTGGAATTGTGGTGTTTTTGTTTTGCGTCGTGTTTTATTCGACTGGATAGAATTGCTTCTGAATTTGCCTCTTGCCGCTGCAAAACCGGTACAAATATTTGCATAGCGAACATTTTTATCATTTTTCTGCTCGAGGCACGACGGATGCGAACACAAAAAGAATCACTGTAATAATTGTTTTAGTCTGGCAATTGGCTGCTGGCTCGATTGGAGCTAATTGCATCTCACATTTTTTCAAATATGAATATTTTCTATTATTAAATAAATCAGAAAATTCAGCTGAAGTGACCGTAGTTATTCCTGTTTTATTTTTCATGAAAGACTTTTCACAGTTTGTTTTATGAGACTATTGCCAATTATTTTCGAAAAGGGTTTTCATAGCGTAAATACAGGGTGCAGCAGGGAAACTTCCTTATTTGAAACGTACGCCATGAAATTATAGTTGTTTCTTAAAGGATGAAATGATATTTGTTCGAAAGAGCGAGATCTAATGTTTTCGATCATGTAAGTTTAATAATGATATATAATATATACTAAGTTGTCTAATATTTCTTTTCTTCGTTATCGCTTAAACATTGGGGTAAAATATAAGCAAACCACCCGATAAGTCTTTTTTGGAAAACTTAGTTTTGTAATGAGAGTTCGTAATTGATCTGTGCGAGACAAATGAGCGAGGCGCTCATTCGTCATATCAACGATCCGAAAAGTGGACTCGTTGAGCACACACGCTTTCCAGTCACTCCGTTCTCTTTTAGGGCTTTTTTATGACATGTACGATCACGGAATCTCCTTCAGAGGCTAATTTATGAACGAATCTAGATTTCCCCCCATCCATAAAAATATGTATTTATTTATCCTACTAAAATATGCTGCTATCTTAGTTTTTTAGTTTTAGTAGTGAAGTGATGGACACATGTTTCATTCTGAATTGATGCAAAAACTTGGCTTTATTGCTGTGAAACATAGCCAAATATTAGATTGAACCATCATCACGACTAGGGAATCCAATCCCGGGATCCCGGACACTTTTAGGTACTTAAGAATCCCGGGATTAGAAAACGTAATCCCGAAAATTTCGGGATTGAAATTTTTATCTAACAGAAATCGTACACCTCATCAACACGATGAAGGCTACTAAATCTAGACATTCCCGACGAAATATGGACGCTTGGAAACAGTGGCGTAATTACTAATTGACGAACTTGAGGGGGCAGTGACTGTCTAATCTATGTATATATATATATATATATATATATATATAGCGTACATGTATGTTTTTCAAATTGTTATATTTACCTTCCCCACCGGTGATGTATTTACTACACCTCGACTTTAATAATGGGAATATCGATATGAAATATAATAGATACGGAGTTCAGAATTTTTGTGTTCCTCCGTAATATATTTACGAATCACATCAAAGTATTATAGTATATAAGTATTCATCTGCAGCGACGGAAAAAAATAATTTGTCGGGAAATGGGGAATTTTGCGAGTTTTAGTCCGTGTCTCGACAGAAAGGAATTTTATCAGTCACATTGATGGTGTTATACGAAAATGAGGGCTCACGCGATTGGATTCCCTAATCACGACGCTGTATTTGTTATATTGTGAGCAAACGCGGCACACATCTTGTGCACAGCTTTCTCATGTCCAAATTTTCAGTCAATATACGATGTACAGCGTTTTTTGAAAAGCCTGCTATATCTGCTAGCTTGCGCACTTACATTTGATGGTCATCCAATATTATTTAATGGATTTTCTTCACTGTTTCTGGTGGTTGTTACCTCATTAGGTCGACCACTGCGCTGTTATATAAATTGGAACCGTCTTTTGTATGCAACCAATGATTAGAACGATGGATGCTTGATATATTGAATATTATTGTGCAGATTTATAAATAATTTATATACATTGTGGCATGGAGAACCACAGGTTTTGCTCGCAGGACTATACTAAGACATGGTGCAGAGCTGACAGCATGATGAATCTTCTGCCTAAAGGATCTCTCCTCAGACCCTTAAAAACCACATTAGTAATTAAGATTACTGAGCGTTAATAGGATAAAGCATGACTAATGCATAAATGCTGGAATATTTTTACACCATAATTTCGATATTAAGCAGACCAACAGGCATTTGATTAATAATGAACGATGCATGCGGCGCATTAAAGTGCATCGGCGGGAATATTTAAACTTTCCAAGTATTAAATGCAAATAATATTGATTTGTGTAATGAATTGTTGAAAATATACCGAATATTGAACAGTTTTCAATTTGTTGGATCAGAGCGCGATGTTTCCGCCTTGAGTTTTCCACGAAAATGAATTGACCCATGTCCAAATGAATGATTGCACCACTTGTGTGCTTATTGTTACGAATAGTCTTCACTGAGTGCAACGAATAGCCTGTGATTTTGTATATGCGATTCCAAATTGCATCTGACCCGATCGGCATTCCTGCTCCATTTCGCATGATCGGCGATTTAATCTCTTTATTTGTCTGCACATGGCAAGTCGTGTCGTCGTGGAAAACGTTGTTGAATCGTGGAAAGCGTCCAATATTGTTTGAATAGATGGTGGCTTACATGTTTGCCAACGTGTATACATTTGGAGCTTCGGGCATCTGTAATGGATGTATTATAAAATACCCAAGACAGCTTCGTAGTATTGAACTGTGGAAATTCAAAGAAGCCATTAAAGCATTTATTGAATAAAAATATACATTTACATTTGTAACAAAATTGAGTAATTGTATTACCAATTGAAGAGTAAAACTAGTTCAAAATTGCAACAGATAACATTCGATTAAAAATGCATAATACATAGAAATGATGACTATATTTTACCTTATGTTATCGACATTATAGGGTTGTAAAACGAACAGATAGACACACATACAAACATTTTATGTTATATTATATTTATAGATATCTCAAACATTGTTTTCGTTGTTAAATATAACATTTATTTGTTTCTTGGAAGTGTCTTTATAGATTTTGCAGGAACAATTGATTTTAACCCTCCTTTGATAAACCCGTCTTTATTGAACATCTTCTTTGAATCAAATTTACAGCATTTGTTTGGGGATATTTCAATCATCTTCTTACCTCTATTATCATTCTTTCATCTTAAAATCCTCTCATTGTAAAAATAATTTAAGAGAAAATACTACATATTTTTCCTAGACGTCAAAGTATAATATCTAAAAAATTGACAGAAGCAGTACAAGTATGATTATACAGTTTGTGTTAAATAGAGCAAAATCAAAGAAAAATAATACAAAATATAATAAAATAAGATAGATCTCTTAAAAAATTATTTTGCTTAAAGCTTGCTCTTCTTTTAGAAGCGTCCAAATCACGAATATTCTTAAGGCGTTATTCACTTTAGGCGCCTCGAAAATAAGCTTTTTTCGCGATTTTTTTTCGAGGATTTTTGTTAAAAATTATGGAATAAAATGGATGCTATGTAATAAACACATCTTTCAAGTACATGAAAAAATTTTTTTTTTATTTTTTTGAACAATTATTATAATAAAACAGTAGCATCGAAAAACCCGTGAAGAAATGTTATGTTTGTGGCTTGATGATGGTATCTCCGAGACGGGTCATTTGAAACAAAAAAATAAAACAGTTTTAGATTCAGTATGTCAGTTGCTATAACGCACATCATTAAATTTTTGATATTCGCGAAAATAACAAAATGGCGCACGTTTTTCAAAAAAGTAAAATAAAAAACGCGTTTTTTTTGCAGTTTTTTGTAAAAAAAAATACTTTAAATCAAAATTTCAAAAATCTGATGATATGCGCTATAGCCATAAGTATGAAGAATATGTCATTCAAATTTCATGACAATCCGGCACCGAAAAACCTTGTTTTGAGATAAACGCGTTTAAAGTTTTGGTTGCCGAAAAATTGCCCAGACACAGCTGTTGAAACACTCGTTGTTATTTTGGGTATTTCTTCCAAAGATTTTCATAAATCGGTTTCAAAACCTCTTGAACATCCTCAGCTAGAGCAGGAGGATGTTAAAAAGTTTCTATCTGATTATTTTTTACCACTTTATTGTACTTGCACCATGAGTCTGAACAATACGTATGCAGTCGGGTGCTTTCAGATAGTCACCTAACGGTCGTTCAAAAATGTAGTTAGACTCGTCCGAACTTTATGAAATTTCGATATAACATTTTTGAAGATATGTACTTTCAAAATTTAAAATAAAATAAAAATCGATTTTTTTAAATTTGTAAAGTGAGAAGACGCCTTAAAGCTTGCTCTTCTTTTAGAAGCATGAACAAGCATATATTGTTGTAATATATGCTCGTTCATGGTTAAAATTGTACTATTTTCTACTGAAATAAAATTGCTTATATTATTTGAAAAAACATCACGTGTTAACATTATATATTGTTGACATCTAAGCGTTACATTTGGATGACCCTAAATAAATCGTCTAATATGTTTACAAATACTCTACAAATACAAATCTGATAGTATAGCTATAATTAAGGATAATCATAATTTTGTATTAAAATTACTCATTTTTATTTTATGGAATCATAAAAAAATCTACTTGACAAAATAAAACTTAAGCAAAAAGAGACTAAATTAATATTTAAATAAATATTGTTTGCATTAAAAAAAAGCTCTAGTTGTCTTGGGATGGAAATATTCTACATTTTAAGGGTTCATCTGACAAAGAATCCTTTTTTGCTCGAATATATTTGAACAGTCTTTGAGTACCCGGATGCAATTTATGAAGAAATTCTTAGATGTAAGGTACATATTTATGTGCAAATAGTATTTGGCGTATTTATCGTCCTTTCTTGATTCCTAATCATAGTGTTTATTGTATTTGTAGTTGATTCTCAGATATTGCAACACGATAAATTCACTTTTATCCCGTAGCCATAATATAATTAACGGTATGTCATGTAGGCGTGAACTTTCATCTGAAGTTCCATGAATATTCATCGTATCGTGTTGATGGCTTTTCAGAATCATCCGGCTCAAAAATATGCAAGCCTAATTAAATTACAAATTTCCACAGCGCTTGGGGTACTTCAAAGAGTGCACATATAATGAAAACGGATACGAGCTTTAACGAACCAATCCAATATTGGCTACCGCTAAAGCGTGCTTTCGATATAGTTGAACGTGCTTATAATTCAATAGCCATCTGAATATTAATTCATGTTTCATTTTTTTTGATTTCAGGTAAGTTCGCGTTCCATTTGTGACTTCCATAGTGACTTTAGCGTGCAAAATTCATCCCGAAGGCAAGTGCTTTTCATGTTTTTTTTTCGTCGAAAGAGAAAATGCCATAGCATAATGATAAACTGTCTGCTTTAAATGTTGGAAATGTTTTATACAAATCTTGACAATAAAACATCTAGCCTCGGTGATTTTCTAAAGCGATGCAAATTAAGATGTCTGGCTGAAACTTTAAATCTTGAATAGTGGACGCTTTCAGACGTTAGAAAATATTGCAGGTACTTATCTCTACAGGCTATACATTCTCGGTTTTGCTTATCATCTACGTTTCCGTTATTTCTTCAGTGCTTTAATGCTTTCCGTCTAGTTGATATAAATTCTTGAAAATGTTGCGATATTCGATATACTTTCATAAAAATGTTAATACAATACAACCGTTTTGATTAATTAAAGTAATGTAATATCCGCCCTGAACAACGTTGTTATGGATTATCTCCAACTTTTCAATATATCCCAGTGCTTAGTATGGAAAGCTTTTATTATGAAATTTAATAGCTTGTCACCTCAAGAGCTTATAGCTTGCGATTTAATTTAACCACTCTAGATAATAGCATGGAAAATTCTGAGCATATATTATGACATATAACATAGATTGATGTTATCTTCGATAGTGTTAAGGCTTTCTAAAGAGGCTTAATATCTATAAGAGGCTAATTTTTAGGTATTTGAAATGTATTTTGTATTATATGAGAGCGATTCAAATATAACCTGGATTTTTTCTGTATAAAATTATTAGTCATGTATAAAATAAAAATATATAAAATACATAGTTTCCTTCATGAGGAAAAAATATCCATCGCGTAGGAAGCTTCTTGATCCCATAATTGAATAAAGAAGGTGGCTGCTCTGAAAAACAGTTGCACACGTATTGTTTGACCGCTCTTTCAATGGACCAAACATATGGTAATTATATGGTGCCAAGTGTGGACTATAAGGTGGGTGTTCAAGAGTTTCTCGGTATAATTGGATAGTTTATCATGAGTTGATATGCAGAAGAAGCTGGCATCTATCTAGCTGCATCTAGTAGCTGGCAGTAGTAGGTTGTATTTACCGTCAGTTTGTCATGTAGAAAATCAATCAATTAAATACCTTCTAAAAATACAGTAGCCATTAATTTTCCAGCAGACTGTTTCTTTACTTTCAGACCCTCATGGAATTTTTAAGTTCAAATATTGGGTGACACGAGTCTCGATCAAAACGGGATCATGAAGCTTCCTAGTCGTCGGCGCAAATTTGCTACTTTTGTTATCCCACTTCTGACACCAGTGTAACGTTAAGGTGGGGGCGTTCTCGGAGTTAGAATTCACGGGCGGCTCCCCGCCCCTCATGTGCTCGTCGGGATGGCCGCGTTAACGCACGGGTTCGTTCTTCTATCGGGCCGTGATGTTGCTGAATGAATGGATGGGAATAAATGGGCGTTGAATATAAAGACTCTCTTCTCTAAATAAATATTTATTCCATACGTGAGAGAGAGAGAGAGATCTGGCTGCAGGAGGGACGACCTCCCGCAGCCAAGGCTAACCGATGACTCTCCCGACTCCCGCCTCCTGCGCGTCATTACCTAACCGGCAATGGTGCACGCACAAAAAGCGATTGGTCGATATGCAGGTGCAATGTCTCCGTAGGACCACAAGAGATGGCGCTGTTAAAATAACACATTGCACCTTAAGAAGGATGGATGATGTCGCTGTTAATCTGGCTGATTAAATCTGCTCAGATTAACAGCGCTACTACGTGGGGATGGTAAATCATCCAGGCTACAGTTGTGATATATTTTTATTACAATATTTATAAGCATAGCTTTAACGCCATAATAAAACTTTTTTTGTTTACTGGATCATGTCTTAACACAAACTAGCTATGAAAGAGCACATCGAAAAAAAATTGATTACTTTTCGGTCCCCCTTATGTCGCATAAAATCTCTAGTTTTTTAATCCTATCGCCTTGTTATATATTCTACCTAATATCATCGACTATTATTAATTTTTTGTCAATTTTTGGCAATCAATAATAGGGGTCAAGTTTCCATTAAAATATTTTATTTAGTTGAAAATGATTATTATAATTTAACTAATTTAGACTTATAATAATGTCCTGAGTATAAAATAAATGTTCCAAGCCACATATATACCAGATATTCTGTTTTTCAAGGACTAAATTAAAAATGTATACCTTAATGTATCGAGCTTTGTGATTGTAATGCTAATATTATTAATGTATCATTATTAACGTAAGCATCTTATATATATATGTATATATGTCTTTTGTGCATATATTATATGAGCTAACATATTTATTAACGTATGTTTTAATGTATTTTCATAAATCCAATCTATTTCAAATAATAAATAGAAAGACAAATTAGATTTCTATTTAATTCGTGAGTATCAAGAGCAAATTACGAGCACATTTTGTTGTAGTAAATCGCATGCAGCAGAATTTTCAAATGCAATTTTTTGGCACATTTTACATTCTGAGCATTCTCACAGATAACAATTAATTTTGAAGCTTTTAGGGGCTTTGAATCGTTATTTTTTGTATATTTTAGTTTCGGATAATCTATTTTTGGTTTTTTGAATGTTTTTATTTTGTATCAAAAACTTATTTCAAATTAGTTCAGTTTCGATTTTTATTTCGGCAAAATAATGATTTTTGTTCAGTTCTGCTTCTAATCCCTGATATAACCATCCAAAGACAAATTGTTGAACATTTTGATTTTAAGATGCCATCATAATATCAATATAATAGTCCGGAACGCTCAACAAGAATACATTTCATGCAAGAGATAGAGTTAATTTGGAAATTGTGTCGCATACCCTTTTACGAATTAAGTCCGCTTTCCGTTTGAAATGCGCTGCAGCCCCATACGAGCGTGAAAATATTTCTTGTAATAACATATTCGAATGCTGCAAGCTCAAAGAGCGACTCGGAGCTGACGATTTTAATGAGTAAAATGAAAAAAGCGACCCATTTTCAGCATGTGATGCTGAAACTCGTGCGGGGATGATGCTTTGTACATTTTTCATTTCAGCTGAAATGACACGTTCCGGGAGCGGGGGGAGTGACATGTGCGAAAAATCGGGATGCTTTAAATAATGGATGCGGTTCGCATCCGTCGTATGACGGGCCTACGTCACATTTATCCATATTAACCAGATATGGCATATTGTTATGGTTTTCCTAAATGTGACACGCCTGTACATCGCCCCGGGAATACACATCGGCGGCGAGTAAATAGTTCCGAGCGAGAGCGGAAGAATGGTGCGCCGCGCGTTATTAACCTCGCAGGAAGTGGAGTGGATGTTAACGAAAGAGGAGTTATATATATATATGGAATGATGGTAGACTGGCGGCAGTAAGACACCCGAAATCCTTTTGATAAAAGACGACTCCTTAAGGAAAATGTGGAGCAACGTACGTTCTCCTCGGCTAAACTTTTACTTTGGTTAGAGACTCCCAAAATAAATCGAGTTTGAGGTCACGTACCAAAGAATAATATATTTTTCACAATTATTTATACAGGGTGTTTTGTATATGGAATGGAATTTTTTTTTTAGGATTAGGAGGGTCTTTTTGTACGTTTCACACATAGGCCCTATGTCCTAAGTGTCAGGGTTATCGAAATAATTTTTTTTCAACATTTTTAAAAATACCCAAAAATTCACATTTAAATCTATATAGTTATAACGTTTTCATCTGTGATCGTAATAACATAAAATGTTTTTGTATTTTGCAATGTATTTTCGATATAAATAAATCATTATTTTGCTCAATTGATTTAAAGAGAATTATTTCTGAGCTTCCAAAGTCATAAAAAATGTGCAAATGAATGAGAAAAGTCAACATCTAAATTCTCTAAACCAGCGGTTCTTAAACAGGGGTCCGCAGACCCCTGGAGGTCCGCGAAACCATTTCCGGGGGTCCGCGAAGATATAAAAAAAACATTTATCTGGAGTTGAACAAGATTTTTCGTGAAATTACAATATTTACAGAAAACATTATAAGAAGATCTAATTTGGCCAGGAAATGTTTCTTTGTTTGAAAAATTAAGTCACAAGCGTTGGGATGAGGTTGACCAAAAAAAAATTGTTCAAAAGGGGGTCCGCGAGAAAAAATTTGCTCAAGAGAGGGTCCGCGAAGGAAATTTTGCTCCAAGAGGGGGTCCACGGACTATATAAGTTTAAGAAGCGCTGCTCTAAACAAAATATTCACAATTATTTTGAACTTAATTTATTTTTTAAAAACTCTCTAGTTTATACCCTTTCCAACGATATGCTACATGTAATACAAGTCTTTCTATTTCTGTTAAACTTGAAGAGTTATCAGATTGTCAGGGTATTGATAAAATACTTCTTACGCTTTATTAAACATTTTACAAAATTTGTTCAAATTAGCAACCTCTGCTTCGTACGCATTATTCTTTTAATTGGGATTTCTTTTGTGGGCAACTTTGTCATAAAAATGATTTTTTTTTGCAGCCCTATTCCGTGGGCACGTACCCAGACAAAGAAATACAGTGGTGTCAGATCTGGAGACCGCGCGAGCCACGGAACAGGGCTGCCCAAAATATTAATTTACACGATAGAGGTGCTACGACTTATAGTTAGACTTATACAAAATATGGAAAAAATCTATTTCGACAACTCTGACACTTAGGAATATTTGTAAAACGTAACGAAAGACTCGCTAACTCCCAAAAAAAGTCCAATTTTCTGTTGTCTGTTTTTATTAAATTTATTTACAAAATTTGCTCAAATTGGCCACTTCTGCTTTGTTTTCACTCACTATATCTTTTTTTTAAATTTCAACAGTAGTTGCTGAAGTAGCATTTCCTATTTCATTTTCGCAAAGCCGGGGTTTATTATTTTAAATAGGATTTCTTTTGTGGGCATCTCTTTTGTGTAAATTAATTATTTTGGCCGCCCTATTCCATGGCTCGCACGGTTTTCAGACCTGACACCACTGGATTTCTTTGTCTAGGGACGTGCAAAAGAAATAATTTACACAACAGAGGTGCCCACAAAAGGAATCCTAATTGAAGGACCAATGTGTGCGATTGACTGATATGCAACAATAGTTACAATTTATCACAAATCGATGCACTAACAAATGCTTTATTTCAAACTATGATCAAATTATCATTTTTCTTATCTGCAAATACGGTTTTAAATAGAAAATTGATTTTTCCACTTTTTTGCAATAGTTTTTTATTAATATTATTTGTATAATTTTCAACAAATATTTAAATACCATTGATGTTAATTTATTCATCCCTTATTTCTTAATATTTTTTACTATCACAAAAAACAATAACAACCCTGGAAAACTCTCATATGAAGATCGCCTTACGTCTGAAAATTGATATGGCACTTTAAAAGATAAATAGTTGCATACTTACTACACTCTAAATACAATTTTCTAGCTGTGGTATATCTTATCTACTAACAAAAATATCAAGCCAATTCGGATAAAATATATTGATGATTTTTTAAAAAAGATATAATTTGCAAAACGTTTCTTAACGGAGATTAATAGGTTTTTTCTTGTGTGGTCACGTTTCAGTTGAATTTTATGGATGTAAATATAGCTAAGATTTTAAGATAGCGAAGTCTGCAGCTCATCTTCTCTGCATTTCTTCATGGGATACAACATATATAAACTTAAGCAAAAGTAAATGACAAATGCCTTTGAAATTTGATGCTGGAATTTATTTCTAAAGATGATATATACAGACGACTCAATTTCAAAGGACTTTAAATTCAAGACAAGTGGCTCATCATATATTATTTGAAAAGTCTAGAAGATTGTCGAGGAAGAAGATCTCTCGAAGTGATAAATTAACAATGAATGACGAAGAATCCGATGACGAAGAAAATCAAAATTTAGGCACATTATATATATTTTTTTAAATTAGCTCAGTATGTTAATTTAAACCCTGACGTTGATTTAAATCCTAGACATTTACATGTATTTCTATTTAGATTTGTTGCCGAATACATGATAGATAAACATTGAACACGATCAAATAATATACTGTTAATATTCGCAAATTATATTGAATCAATCCGATTATTTATATAACATGCTAATGCAATTGAATTCGTTGATTGCTTATTGCAGTTAAGCATACATTGCGCTTGAATTCACAGCCATAGCGAGAGCTATAGTCAAAAAATGATTAATTTAAATCGATATCACGGATATAACGAGTATGTCGAGATCAAATTTTATATATGTTTATCATTAAAATGATTATGTAAAGTTATATGTTTGGCTTTAAATAGTAAAAAATACACTTTGTTTGATAATCACGATCAGTATAGATATAAAAATATAGTAAAAATATGCATTGTCTTTGTCTTTTAATTGTTATTAAAATTCATAATTAGGTATGGGGAATATTTATAGTTTGTTTGACAAATATAATCATGTTGATTTATTGACTATTAAATATTTTATATGATTAAAACCATTCGACTAAGTTCTCAGTATGTTTAATCGAGTAACTAATAATCATCGCGTTGAGATTAAATCTTACGACATTATAACGGTACGCCGATCCTCATTATAACCGTGTTAATGCTATCGAAATACAAATTCAATATTTCGCTTATAATAACAACGGTTCAGTCTGAATGCATTAAATCACATGCAAATTACTCCTTTTATGTCGGTCGTTATCATCAATTCCTCTGTAGGTTGCTTTGGAATTCGTCTCGTATCATAATTTTCTCCTTAACGAACAGGATCACCACAATTCTATGTAAATTTATGTATTCTTGATGAAGTAATTTTCATGAAGCACATAACCACTTGTCCCCCGGTGTGTTTTTCGACAGACTCTGAAGAAGCACACATTTCAGTCGGCTCGTTACTCGTGAAAAATATATTTATGTTTGTCATGCTAACCGCCCACTGGGTAATCAAACAATTTTAATCAGTTTTTGATTGCGCGGTTGACTGGGTGAAATGGGGGGTTGGATCTCCACCCGATGTCCATTTCACTCTTTTCCTTTCTCCGCCGGTTCACATTTGTCATGGACCACCTGCTGTCGTTTCAGTCTCCCGCAGTCGTTCCCTCGACTTCCCTATTCATCGGATTCACCTCTGTTTCTCCCCACAGCATCCCTGAATGTTTGCCAAATGCGGTCTGTTCCGGCGGGCAAACGCTCGTTACAAAGGCCTAATATTCTCCATGTCTATAGAATTGTAGCAAAGTTGACATTAGCATATCGCACAGAATCGCTGTAACAGGTAAATCGAATCAGATACCTGCTGCTTGGGTACACAAGTTGATTAATACACTGGGCCAAACTTCTAGTAATTTCGTTTGGTCTATCCTTTCGGGGTCGATTTCCTCCAGCGTGTATACAAAACCACCCCCTCTAACCCCAAGAAATCGTTCGCTTCAAATTGTATTGGCACAAATAAAATTGCAAACTTGTATAACAAATTACCCTCATCATTGGCAATCTAAGCCTTAAGACGCTCGATTAAATCCAAAGAGACTTCTGCATAGAATAAGATAATACACAATTGCAATATCGATCAAGATGAATAATTCAATATTTATTTTTGCATGTTTTAAGGGATTTAAAATGAAATAGATTAAGTGTTAGTGTAGTGGTTTAAATCTTCGATACTTGATATACCGTTTCAGGTTAAATTTAGATTGTAAAAATTATTAAAACATTGATAACTGATCGATCATCTTGATCCAGGCTTAGAGTTAGAGTTTTCGAGCATTCTCATGGAAACACGAACGAATATTATATTTTGGCCAATATCGACACATTTGACAATATTGAAAAATCTCCCCCACATTGATAACGTTTAACAAAATACCTTACGGGGATCCTCATCGTTCACAAATCTTGACAGAGGGATTTGAAAAACTGCCTACATCTTCGGGAACGTCGTCGCCATTATCGTTAGTTCACCCCCGTTTAACACGAGGAAATCGTAAAATCTCCATATGCATGGTCATTTCAAATGTAATTGATGGAGGTCCCGGTTAACCCTCGGCGGACCGCTAAGGTGAGCCCCTCGCGATCCATGACAAAAACATGCCACTGAGTATACAATGCTCTTTCTGCGAAATTGAGTATGTTTACGCAGCTGTGAAAGCGGGTTCAAAATGTGAGGGTTGGAGTGGTTCGATTCTGCTCCGGGACGAGGGATGCCTTTTCCTGATCGATCAGCCGAGTCGCCTTATGGCCTAATGGGAATTGTAAAATCTTTCAGCAACTGAAATTCTAACCCTTATGGGTCTATGATCAACAATGGCGAATCAATTTGAGGCAACAACATCGGCAATATTTATATGAAAAAAGTACAATAGTGCTCCACTTATATGGCGGGCTGATTTCCGGATTTCCGCCGAAAAGCGAAATTCGCAGAATAGCAAGGCAAACAATATATTTATCACAAATTATTGATGTTAACTTATAGACTTTTTAATAAATACATTGCTTGATATATTTGTATAAAATGCAGAAAACGTTTTTGTATGATCATGGTGTAATTTGTCTCATCGTTGAGGCAAACTACGCCATTATGAGGATGAAACGTTTATTCACTAAGCATACTTTTCCATTGTCCAATGCTTGTTTATTCCGAGAATTTGCTAATTATAATACTGACCAAAACAAGGCATGCTTATGAAAATATTAGGGTGTCCCATAAGTTTCTTTCGTTTTCATATTAAGTCAAAAATAAGCAATAATTTGTATTACATCAAAATTTATTGAATAATATATGATCCATTCTGTTCTGTTACTTTTCTCTATCTCTCCGGAAGCTTCATAATGCCTTCTTGCCAAAATTTCACAGGTTTGTTGGCAAAATATTGATCAAGGTACATTTTTATATCATTTTTTGAATTAAAATTTTTACCACGTAAAAATTTTTTAAATGAAAGAAATGAATAATTATCTGAAGAGGCAATGTCCGGAGAGTATGGAGGATGAAGTAAAATATTCCAGCCACATGATAATAATGTTTTTCTGACGAGCAAAGATACATGAGGCCTGTCGTTATCGTGATGAAAAACAACGTCCCGTCTGTTCGCTAATTCTGGCCGTTTTCTGGCAATTCCATCCTTTAGATTGTCTAGTTGGGAACGATATTTTGTTGAATTGATCGTTTCACCATTCAACATTTCAACAGATTCAGTTCATGAGGAAGCCACACATCTGAACGATTGATGTAGCCCAATTTTATCAGATGATTATGGGCGGATATTCATGGAATTTCTAACTTGTTAGCTATTTTGCGAACAGTATATCGCGGGTTTTCTTCAACCATGTCTATGATTAGATCTGTGTTCATTTGCGAAAGAGACTTATGGGACAGCCTAATACTTTAAATTTGCTCTATCAAGGTCCAAGTGCTATATCAATGTATAAGACATTTGTATCATTAATGTTATATTATGTATTTTTCTTATAATATCATGTGAAAAGCGCTATTTTAAGCATATTTATTTAATGGAATAAATGTCTAATTAGCAGATCACATCTGATATAATATTGAATTAGAGGTTTTGTTGCGCTTTCAAAGCAACAAGTTAATGAACAACACAATTGAAAGCTCTTGGGCATTCTTTGAACAGCGAAAACTTAATATAAGTGCTTTCATAATGAGATGATTTTACTTTTGGATTTATCTTGCATGGTTTCATCAAAAATTAGATGAACTCAAGTTTTCATAGTGCTAAGCAATGTTCCAAGTGTTAAGATACAAATTATTGTATGCAAAATGGTCCATATTGTCCGAAAATTGATGTATTATTTTTAGAGAAATTTAAATTAAATAAATTTACAGACTATCTTTTATTCTTGGACATTGAAAAAGCGTTTGATCACGCACGGTATGACGTTCGTATTCGCGCATTTCATTTCAACAATTTTCATATTAATTTATGAGCCAATAACGTATAACTTTTATAGAACATATTCATTGTTTACATGGTACGTTTTTAACAGTACATTTTTATGCCTTTTTATATTTATTTGTATCTGAAAACGTCATGAATTGAATACAAATCAATACAGTACGTGTGTGGAATAATCATGCCATAAAATTCACGAATGAGTTAATCAATTCCCAGTGAAGACTTAAAATTGTGCTTTATTGGTTCAATATAAAATCAATTCGAAATAGTTGTTTATCGTTGAAATTTTTAAATAGAAAAATGTATGATATTTGATTATTGTGTTGGTATAATGGGATAGTTCCTGGATTTTTATCATAAAAGCTTGGGTTTAAAACTAGACCGTGGAAAATATGACACCTCATTAACAAATTAAAGGAGATGGGGATCGAAAATATGATATTAACACCTTAAGGATCGATCGTTTGATAATACTGTAATCTTTACTCTTTGTTCATCCTGTTAATTGTTCTGTTAAATCAATACTTCAGATAATATTGTTATGAACCCAAATATCTATTCCTATATATTTGCTATGTATCCAGACTGGAACTATTTTTTAACAATATTTGTAGTAAAGTGACATGATCACATTAAAATCCTTTATCCCAAGAAAAGTGTCATCTGGGAATTGCTGACATTCGAAATCAGATATGCTACCTCAAAAAGAAGAAGATGACTTATGATTTTCATAATTTTGGCAGAACATTTTAAGAATTACCTTGAGAACTTTATGTTAAATAGAGTACTGTTCAACAAGTGAAAAGTTTGTTGTGTGCTCACCATTTTCTTTGTTTTAACAATGAAATAAGTTTAACATTTTTAGCATAATTTGTAAGGCGTTAATTTAATATATATTACTTCCAAGAATCACATTTCAATGAAAGTTTTCACGTTTCAAGCATTTTATATTACATAAATTGAATACCCCTGAATATAATTAATATTTGATAATCGTTTTTAATCAAATATTGGGACTGAAATAATAGTCTTTATTGATTTATAAAAATGTATAGAATCATAAGTATATGCTTCTGTCTTATCCCAATTGGGAATAACGTGCAGAGGTCGCT
The DNA here is from genome assembly GCA_008973525.1 of Stenopsyche tienmushanensis. Classification (NCBI taxonomy): domain Eukaryota; kingdom Metazoa; phylum Arthropoda; class Insecta; order Trichoptera; family Stenopsychidae; genus Stenopsyche; species Stenopsyche tienmushanensis. The sequence continues at coordinate 250,118 of WACJ01000546.1, read as the reverse complement.
ATCTTAAGTCGTCAGTTCTACTTCAGAGGAAATGAGAAAGATGGGCATCGAACTAAACAGCTCGGAAATAATTTAAGGATATATCCCGATAAAAGTCTCACTTGCGAACTAAGAAAACTTCCTCATCGACAGTCGATCCCGAAACAACCCCCCCAATTCTTCGTAATCACATCGGAAAGGTCACCCAATTACATAATAGGGTTTTTGAGGCGATTCTCAAGTAATCCCGTCTCGGTTCCCATTTGGCAGCCGGCCTGATGGGGCATGGTCTGGCTGATGATGTCCAATTGCGTTTACATTGGTTTGTCCTGGATTTGATTATAAGCTTAACGGGCCAGCTAGGCTACGTGCTAATTCGGTTATTCGTGGTTGGTAGAGTGGCAGCTCCATTGTGGATGTTGACACTAATTCAATAAAGAAACAACACTGCACGCGTCAGAGTACTGTGAAGCTGCCACATTCGCATTTCATTATCAAATAGCACTCAATGGACGAAATTCATTAAATCAAATTGCATCAAAAATTTTTCCCCAATCAAGTAAAACCCAATAGAACGATTTGTATCTCGATTATAGATATATTTGATGTTTAAATTTGTATTTCATTCGATTTTCATTAGAAGTATCTAGACAATTGATTAATGTTTGAAATTTGTTGAACTCTTAATCTTCGACGAAGATATATTATACAAGTATATGAAGTGAAAGAAACCACAACTTCTTTGTCTCGAGAGAAGATTTAATCCAACGAGACATTTTCTTGGCTTTTCAAATGTATAGAATCGTAGCTTAAATAACTAAATCGTGGAAATTAAATTAAATCCGTCCTCCTTATTTCAACTTCATTCCTTGTACAGAGTGTATTATATAAACATAATTTTAATTGGAGTTAATCAACGTTTTTCATTAATATAGTGTTGTTTCACCGTTGAAATGTAAGTCAAAATACCCCGCATTGGCTGGGGAGTTTGATAAATCTGAGTACAGTTAGGGTAACGTTTTAAAGTTGTGCGTGTATTTGGTCTATGATCTGATCTCTCAGATGTGTGGAGGCCGTGTGTCTCGTGATCGTCGCCAGTATCGAAAGAGTAAATAAATGATATACCAGAGAATTCAATCTTTTTTATTATCGTCCTTCTTATTAGCATTTCAACAACGCAGGTATCGAAGATCCCACTTCTGACACCAATGTAGCGTTGGACTTCGCTGACGGCTAAGTTAGCGGATTTAACTGCTCTTCCAGCCACGGGTGGATGTTGGACTCCACGATGCTCATCCATAAAACCACAGCGGAGGGAGCCAACTCTACGCTTGATGTGGAGTAGAGGTGCGCGAGAGTAGCTTCGTCGGTTTGCTCATCAAACTAACACGAGTTGGGTGCGCAGGTCATCCTGTTCTGCCTACTCATAAAAGGATATGTGGAACAACCAATTAAAGCAGTCTGTGGAGATTATGTCAAAGGCTTACCACTATCCCCAACAGCCTAAGCAAACAAAGGAGAACAGTTTTAGACTGTTCGAATGGTGCCGGGTGTGTATTACACTCCACGATGCACACCCTTAAAAACCCCTGGGAGGGGGTGCCAATCCCACGCATGTGGGTAACGGTCGAATCCCTGGGGTATTGATGTGGAGGAGAGGTAAACGAAAGTTTCCTCGACGGTTGGCTTATTAAACGTTGCTGGGGGAGGAGCCTAGCTAATATGAGTTGTGGTTATGGATCTCACCCTGTGACCCACTACCCGTAAAGTGGTGTGCGGAACTGATTACGGTACCGCTATCCTCAATAATTCGACAGGGGAGAACTAGCTACAGGCGGTTCGAACGGCGACTCGTCTCCGACTAAGAATGGCTGAACAAATACTAGTACCACGGGGAAGGGGTTGAAGCCCCTGCAGCTTTGGCAATCCACTGTTGCAGCCCCCTTCAAACTGAGGTTGGACTCGTGAGGGCAGTGAACTCATTAGATGGTCATCCTTTGATCTTAGATTAAACTTTCCATCTCAATCCTTCATCTTTCCTTCCAGCATACCTTGGGGTATATGCAAAATCGGAAGCCGGACTCCCTATCAGCGACCTCACCTTCTCTGGAGTGACGCGCGGTGAAATAGCTGGGCACCAGGAAGCCCTGCGTAAGACCATCGCTGTTCAGGTTGAAGACTGGTGGATGATATTCTGTGTGGCTAGTCCGGGAAACCGGAACAGACCCACAGCGGCGCTTGCTAATGCGGAACATTATAAATTCTGCGGGTACTATAAGTCGTTGCCTGTTGATGTTTCATTGATGACTCGTTTCCGTGGCTAGGTACTAAGAATGACCGAACCGATACGAGAAGCATGGGGAAGGAGTAGCCTATACAGTTCGTCACTTTCTGCAGCCCCATTCAAACTGAGGTTGGACTAGTGGTGGCAGTGAACCCGCGGAATTAAATCCCTTGATTTTAGAATAGTCTTAGTCCTTTCTCCTCCATCACACCTTCGGGTGCACATGATCTGAAGCTGGTTTTTCTCGCCTCCTCTGGAGGACCTGGAGCAAAGGGGGTGAGCACCTGGACGCTCCCCGCGTAGCGTTTCTCGTGGGGCTAAAGGATCAGTGTAAATCACTATTTGTGTGACTAGTCTTGAGTAACCCAGAACATGTTGACAAATAATTCTAATTTAACAACCCTGAAACTTAGAACATAGGTCCTATATGTGAAATGTGGCAAATTTCCACTTTTACACCAATTTACATCTATATTTTTATCTAATATATATATATTTAGCGATTATGATTATATTCATGAACAGTGGCAGTGTAAATAATACTACCTCTCACCAGCACGCCAGGGTCGGCACTGTGGGAGCGACAGTGCTCTTTCTCTCTAGCAATTTCGCAATATGCAGATAGATATAGGGCCTATGTATTATATAAAATACCATGTATATATATCATGTATTTAAAAAATGTATGTGTTGTATACGCTCGAATACCATTAATTCGATTGCGATTAAAATTTGGGAAGATCTTGTGTGTACCTCTGTGAAAAATTTTGAATTAGAACAGGCATTGTTTGAGTATGCAATTTGTTTTACAAGACATTTAGCTGATAGCATATATTGGTCTGGTGAAGTGGTGTGGTGCGGCGGGGGTGGGGAGAGGAAAGATGCGCGCGCAATGTGATGGTTGAGCTCCGCTCACGGGAGAGAGGAGGATAGTCGGTCTTCGAAGCGAGTGCGCGCATGTTTTTGAATCCTAACCCTTCAGCCCGCGCTACACGTGGCCTGAAGCAATAAATCACGTAACTGCATTACTGCGTTTCTATTCAAATAATTAATAAGCGCGTGTGGCATTACAACGCATGCCGGGTACTCGCTAGTATATTATAAAAAAAAATGGTGGCCAGTGGATGACGATACATAAATATAAGTTTATGTTTTACCTGTCATTTCTTTCTTTGCTTGTCAGTTTGACGATGACAAAACAGAAAAAAATTGTAGAGCTATTCTGCAAAAAATTGTACAAAGATGATTGACCTTAATGGGATAAAATACGATATATTATCGATTGTGAAATTAACGAGGACTGCAAACAACGATCGCTATTGATTCATTGATGAAAATATACCGTAGCAGTGAAAGGGTTAAAGTATTGTCGCTTGGTCATATGTTATACTAGTATGTTTATTTATCAAAATAAAATCTGACACTTTTATCGCGTTGAAACCTAAGCAAATACAAATGGAATAATTAATGATTCGTTGTAAATACGAAAATTGTTATATGTAAATTTTGTTGAAATTATTTCATCTCCCGTTATGTCATCATGAATTATTGTAATAATGCTCCTGTCGTTGGATAAACTGATTTATGCTCGGCTCATATTTATGCGCAGATTTTCCTCCAAAAAAAAAAGAAGAGCTTTTTATGGACAATTTTAGAAAACTTAGTTATTAGAGAAGCACTCAGGAACGCAGCTTAAATTCTCGGGCCCGCGAAAATGTCGGCCCTCTTTTCTGCGTAATTAGATTTTAACGTAGACAAGTTCGTAGTCTTTACTTTTACCCTCAATTGTGCTTTCACTCCGACCGATTTTTTTACCCGAGCTGAACAGGGCCGGAGTATTGAGCGCAGCTGTCTCTCGCGCACAATGAGCCCCGGGCTAAATTTTCCCTTCAGTCATTTAGGCCGACGGCAGCTAATTAATTATCAACTCATCTTTAGCCTGTTTGCCCTGGCCGTGTTTCAACTGAATTTATGGCCAACTGAGTAATTTGTCAATAAGAAATTTCGCGTTAAGCGCACATGATGAACGGGAGACACGGTGATCTTCCGGAAGGCTCATTATTCAATTTAGAAGCTGAATGACACCTATGTGCTATGGAGATACTATGTAAGCAACGCGCCTAATTAAAACTGGAGGAAAATTTTGAAATTTGATATGGTCGAATTCCAAGCTCAAGCTTCGGGATGTATATTAGGTTATCCCGAAAGAAATCCATTATTTCTTTTAACGTTAAAATGTAATCGTTTCGAAAATATAAAGCCCAATCTACATTTTTTTTATTTTTTAAGAAGTGGTATATTGCGTTAAGCCCCTTCGTTATATCCTGGGGTCCGCAATCTTCGTCACGGTTGCCTCGATGGCGTGGGGTAGTCCTCAATGAGAAAAACAGGGGCACCCATTACTAAGTATCGATGAGACTCTGCAGCCTCGACACAGGCTCGCAGCATACGACGGAATTCTTATTTTACCTCCCTAGAGGGGGCTCTTTATTTCCGATCGCTCATCCGATAGCACCCAAAAGGAGGAAGCATCAAAAAGAGAGGGAAACAATTAAAATATTGTGATCTTTAATAATTAAATGTATTTACCATTTGATACTGATACGGCGACGATCACGAAGTAGTGGCTTCTGGATTCGATGCGAAATGTACTCGAAATTAAAAAACGATGACGGCAAATGAAGTTTGCACGCCAACAATTAACGCGACCGGTCCGCAAGGACTCCCCAGAGAGAATAAATATGTTCGTTCTGCAACCCCCAGCATATATCTCCACCGCTTGCAGGCAACCCTGGCGATGTGAAAATCTGAACAACATTAAAAACGGCCCGATTTGATAACCAAAAATCAATATTGAATGGTTATATTGTGTCTGGATACATATTGAACGCAAATGAGAGCGTGCAAAAATAATAGATTTCTTTCGGGAGGACCTAATGTTAATAAGCTTGTGATGTTAATGTGATGCTGAAAAGAAGGGAATATGGACAAGTAATATTAATATTTAATTCGTTGTATTCGTATGTCTCACATGTTGATATATCGACTTTGTTCCAATGGGTCCTATGTCGTACATGCTGAGACATTTATTTCTATGCAAAAAAAAAACGGCAAAATTGATATCATGTAAAATGTAAAAAAAGCTTCATGAAACAAACTCAAGTAAAGAACAACCGTTGACTGTAGTTCAACATCTATATATCGCCATGCCGCATATTTGACCGAAATCTATAATAAATATATATTTTTCAATTAGCAAAACAAGTCTACCATGGGAAGATTTGACCAATATTGATGGTTGTGGTCCAAATATTATTAGAGATTTATAAAGATTTTTCTTTAAATTTTCCAATATTTCTATACAGCTAGAAAAATGATGGAGGAGCAAATAATTAAGTCATGAATTAATGTTTGAATATCTTAATAGGATTTGAAATTTCGCTCTCGCTGTTTGCCCTCCCTGGTGGCGTCCTCTCGGGCGGAAGTTGTATTCACAAAAGTCAATACAGATCCGATTCGTACGTCAAATCAGAGTCCCGATACGATCTCCAGAAACGAGAGAATTCATAATGTCGTTAATCATGGCTTGAGAGACTTTCCGACTAACTAAGTTGTCGGCAAGACACGCTCAATTTCATATGCCGGGCAATGGGGGTCAAATTTGACCCCCTTTTGTCCAATTGGAGTCCTGTAACTTCGTCAATTAGTCCCTTTTCGACCGCCCGTTTCTGTTGATAAGAGCAATTCTGTTTCGCTTTTCGAAAGCTCCTCGACTGATTGACGAATAAATTTCTGCCTTCGGAATCGTATAAACGTTTCAGCCGTCAGGAATTATTATCGCGGCCATTATTGTTAATAAAACGCCTTTGATCGAATTAACGCGAGAACTTCCCTTCGAAATTCCGCCCCCAAAAAATTCATTTCATATTTTCGCAGCGATTTTCTAATATATTGGCCCATTTTTTCGGATAAGTGAAAAGTTTTCTTCATGAGAGGATTTCCACTCGAAGAGTTCCGAGTGTTCAGAAAACTATAAAGTAATGTGATAATCCAATAAATCACAACTGTGTATTTCAGACGTCTCGCTTTAATGGAACCGGCATTTCACGGTCAAATTAATTTATATAAATTTAAATCAACCTTTGCGAAAAATCCTTCGATCGAAACCATATTATGTGGACTGTTAAATTTACATTTAAATAAATCGAGAGACTGAGAGGAATTTTCGAGCGTTTGTAACAGAAATTGGACTTGCGGATGAAATTATAAATATAAATCGAACTGAATTCCAGTTCGAATAGGCGGTTAGAGCTCATAATAAAGCGTCCACTGAAGCTTTATTATGTGATGAGAAGTATTTTAATATATATTTCCAAATAATATGTTGTTAGAGTGGATTAAACCTTTTATAAAGATTGAAGTTCAAGTTCAGATAGTAGAAAAAAAATCACCGTCAATATGTTTATAATCATGACCTGTTTATGTACTTGTCTTTTCATAGCAACTCGCTGCTCTAAATGCTTCGTCTTACTCACGGGGGTCGCTATCTTCATCGCTACGATTTGAAGTTCGCGTTATTCGCACGCGAACCTGCTGTTGAGAGCATCTCGGTGCGATGCGTGATCGATCGGGATCGATCCCGGCACATTCCGTTACAATGGTCCTGACCCACGAGCCGGCTGCGATGAAAGACGGAACACGTTTATAATTTCATTCACTTGGCGATAGACGTCTAAATGAGGTAAATTCTGCAGGTGATCAATAAAATGTCGAACAATTGGCACAACGTATTTATTCAATTGAACTTCAATTGATTATTGAAGTGGGTGATAGTACACCCAAAGTTGGTCATCTTCTCAAAGAACCCCCTCCCTCGCGGAGATCTTCCGCCGTCGGGGGTGGAGTCGATGAGCTGGTCGTCCGAAGAGATTACCTCATGGGAGGTCGGGAGTAGCGTCATCACCCAAGTATCATTACTTCGTAGCAGAAATATATTCTTGGAAATAGAAAATCCGAAACTGATAGGCTTGCAGTTTTCTCAGAATTTCTTTCCACGTTGCACAGCCTTATGATATTGTAGCGTGGGCAATTTAACATCGCCATGCAATAGCGCTGTTTGTTTCAACAGATTAAATTTTCTAGATTAACAGCGGCATCTTCCGTCTCTCTTTAGGTGGAATATGTTATTTTAACAGTGCCATCTCTTGTGGCCCTGCGAAGACATTGCACCTACATACCGACCGATCGCTTTATGCGCGTGCATCGTTGCCGGTCTGGGATTTAGCCTTGGCTGCGGGAGGTCGTCCTTCCTGCAGCTAGATCTCTCGTGTGGAATAAATAGCTATTTAGATAAGAGAGTATTTATATTCGATGCCTGTCTATTCCCATCCATTCGTCCAGAAACATCACGGACCGATAGAAGAACGAATCCGTGCGCTAGCGGGGTCTTTCCGACAAGCATGTGGGGAGGGGGGATCCGCCCCGGAACTCTGCCCCCGAGAGCGCCCCCGTTTTAACGTTACAATATGTTAGCTTGCAATGAAAATTTAGATTGTTTTGATTAAATTTTGTGTTTTTTTTTAATAATACTCGATTAAACCTACCTGTAAACGGAAGACTTTGCACATTTAAATATTGTCGTTTTTTAGAACTATGCCAAAACAGACTACAGACAGACATGACAAACATCTTCAATCGATTCGAAAATTCCAATTTAATTTTGATTATTATTTGAACGAAAAATTCGATTGAAAGACTATACAAATGTTTGACTTGGAGAACAAAATTAATCGTGTAATTCAAACGTGCATCCAAACTTCGTTAAGTTCCTAAGACAAATATTTAATTTGTACTCTGTGCTTTCATAGCTGCTCCGATTCGTGAAGTTTCAAGATTAAATTCTGAGAATAAAACCCGAACGTCTATTTTTTCTGCTGCAAAATAAATGATTCGTTCGACATTAAAACGCAGACAACGCCGAATCGTTGATAAATTCGACATAATTCCATCAGACATCCATTATTGTTTTATTGGACAAGTTTTGCGGGCTGCCAAATTACATACGAGCGCAAAACTTTTCGCAGAATTAATTCTGGTTTGTTATTTTCACGTGTGGTTTTCTAATTGGTTTTCGTTACGATTGCTGTAATTAATGGCGGCCGACAACCATGATGTTTAATTAAGGCTGAATTTACCTAGCGATGTGCGAATTTTTTGCCGTCAAAAATTTCAGCTTTATAACAATTTCAAAGTGTCTTGTGTACGTGCGAAAGAGTTGAAGTCGGATAGAGCTGAAAATTTTAAGTCTGAAGAAACTGCCATGTGAATTGGTTGGCTCGGTAAACTTGAGTCGTTCCTCGAATATAGAAATGACTGGAAAGTTTTACAGTATAGTCTATTATTTGCGTTCGGGGGAAGTTTGTGATAATTTTAGGGCCAATGCACTGAAGTTTCCCTAATATATGCAATGATATTTTCGCCAAGACTGCAAACTTGCTATATTATTTGATAGTATAGCATTCGGCATTTGAAATAACTCCTTTCAAAGAACATGCATCGAATATAATAGCAAAGCTAATGCCTCAAAGAAAAGATTTTTCTTTTTGAAGGACGCTTATTTTAAATCTCATGAAACCTTTTATGTCGATCAAATTTTTCTTGGAGTTTTCTGAGAGCAAATCCTCGCCGATTACGTCCAAATGATCCAGACGTTTTCGATGATTGTGTTATAAATATTTCAAATGATGCAAATTTCCATTCTAATTAGATATGTTCAATGGCGAAATTTCCTGTGGTGAACATTTTTGCTATAATTCCTAGATATAAGGTGGAACATTTATAGATACCAAAGTTTTTTAATATATCCGTGGACATCGAGATTATATTTGAGAGGGTGAAATATTGGAGGTAATCTCTTTTTAAATACTTCAGATGATGAACCATTCCGGATGATCATGCTTTTAAAGCATTTCCAGGGGTTATATTTTAAAATATGATATTTATAATAACTGATCATCATTCATTTCAAATCAATCAAAAATGTGGTGAATATTACATATTATATCAATACAAAAAACATTTATATTATGTATTTTGCCCTTTTTTAGCTTATTTTTTTATATATTTATTCAGCAGGGAAACTTCCTTATTTGAAACGATAATTATGCCAAAAAAGATAAGATGGCAATCATCCGAAAGAGCAAAAGTTAACTTTTTTTTGATATGTACTATATTATATTATGTCATGTATTTCTGTCACGGTGGTTCTGGTTTAGTAACGATCATACAGTGGATGAATTTTTAAATTCGATAATCTCAATGCAATGATCAGTACGGAAGCCACATAATTTATATATTTTTTTATAAAATCTAATATATAAAAAAAATATCTTTGTTTGTTCGTATTTGATGCGCTGCCATACCGTTCATCCGATTGCAATAAAACTTTGTCAACTTATTGTTTACACTTGTGGAAAGAATATAGGTATAATAAAAATATTTTTTTGTACGAAATTTGTTATGCGAGACGTTTAACGTTTGCATAACGTTGGCGCATATTGATCTGATGGTTGCTAACGTAAATAAAGCTTTATAACTGTCGATTTGTTGTGTATTTGCCAAGTGTTCGGTCTTCGGTGGACTATACGGTGAGGCGGTAAGACACAAACGTCATCATTTCAATTCATACTTTTTTTGTGACATTGCAACGCATGCCAGATAATCGTCAGTAGCTTCAAAACTCAATCATTGATATAATATAATAAATAAAAACTTTAAATATTTCTCTGTAACATAAAAAAAAAATTGAACTAATGTCTTCTATAATGTTTGTGGTATTTACTTTTAAAATAAGGTAGTTTCAATGCCGCGCTTTGTATCTTATCGGGGGTTTTATGAATAATTTTATAACATGATTATGTATATTATCATGAATAATTAATTTAATATGATTAAGCTCAGAGTGAATTTACGGTATGATTGCATCGTCGAATAAACTTGATATTACGGAAGCATATTAGAAATGCTCGCAACATCTAAATTACAAACTCGGAAAGTTTCATAAGTGAAATAGTTGTGGAATTAAACCGCGCACAAAATCGATAGTTTAGAATCTCAAGTTGGTCCAACAAATTGATAATGACGATGGTAGACGAACATTTCATCAGGTATGTCGGGTTAGCTTGCGGATTACCGAATTTAATTATGTTCAGCTGAAATATCGATCCACTGTCCGAAATTGTTTTCCATACTAAAAGCTCGAGCGATACGATATTTTAGTCGTCGAAAATTTGACATTTCCGAAATACTACACTCAATAGGATAGTTTAAAATCAATGATCACTCACACATATATAATATATCGCCCATTTAATCAGCATTCGCGACGCAGATTGGTGCTCCAGTAATTGATTTGTGGTTTCGTACTTTGAGAGCATACATCCCCAGGTTGATTATTAATTGGGTAAACAGCTTCCACCATTGATTAATGTAATATATAAAGCATATGCTCGTTGTAAATTGGTTTCCATGCGAAAGAGTGTAAATAACGTCCTTATGTCGTTTTCGACGACGTTGCGATTTTGGTACTCGAGTTCTAGGTGTTGCGCTATTCCATGCAAATGGGCTCTTAAACACGATGATCGTATTAAAACCCACCTTGTTTTACAGAGTTGCAAATGTAGTATTATCACCATATATTAAAGATGCAATCTCTCTGTATTGCTTGATAGAATATTCGCTTAATTGGATAATTGGTCATTTAGATGCCGATGCAGCATTTGATTCCAAGCACAAAATTATGGCTAAAAGTCCCAATTATTGATAGTATTAAAAGCGATTACATATTCAAGCTTAAGCCAATTTAATAAGTAAATTAAAGCTATGCTAGTTATAAAATTAATTATAAATTTTAATTCAGTCGAATGTTATCAATATCGATGATATGACGAGGTGAATGTATTGATAATTAATATTGTACTTAATTAAAAAACGCTTGGCACTCAAAACATCCATTTGATTGATAAATTATAATCCTGAAATGTACCACAAAATTAATGACGAGGGGTGTTGGGAGTAACTATGACAATTGATTGATGGGATATAAGACCCTTCCAGTTTCGCCATATTTTTGAATAAGGATACAAGTTTAAAGTTTTATGTTGCCATTATATTGTATAATCTATCCTAATATGAGGATATGATTAAAAACAGAGTCTAAATATTTTTTTATCCAAGAAAAACCCTTATATGAAAATCATTCACGCCCAATAACGGATATTGTACGGATTTTTTTATGCTGTTGAAGGTTTGTTGTTGGTTCAATTTCATTAATCGAATGATGAACTTACTTTGGCGGATTTAAAATATGCCTCGTATATAAGGCGCAATTTGTATGAATTAAGACACTCCGTTTGTTTGACTAATTTAATGCCCGCGGCCATAATGCATTGTCTGGCCAATTTCAGGCTGTAAATTTGGCGAGAAATATTTCTTATTCGAAAATTTGTCGAACACAAAAGGTAGTAAAACATGAAATATATTCGAGTCCCACCGCTTCGACTAGGTACAAAAACGGGCCTGGCTCCTTCCCCACAAAAGGGCCGAGTTGGCAAATCACGCAAAGACGATGTAAAATTTTCCACTTTCCAGGGGGTTGAAAATTTGCATAAATCTCTTGTTTTCGATCAGCTTTATGAGACGATGGAGCGTGTTTGTTCGAGGGTAAGCAGTTTCTTCCTCCCCATAATGGTTTGCGCTTTACCCGGAATTTGAGCTTTTTTCATGTTCTTGAAATATGTCAGACTTCCATATCAACGAATAGCGACTCTTATTTGACCGAATTTATTCCCCGCAAAAATCGTTATCTTGAGATACTACCAAACTACTCGAGGCATAAATCTCGAACGGCGACTTTGAGTAAATACTGCGAAAAAATAAACACCCGATACTAAAATAGCGCTCAACGCTTGATATTGGAACTTAATTACTCCTCTCAATTCCTCACGCCAATATGATCATGTGAGAATATGCCGATACTTAGTGAAACAATCTTCGATGATTAATAGGTCAATTATGAAGCCACAACCAAAGCCATGGTTTACCATTAGCCTTCCACTTCATCTTTGGGATCTTCCTCTGAGTAATATTATCAAATGCTAGTTCAAATATTTAAGCAATTGGGATTCGTGCTTAGAGCTGCTCCAAATTTACAATGTTAATGTCGCTTCTAAATGCATGGGAAATTATTTAAAATTAAATCAATAAAGATATTAATTATTTTGGCTATTATATGGCATTCAAATCCATAACTTTAATTTGAAACGGATCGCCATTTCGGCGTATTTGAGAAATATCAAACTGTTCGTAACAAAACCGATTAATCATTTTTAACGCAACACTTTCAATAGATAATCCGCAAAACAATTAAGGAAATAATTGAAGACTTGAAGTGTTAAAATTGTATTATTTATTCGGGCTGTCATCTTTAAATAATGCGCCAGACCGAATGTTACCAATTTAAAGCGACATATTTTTGTCAGATTTAATTTTTAGACAAAATTATAGTATTTAATTCATATTTTTAGTGTTTAGAATATATTGTAGTATGTATTTAAAATATATTTTATTCATAATTCGTAATATAGATATATTAACACATTCCCGTCGGGTTACGCATATTTGCGCCTTTCGGTTACTATCGATTAGGGCTTGTACAAAACCCGACAATCTTTAAAACCGGTTCTCAAATTCTCAAACAGTCAATAACCACTACAAAATATGTAGTCATTATCTTCTTCAACTATTTCTACACACTCTTCAACATTTATTTCTGCGGCGAGATTAGGATACATCCTTGTTAATATGCTTGCACTCATTTTAAGAATTTCAATTTTTGAAGCAAATGCAAACACACTATTTCTTTTCGATATACTTTTGAGTTTTTGAAAAAAAAAAGTGAAAACTTTTTATGGTAAGCAAAAAATTTAAAATGTTTCACTTCCGATTTTGCAGAATTCATTGATGCCTAAACATGCTGAATGTTGGTGAAAGACTAAAAACATAATAATTTCATAACATCGAAAAAAAATTGATATTTGGGAATTCCACTTTTTTCGATTATATGATAATAGTGAATGACTTCATCGTGAAAGTTGATAAACAGTCCGCATATCCTGTCGTCTAAGGGTGAGAATTTCGTAGAGGGTTCGCTTTTTATTCCATCTTGCCTATTGAAAAGATAAGAAATAATTGCGAAAAAGGTTCAAAACCAGTTAAAAACTTCTGAGAAGAAACTTTTCTTACCTACACCAACGTGTCGTCACGCTGAGTGCAAGATCATGTGCTATCAAGTGAAAGATTTAATATTTTTCGTTCAAAATTCTTAGAAAATGAAAATTTAATTTTTATATTCAAAACCGAATTTTCAGCATCAAGAAACCGGTTTTCGAATATCACAATTTTTGCCTAAAAACCGGGGTTTCAAAACCATCAAGACCTTTTTAATGTCATAAAGAGTATGCATCGAGATAATTTGGATAAAATAAGAAATAGATCATCGACAATAACCGAAATTTAGAAAAAAAAAAAATAATTTGGGACTGTTTAAATCAGCGGTTCTTAAACTGGGATCCGCGAACCCCTTGGGGTCCGCGAAGTCATTGCCGGGAGTCCGCGAAAACATAAAAAAAACATTTATCTATACTTTAAGATGATATTTTCGTAGAATTATGTAAAGAAAACATTATAAGAAAATCTATTTTGGCCAATATTTGATCAAGAAATCTTTGTTTATTTAAAAATTAAGTCTCAAGAACGACGTAAAATGTTGGGTTGGGGTCCGCCAAAAAGAATGTTCAAGAAGGGGTCCGCGAAAAAAAATTTGATCAAAAAGGGGTCCGCGAAAGAAATTTTGTTCAAGAGGGGGTCCGCGGACTATATAAGTTTAAGAAGCGCTGGTGTAAATCATATTGCATCTGCTATCGTTGAATTACAACCGCGCCCTTTATTCTGGTTTAGATTTTTGAAAATATTGAATTCGTTTTTTTGCATTTTTCCAATGTTTTGACATTTAAAAATACATTCTTCAAAAGAATTTCCAAAATTTCGGCCAAAATAAGGCCTAAAAATGACTTTTTTTTAGTTAAGGACTATAGTGTCATCTTTACAAATTATCAATTATATTGTTGGAAAGAAAAAATCTACACAGAACAATAATGACATTGACATTGAGTATACTATTTCTTACGCATCGAAAATCGCAACGACAGTTTGTAATTAAAATACATAATTAGTATTTCTCTAGTGCAGCGCTTCTTAAACTCATGTAGTCTGTGGACCCCCTCTTGAGCAAATTTCTTTCGCGGACCCCTTCTTAAGCAATTTTTTTTCGCGGACCCCCTCTTGAACAAACTTTTTTTGATGGACCCCGTTCCAACCCTTGTGACTTCATCTTTCAAATAAACAAACATTTCTAGTCAAATATTGGTCAAAATAGATCTTTTTATAAGGTTTTCTGTAAATAATTCTACGAAAATATCTTATTCAAGTATAATATATGTAAATATTTTTTTATATCTCCGCGGACCCCCAGCAATGACTACGCGGACCCCCAGAGGTCCGCGGACTCCTGTTTAAGAACCGCTGCTCTAGTGGATATCTGGCATTTGAGATGCCAGATGTCAGACATCTTTAAAATTTTACCAATGATGCAAAGACTTTCTTTAAATGTTACCAAAAATGCTATTTTTAATTGCCTTATTATTTTCCTGTATATTTAATAACTTTTTTTATGCGATTTTGGAAATATTTAATATAGCTGCTTCATAGTTATGCGGTGTTTAAAATACACGGAACGCACCTTCAGTTTTTCTTTGTAAGTTATAGCTTTTTTGTGCGATTTTCCGCGGAACGCATCTTCCGTACAAAAAAAGTTTAAATGTTTTGTACTTCCTAGAACGTCTTAGTCTTGCAGAGTGATCACATGATTGATGTTATTGCGAATATTTTATGTATTTTTGACACAAATCTTTGATGTAAACGGCTTTAAAATGTATAAATATGTAATTTAGCTCATCTAAAGTGTGTTTTATATAATATATATTTAAAATTTATGTAGAAATATGATGTAGGTTTTCCTTGCTTAATATCCGTTCGGTTACGCTAGGATTTTGATTCGATTTTTGTTGCATCTTTCATATGACAAAGAAGTCGAAAAGTCTCACAAAGGAATACTTCTCTGCATAAGTCTCGCTGCATTTTCGATTTGAATGCAAATAAAAGACATTGGATTGGAATTTTATTGCAGTTCAGGAGAGATATGCTCATATTTGAGCAAATTTATGAAAACTCTCCTCGAACAGTCGTATATTCTAGATTATAAATCTCATTTCATTCCATTGTACGTACATTGATTCAATATGCAATGTTTAACTGTTGAAAAATTTCATGTATGCCAACATAAAATTGTCAAAGTGCCACTTGGACCATTTAATAAATTGTCGATTAAAAATGTACGCAGGCAAATATTTGTTCGGTCGTCTCGCAGCCCCTTCATAACGAGCTATGAATATATAAATCCGACCCCATCGTCAAAACGGTGTTTGGTTTCTGAGTCGGTTAAAATTTAATGGTTGTCTGGTGATCAGGGCGACGAAGAGGTCGAAGGTCCAACAACCATTTGCGGATTCTTGTTACGCGAAGCCCAATAATGGGATCTGCGAGGAGGTCAATCCTTCGGGTCTGACCCTTCCGGCTGTTGAAGATCATCTGACCGGAAATATATCGGCTATTTGGGTAGTATCTCTGTGTTTTACCTGCGCTACAATAATATAAAGAAGACTTATGGACAGTCGTTAGGGTCGTTCTCTCGAATGCCATAAATGAGGGTCAAAAGGAGAAATGGCGTGTTAGTCGAATGAATCTGGCCGTATATTGTCCGTTTAGTTTGTTTGTGTCTTTGTGCTTCTCTGATTTTGTGATCTGAAAATTCCTCTTTCGATTTACATCCAGATAAAATTTGCAACAAAGGCAATTTATGTTTTGCGGTTGAAATTTAAAATTCTAACCCAATTATCTATCCCCAATATCATAGATGATGAGATTTTACTATGTAATCGTGCGTATCATCTTTATTACACGGGCTTATCCTTCAAATCTCTCAAGGGATGTGCGATACCTCATCGACAACAAACGAAGAACCTATCGTATATATCCTAATATTTTTTAAACAAGCAAAATATCTTTTGACATGCATTTTTCGACACTTTTGACAGAATCAGGATCAAGATTGAATTCATAATTCTAATTAATATTAAAATTAACTTGTTTGCGTAAAGGCACTGTGGAACTGCAGCACCCCCTATTTCCACTTAAAGTCAATAGCAATCCTGTATGTTCCATATCAGTATCCGATCGAACTGTGTGCTTTACAGTTCCAGCGGCGTGCTGTTTGACTATAAAGGTGTTTGACTCATAAAGGAAGCTGCACGCAAGGCTGCGAGGTAGAAAGAGCACTGTCGCTTCCACAGTGCCGACCCTGAGATGTTGGTGTTTTATTTGAACATTCAACATAGCATAAGACAGAAAAATGTGATGCGTGTTATTCCATGTGAGTCGAGCATTCAATTTTTATGAAGAAAGTTTTGAGGATCTTGAGAAAAACTATCAAAATGTTTGAAGGCATGAACATTGAATATAATAATACAATTCATCGAACTTATTATTTTATAATTATAATTATTTTTTTCTTCTTCAATCAAAACCACTACCGTTTTTATAAATTTACATTTTTTTATTATCTAATAAGTTGATGGTTGCAAAATAATGTTTAAATTTAAGCTACTTCGAAAGAATATATATTTTTATGCGACTTTTCGCTGAGTCTTTTATAGAACCATTGCCAACCATTCCGACATGGTTTTTCATATCGTATATATGTTTTTAAAAATGTGCTCGTCAGTCACACCTCTTGTAGATTTGAATTCAAGATTATTGAGTTAGATTACTTTAGATGCGATATGGCAAATTGGTTTGAACGTCACGAAAAGTGAAACTCCAAGCGGTAGTCGAACGGAAGATAAGAATAATTATTTGTAGAGTGTCTGTATCCGATGCATATATCATAGAGACGTCTTCGGTTTTTAGATACAGATTTTTTCCCTGATTTTGGAGTGTCCATTCAGAGATCTGGTCATAGACGCAGACCATGTTCTGTGGACATTTGAAGTGTCAGCGGTCTGAAAGGCGGACCGGTTGGACACACAAACCTTGTGGCCACTCCCTCATATTTAAGGGTATTTAAGGCTTTTTGTGTAAACTATCAGGAGAAATGCATCTCCGAAGCTTTCTACGATCTCCATGTTCACGCAAACCAAACCAGAGGTGGTGGATTGGTGGCTCGCACCAAATGAGGTTGCGAGCGAGACTGGACTTCCCCTCACCCACAAAAGGGGTATATTTATCTATTTATTTTACCTAATCTTAATTTATGATATAAATGTATATATCTAAGCTAGTTTTTGGCATGATCCGGAATAGCGGAATCAACATACAATTTGGGTCAGTGGAGGGTCCCCATATCATAGACGCTACGCGCATGCGCCGCGCCACTATGTGCGTGCATCTATATGTAACACAAAACAACTATCAGACCAGTAGCGCGTCTATTTTATTAAATATTACACAAACACAACTTCATTTTTAGAGAGAATTTTTAAAACATTTCTTAATTTTATTTTAAAAATCATCATTTCATTCAAATAAGCATAGATTTTTATTCCATGTGTAGGAAGAAATAATTGTCATTATCGACCATGGAGGTCTTCTTTGTACACAATGTCGTTTCTATTTACGCCCAAAAAAATATTGGATATTTACAGAGCTTCATAAAACCTTTGATGTATTCAAATGTATTCTATACAAAAAGTAGACCCATGTTTGCCACGGAAGACAAGCGAAATGAAAAATAAAGCACCGGGACTAATTTGGACGGACCCGCTTGTCATTCAGTGACCCATGTGCCTATATAATTATTTCATTAAAATTAAATACGCAAATATGAACGAAAAGTGGATCCTTTTGCGTATTTTTAAAAATAAAATTGCGGCAAAAACGAAGGACCTTCGACGCGATTCGTTCGAGTGTTGAGCTTATTTTCGACGTTCGATGAGCTTTTAAGCACTCTTGGGGCCATGGAAGTAGACCGCAAACCGTCTGGGATGTATTATTTTATTTTTAAAATATTGTTTTGTTATCCAAGAATAACATTTGTCTCGTCGAGTGAAATATTAACCGGCAGCTGTCTCCAGCGTCCGGAGTGGTTTGGGCTCTTCCTTACTATTGTTTCAAAGTCAATATCTGTCTAGCGTGTTGTAATTACTGAATACCTTTAAAGGAAAATGTGGTAACAATTATTTTCTTGTCAGGATATGTATTTTCATTCTACTTGTTGTATAAATAACATATGGATAAGCATTATTTGTTCCAAAGCTATTTTATAAAAGGATGATTTGATCACAATTGATCCTTTAAACCGGATTAAATGACGCATTCGTCAAATGTTTAGGGATAAAAAATGTACTCAACCATTCCCATTCCCTTATCGAATTAAAATGGAATGCCATGATAATGTTTTGATGGTAAAAAATACGTGTTTCTTGAACCGTGTCTCGATACAATATTACTATTTGTCAGTCCAAAATTGTTATTTTCTTCTATTTTTCATAACATTATCGATATAACATATTTATTTAAAACTGCTGGTGAATACTATGATACTATTTCCTTTTTAATTAATTTACTACGCGGTCCAATTACAAATACAATATGGAAACACCGCAATTATACTGTGCAAGTTTTCCGAAATTAAGTCCGAAGAAAGTCGTCTTAAATATTCATCCAAAATAAGGCGAACTAAATAAGTATAAAAGTTCTAGCCGAAAGCTTCCAAGTGTGTGAGTTGAGAACTCGTATTGAGTGACGTTTAAGTTTTGTGAGGAGTTTCGGAACTTTTGAATAATTAAATAAATGGAGATAATGACTTATAAGTATGCATATTGAAAAAGGACGCTTTTATTGTATTAATTTATAATATAATTGGAAATTTGGAAGTTAATAAAATAATCCGGTCGTCGAATTAAATCTTATATTGATAAATACATTGCATAGCGAAGTCAATAAATTCGACTATTATAAAGTGGCGATTATGTTAGTCGAATCGACTAATATTAGACACTTTGAGCTGACCGAAATTTGCGCTGATTGAAAAATAAACAGTACTTTAACGCTTTGACGGACACAGCAGTCATTTTTGATATGTTGCGTCAGTAGACAATACTTGCGGACACTTCAAATCTTATTTTACATCACATCGACGAAACTCATCAAAATGAGATGTTTGCATTGTATGACGAACAAGAATGTCAGGATGTCAATAATAAGATCATTTGCTGACATCGTTGTTTCGAATTTTCAAAATGAGTATTCTCCATCGGAAGAAGATTCTTTAGATGAATCTCTTATTCTTCTTTGAGGGCGATTGTGGCTATGGTAATACACGAAAGGGAAGAAAGCTAAGTGTGGCATCAAATTTTATGAATTGTGTTCCCCAAATGGACACAACCATAATATAGTAATCTATAGAGGATGGCTATTTGATAACGAACTCAAGGGAACCAAAATCAATGCCGATGTAGTCCATTTATCTACAAAGGTCATCATATTTTTTTTGGATAATTTTTATGATGATATTTCATTATGTACTAAATTATTAGGAAAAAAGGACACATACAACAGGAACATTGCGTGCAGTAAACCCTTTTCGTGTAATTTTGTAAATGTGTACTTTTTTGTTTTAATTATGGCTAAATATTAGGTTGAGTCATAAATAGTTGCCGGCGAAAAGAAACTGTAATGATTATTCGGTTTTATCCTTGATGAGTATCATTAGTATCATAATCAAAAAGTGAATTTTCGTCATATAATGCTTTGGGAGTTTAAACCAGGCAACAGGGATATGGCTATGGATAAAAAATATGCGATTTATACGGTGAAGGAGCAGTAAGTCAACGGACGGTAAGAAATTTATATTTAAAATTTTGCTCAGAGATGAGACCCTGAAAGATGAATCAAGTGCAAGTCGCCCTTCCGACTTTGACGAAGACATTTTAAAGATGTTATTAAAGTAATATCAACAAGAGAATTGTCAGGGAAGCTAAATATGTCACAATCAACTATTTGATAGCATTTGGAAAAAATGGGAAAGGCTAGCAAATTAGTTGTGTGTGTGCCACATAATCTTAGTGAAGGCATTAAATAAAATCGCATGTCTCTTGCCACAAGTCTCAAGGCAAAAAATTGAGCCATTTTTTCAAAGACAATATTCATGTAAAAAAAATCATATGCATGGTGAGATTATCGAGACATAATCCGCCACGAATTTATAAATTGAAATGAAACAATCAGTGCCGATAAATACACTCAACAGCTACAACGTGGTCATATAAAAAACACCAAATTCTGGAACTTGCAGTATATTTTAAATGGAAAAAATCAAAGATATTTTTATTTTTGTTATTGTCTAAATCTGCTAAATTTTATAAAAAGGGTATTGATAAGTTAGCAGTAAAATGGGAGAAAGTTATCACCAATAATGGTGAATATTTAATAGAGTAATATAGCTTTGTTATTTGCTAAAAGCTAAATAAATGTTTGAAAATAAATCGGCAATTATTTATGACTCAAGCAAATATTTGTGTAATTTTCGCAAATTTGTAAGCCTCGGAATCACTCCACATATGCAAATTGAATATAATACAATAAAAATTGAATACGCTCCTCTGCAATAATAAAAACACTTGAAAACAAGTGCTTTTCACTCCTATTACTCTGAGAATTGACATGAGGTAGATAACGCTACTGACAGACAATCAATGTCGTTGATTCAAAATAATATGAAGTAAAAATAACTGTGTATTTTAGCGATGGTTTAACTCCACTTTTACGTTTATGAATTGCATCAAAAATCGGTGTGATTACCATGTCCGTCAAAGCGTTACTCAATTATTTGATACTCAAGTATGTTTAAAACATTTAAATGAGGTTTGTTAGAAAATAAACATAATTTTTATATTTGGCCAATGATTAAATCATTTAGTTTCATGGGAGAATTGTGGTTTATAGTTTTATTTTACAAAAAACTCGATGATTTACATCTTTTGGCCCAATGATTCAGGCGAATTAATGGGTGTAGAATGAAAAAATATCAATATTTTTTGTCTAATCAGTGTGACAGCCATGCTTGATTTATGTCGACCAATTAATGAGTGTTCTTTGTTGCTTTTTATTATATTTCTGTTCATGCACGTTCTCCAAGGAATTGAGTCTTATGGAATTTTGTTGTGGAGTTATTAAATAAATTTAATTTAATGGAGATGGATTTGATTAATTTGAGCTTTCCGAGTGTCGAAAGAGGCACGGAATAGCACCATTATGGGGGAAGAAAAAATCGTTACTCATGCATCGCTTGATTGTGTGCTTTTGGTCGAAATTAAGGATCGGATATGAAATAAAAGGACTCTACGAGCTTTTCGGATTTGTACACCGTGACAAAAAAAAGTTTCGAGCTTTTAATGCTTTTAATGGTCTAATTGTGTTGGCTCCGTTTCAAGCGTTTTTTAACATCACTCCAAGGAAGAGTATTGCACGATATTATCTAGCAGTGGACAAAAGCTTTTTCGTACAACGAATGCATCCTTGTACGGATGGCTTTTTCGACAAAATAGGAATAAAAAAGCTCCGTTCGGAATTTACGCCCGCAATATCGCTTGCAGGTGCTGAAACAATTTTCGGAAGATAAGAATGTATCAAATTTCGTTTCTTTGTTGCGCGATTTTATTTCCATTTAGGGCCCGGTGGTGACACTTCCGTCTCCCGCAGGAATTCAGGGAAGGGTAGTTTTTTTTTCTCGGTTCAAATCACGCATTCCGAAAGTAGGATTCGCATATTTTCACGTATTTCGCTTTGACTTACTTCGCCCGAAGTTAATTCTAAGTACACATTTTTGCCGTAATTAATTGCCGAGTTATTTGGTCAATAATTAAATAAAAGTTTGTTTTCGGGGGGGAATATTAATTGCGTTCGGGCATGAGAGGGCTTCGTTGTATTTATTTGTGATCGCGAAAGGTTGTACACATTTTATAAATTGCTTTCGTAATTATGTGTACGCACAAACGATACGATAAAGATAATTTGCCTTTGAACTTTGTTGTTTCGGTAATTATTAAATTATTTGAGAATACACAAGCCCAAAGCCAGAATAAAGTACGGAGCTTTGAGCTCAACCTTGGGGCTTTTCAATAATTTCTTCATAAAAATACGATTGCAGACAGCCAAAATGATCTCTCATTGAACGGTTCATCAATATCCTTTTATTTTATCGAGAAACAGCACAGGAAACACAGATTTTTTTATAACTATTAAAAGATGAAAGTTGTAAATTTATAGATAGTTTCAACTTTGAACTATTTTTTATCGTTATTTAACAACAATGTCAAAGATGATTACAATCAGAACATCAGGGACATTTATCATCATAGCTAAATTAAATAAATAAGGAATTTCAATTCTTCATGAATTGTCGCTAATTGCATTAGAGTAATCAAACTTTTTTTTAATACAGGGTGCGGCAGGGAAACTTCCTTATTTGAAACGCGCACCCTGATAGAATAATTATTCTGAAAAATATTAAAATTGCATTCATTTGAAAGAATAAAGTCTAACGTTTTATCATATAGTAAAATATTTTTAAATATTCCTCTGTAACATGTAAAAAATAATTAAACTGATAAATAATCTCCTATACTGTTTGTGTTATGCATTTCTTAAAGGTAGTTTTTCTGCCGCACACTGTATTTCAATCATGTTGTTCTGATTATGATTGAACTGTTCATGCTCACAAATATGTCTTTTTCATAGAAATTATATTTATTTCAATATAACTATGGATGAATTCACCCAAGTCTTAATAACTATCATCTAACTATAAAGCTAGTAATAAAATAAAACACTTAACTTTTTTTTTGTGCGGTAGATGGGTTAAAATCTCACAAAAAAACGCACAAAAAAAGCTATAATACATATAGAAAAAGTGAAGATGCGTTCCATGGATTTAAAAACCGCATAACTTTGAAACAGCTATATAAAATATATCCAAAATCGCATAAAAAAATAATTACAAATAAATTATATAAAATGCAATATGATTTACACAGTCTCAAATTATATTTTTTTTCCAAAATTCGGTTAGTGTTGATGATTTATTTCTTATTTTATCCAAAATATCTCGATACGTACTTTTAATGAAATTAAGAAAAAAAACCCGCATAACTTCGAAGTCGCATAAAAAGAAGTTTGAGTGTATATAATATTATGAAAATCAATTGGATTAATTAAAATGAATAATTCATTAATGATTGTTTATGTCAAAATGAAACTTGGATAGTTGATAGCAAATAATCTACGAATTGGTAAATCCTTCGTTGCTAATTAATTGCTTTTTACATAAACCAAAATATGTTTTGTATAATGGAATTAATGTATTTTGTTATATGCTTGTTACGTTTGGGAGATTTTCCCCCCACAGTGCGAATTTTGAATATTGTCTGTACATATATGTTTATTTTTGTGTGGTGTTTCGCATACGTTAATAGAACGTATGCTGTTATTCTGTGTATCGAATAGGAATACTCGTACATTATTTATATCAATCAAATTGATTGATTGTGAAGGGCCTCGTAAGCTGAGGGATGCGACCCTATCAAAAGACGGATCTCATTATTGATACAGCGCCGAAATGTTTATAAACAGAATCACGCGATGAAAATTGTATTTTTACAGGTATTGAGTGCTTATCGATGTTATGTAGATTTTATCGGGGGCAAAGCCTATCTCGAGCAAGAAACTCGTTATGGGGGGGGATATTTTCGTCAATTTCTCCCGTGGATTTCATTGCTTTTTGTTTCCGGTTTCTTCTTCTCATACAGGCATCTAATTTTGCTTCACGTCACGACAATTTCGGTGGAAAATGAAAATTTCCCGCTTAGCATTTTTCGCATCGTAACTTTCAGCGAACTTCACCGCGAGGTGGAAAATTGTTTTCTCCATACCATCATCTCCCGGGGCGTTGAAGCACATTTTAAAAACTCTTTTTTCTTCCTGTGCTGTTTAGATTGCATTTTAAGCTTGGGATGCTCTCTTGCCGTATTGTTACACGATGTAGATATAAAATTAAAAAGAATGCTTTTATCACCATGTACGACACCTTTTAAAATAAACGATTTCCCCATTTTCCGTCAGACGGACTACAATTTTCTTCATAAATTAGGCTTCGTCCATTAAAAATGTACAAAACAATTCGGTTAAACAAAGCGTATTCATATCGTATAGATTGCTGAGTCCGAATGTTAAACAAAAATAAGCTGATTGAAATCATAAAATACATTAAGCAAGGCAGTTAAAGCTCAAAATGATCCTTAATGGTCAATTACTCTACAACAAAATATCCTTATGGTCATTAAGAGGCAAAATTTTGCTTTACGAATTTATGACTTTAATATTGTAAACGGTTCCAAATATATACATTTCTGAATATATGAAAATATTATTTTTTTATATTTGTATTATTAATTAGTTTTTCTTGTAAAATAAAGTTTAATTAGGAATAGATACATTAAAAACTCATGTAGATTGAAAAGAATCTTAAATTCAAAACGTAACAAAATTACTAACACGTTCGCGGACACGTCTGCATTATGCAGTTATTTTTCATACCAAAAATGACGCATGATACAATTTCTTATTATCAAGATTGAATATCCATCCATTTATTCATCAGAATATGATTTGGGACGAGAAATAAATAGTTTTAATGTAAGTCAAATAGACTTTTTAGTGAAATTCCTATAAACACAGTAGGATAAATTGGCTCGAACGTCACGAAAAGTGAAACTCCAAGGGGTAGTTGGAAAGAGATGGAGAATCATTTATAGCTAAGCATATATCATTCATATGCTAAGCGCATGCGATGTGTCGCTTCTATTGCGTATGTATCTAGCATAAAGCAATCACTAGACCAGCAGCGCGTCTATTTTATTATATATTACACAACACATATCTTCATTTTTTAGGAGCTAAGAATATTTACTTATATCGTGCAAGAGTTTTGGGTATTTAAAAATCAATTGTTCAAATCATGCGAAAAAGTCACTCAAACCTCTTTTTGTGCGATTTCGAAGTTATGCGGATTTTTTAAAATTTCATATCGAGATATTTTGGATAAAATAGGAAATAAATCGCTAAATTGCAAATGATAAACTGATCACCGCGACCTTTTTTTTGGTTTAGATTTTTGAAAAAAAAATGATTTCGTAATTTTTGTGATTTTTTTTGAGTTAGGGACTATAGTGACATCTTTACTAATTATGAATTATATTGTTGGAAAGAAAAAAAAATCTACACAGAACAATGATGACATTGACACTGGGTATACTATTTATTTCTAAGAAGTTTGTAATTAAAATAATTAGTAATTTTTAGTGGATGTCTGGCATTTGAGATGCCAGATATCAGACATCCTTAAAATTTTACCAAGGATACATGATGTCCTTTAAGGCCCGATCCACACTATGGTGCCAGTAACGGTTCGATCTCGCTCCGATCTCGGTCCGATCAAATATTCTTACACAAGAAACAATCAGAGTATTCATACTATCGGATCGTTCCAATCCCGTTTTTTGTATGAGAATATTTGACCGGACCAAGACCGAGAGCGAGATCGAACCGTTACCGGCACCATAGTGTGGATCGGGCCTAAATGTTACCAAAAATGTTATTTTTTAATTGTCTTATTTTTTTCTGTTTTTTTATTAACTTTTTTTATGCGATTTTGGATATATTTTATATGGCCGTTTCAAAGTTATGCGGTTCTTAAAAATCATTTTTGTGCGATTGTCAGCGGAACGTATCTATCGCACAAAAAAAGGTTTAAGTGTATATTGTTATCAATTAGATATACATTCTGATGACACTTATATTTGATTACCCATACATAAGCTATTCATATTATGAGGTTTTATCATATCGGCCATACAAATAAAACTGTTACTCTACGATATTCCCAATACGTATGGTACATTTTTAGCTCAAATTTCTTTAATATCGAGTGTATGCTGAGATAAATATTTGATTTATAATAGAAAATTTGACTAAAATTTCCATACTTCGATCCTGGATTTACATGCATACATCTGGGATGTGGATGTATATTATGCATATAGTTTTATATTTATCATCGCGCGTTTCATAAAACGTATTAATATCGCTGTTAATCTCTCACCTGAAGTATCGTTCGCGTTTAATAACCCTCGCTGTATAATTAAATTGAGAACAATAAAGCGGTCTTGCCGAGGGCTATTATAGGATGCACCAATTTATGACCTCCGAACAGCATCCTAAATCTTTCATTATCCCGCACCTTTGTCCCTATCGCCGGGGAGATAAAGGGAGCGATGATTTTATAACTCATTGCTATTGTTATGTAAATACGTTTATGCTCGAATCGCTTTCGCTGAAGGTGCTCGAAATTGAAAAAAAACGGCCGCCCCGGGCGCGCATTTGTTTGCACGCTTGATTGATGAACAATCAAGCCAACCGTGATACATTTCAATGGCGAGTGAATCCAGGAATCATTTTCTATCCCGACGATCATCCCCGGATTGATTCGAACCTACCAAAAAATAACCATTGGGTATTGACCATCTTAGTGAATTAATCATGTAAATCACTTCACTTCAAAATACGTTAAACTTTATTTTTACACAAACTTCATCAAAGCATTTCATAGCATTCTTTCAATTGGATAAAACCATCATCGCTTAAATATTTGTTCAGAATGGAATAATATTCTTAGAGCTTGGAAAATTTGCATTGAAGTGGAATATTTGCCGTCACTGGAGGTTGCATCTGACAACTTGAAGATGTCATAACCACGCCTTATCTGATCAATGTTACGGCATAGGAAATGGATATTGTGTACATAAATTTATATAATGCGACATAGATATCATTTCATATTAAAAAATCGTATTTATTCAATTTGCAGATAATGTAGACAATCTTATGCATAAGTTTTATTTGGCGTCAATTAGAGCTTGCCAAGTTTTTATTCAATCCATAGTAAGATTTGTTGCGAAAGTTTTGTGAACGTGTATGTATGCTTCAGTTGGTACGGCGACCCTGACACATCGTAATTTGATAACAAAGTCTCTATAAATGATCTCTATAAGATCAGAATCAGAATTTGTTTTAAGATTGAAATAATTTTAAATTAAATACTTAAGTAAAGAGAGACGAAATTTAAAATATGTTAAGATGAAAGTCGAACAGGTAATATTGCTATAAAAATGATTAATACTTGAATTTTAGCACTGGAAGAATTGCGTGTATCTCCTTCAAATCACATCGAAAATTATTCCTTTAATTAATCGCCTTTGGTATGTGAGTATTACATAGAAAATTGATATCGTGGAGTTATTTTCGTTGGAAACTACTAATTATAGTGTGTTTTTGAGCCTTAGAATAAATTGATAAATGAGCTTCATTTTCGCGTTAATCAAAGGAAGGATTGTTCGTTTGATTATAGGGTCATATATAGTCCATGATTTCAAGCGATTCTAATTATTGCTTGGAAGCTAAGTGATCATTTATGGAGAGCTTTATCGAAAGCTCTCCCTATAGGCAGTGCGGTTCCCGAAGGTGTCACTTGTGTGACCGTGCGAATTCACAAGTGGTCGAAAAGCTCGATGAATTCCCCGGGGGCGCAAAGTTGGCGCTTATAGAGCCTCCGGAGCTTTAGTGGGTTTACTTAGCACTCTGTAAACGGGAATTTCCACGTGGCACACGTGGAGTGCATCGCATGCATGCATGCGCATGTTGGAGCTTTATCAGTGCACCAGGCAACATTTTCTCTGACATCGTTATTATGTCGAGCTCTATGAACATTTCAACTTGGGTCCTATGCAATTTCGAGAGCGTTTTTCCACGCTCCATCTTGTGTCCTTTGTGTTTGGAGGTTTAATATTTTGAGCCACAAGAACAAACAAGTGGTGTGATTTTTCAAATTTTATCCTTTTTAAAAAATGCCAAGATCAAGTATTTGTATAGTGAGTTAGATCTTGAGCTCTTATTACGAAGGTTCAGCTTTTTTTAGTAAGTATTAATATTTCATATGGATCGTCTCAATTCAGATTTACGTTGATTTCCTGAATCTGAAAAATAACCACCATGAATATTTTATTGTTAGGACGGTGTACCGTTCACTAGAATACAGTTAAAGTCAGTAGGGATTGGGTGGAAGTTTAAAAGTTGACGTCGTACTGTTGGTCCCGAACCGCTCTGTTTCGCATAAGGGCTGTATGCCTCGCAATTGTCACAGCTTAACGTGAATAAAGTGACATAGAGAGAATACGATTCTTCAATTAATCCCGCTCGATTCCTTTTTTTTCCATAAGTAGCCCTTGATCGCCGTAGAAGCGTGGAAAGAACCACACCCTACTCGTAGGGGTGCGTTCGTCGCAAACCGGAGGACGCGGAGCCTGCCACGAGGGTGCTCTGCGGGCCCCTTGCGCCCCTAGGACCGCATGCCGGCTCTTCATGAGGGTCCATTCATGATGCCGCAACGAAAGAGCAGATCCACCAGTTGGAAATGGGCATCGTTACAATGGTGTCCCACTTCTGACACCATTGTCTCACTTCTGACACCTCGGTATTTCTTTTGTAAAAAATCGACACAACTCTTAAATCAGCAGACAGATTTAAAACGATTTTTTCTAAATATTGAGTTCTGATCAAAAAATGCGGTGAATAATTTTATTACAAACAAAGTAATAAGTTTATATGGACATGGAATTGATGGAATTAATCTTCTTCAAAGTACTATTCTTGGCTAGAGATTCACTTATCCAATCGTTGAATCCATGACTGGAAACATTTTTGGAAGGCTTCTTGGGAACTCCGTATGTTTGTCCAAGGGTCATAGCCATAGACCCAACTTTCATCTCCAGCTACAATTCTACCAATGAAGTCCGAATCTGTTTGAAGACAATCCTTCAATTCTGTGCAAACTGAAATTCGATTTTCCTTCCGCGACAGACGCGATAAACACGACCTAACTTGACACAGTCTGTCTCAGTAGATCAAACTATCGGACATATGACATGAAATGGATGTAGCATCATCAGTTGCGGCCCTAAAAATTCTTTCATCGTATATTTTGACCAGACCTCCTACACAACATATTTTGATAGAAATGGAAAAATATGTGGTATTTACATGTTATTTTTAATGCGCCAAAATCTCAAATTGTGCTCAAGTGAGCGGACCGGAATGTTTTAATATCGAAAATATATTGAGATTTTATCATCAATTATTTATCTTCCATTGATGAATTAAATCTAACACGAATTAATTTTAACAAAAAATGCAGGCAAATCAGGCCCGAAGCACTCCTTGATCTTATTCGCTTGATGCACTTAATTCTTCCATCTCAACAAGGTCTTAAGAAGTCATTTCGACACGACTAACTCTTCAATGTCAGCTTATTCCGCGTGATAAAAGCACCTTCCATTAAGTTGTTGAACAAGTACCGGAAGCTCAGCGTATTAAAATGTCTCGATGATGTATGCTTAAATCCACTATTTTACACAGAACTAAAATTAAGACTACTCATACAATGTCGTTAAATAGCCTTATGGTACGTGTGAATTTATCACAGTTCAGTTATCATCAATGTAAGCAATCCAAGTGTTCTATATATAGGTCAATGGGCACATCTGGGTTAATAACCGTCAGTTAGTGCATTGAGGTCATCTTGAATCTTGAGGTGCAGTGTCACACTATGAAACATATATTTAATTGAAATATTATTGAGGAATACTATTTTATGATAAATTATAATATTAAAACATATCGATCTGGAAGATGATCAGTTGAAAAATTTGATAGTTCGTATATTGGCGATGTATATAATAGTTTATTTTTAGGTATTAAATGGGTTTAATACTGCGATTAATGGTATGTTTAACCGCAAATTCCCGTTGCGTTAATCCGCAGTTTGCGGTTTGATCAGGTTGAGTGTGCATCTGATTTGATCCAACCTCCATCCCCTAACTGCATTCCTAAGCATGAATATATAGGCTTGATTAAAAAGCATGAAGTTTTTCACTGAAAATAGCTACCATCATGTCTCTTCGCTTTTATTCTTCCAGTCTTTCACATTGATTATCTCCCATTTCATTTATTCCCGGGTGCACTTGAAGCATCTTCACACCGCTGCACTATCCTCGTAGAGGCTCCCACTCCTCCCGCAGAATTGAGATTGCATTCGGCCTTTTGTGAAAGACTCACTTCAATTTTCGGAAGTGTTCTACACAATGGTAAAGCGGTCTTCTTCTATCTACGGCGGATGTTTCCGCCCTACGAAAAGGTATCGGGGGACCGCGAGGCTCGTCCCGCCCGATAGACACCGGTGAGCCTTTCAAAATATCGGGAAAAGCCCCTAAGGACGTGCCATTTCATTCCGGGGAATTTATTCGGATGTGGATTCGATGAGATGAAAAGTCAAATCGTATCATATTTACTGGCCATACATTCCTATAAAGCCTTTGAATTTACTGCCTGCATACGTCACTTTATTCCCGTTTTAAAGCCGTTTCATATTAGGAAACGGATACAGGAATAAAATAAACTATTTTTTTAAATTATACTACTCAATCTGTCAAATCACTAATCATATTCTTCAGAATTGACGATCGATACTCAATTTTTAAAAATACTGTCATTGATTGTTTGTATATATTATTTTCAAAAACTCATTCCACTTCTGACACCAGTGAAGCGTCGGAGCGGGGGCACTCTCGAGGCAGAGTCTCCGAGTGGCTACCCGCTCCCACTTGCTCGTCGAGATGGCCGCGCTGGTACACGAGTCCGTTTTTCTTTCGGACCGTGATGTATGCGTCGTGTGATCTGGCTGCGGGAAGGACGTCCTTCCCGTAGCTAAAACTAACTGATGACTCCTCCCGATTCCCACCTCTTGCGCATTACCACCCAACTGGCATTCATTCTCATTTAATTTTGTGATTAGAATCGAGAGTGACATTAAACAATTACAACCCATCAACGCTTTGACGGACACGTCTGCATTATTCATCTTTTTTAGTATGAAAAAATGACGCATAAGGCAGACGTGTCCGCCAACCCGTTAAATAACTCGATTAATTTCATACGAAAACACAATAAATCCGCTTTATTCATGAAAATATTTTTATTTAATTTAAAACTATGAATAAAAATCATTATTTTCAAGGAGATTTTCTTATCAATATGTCTTACTAAATATCAATATGCCACCTTGAGATCGCTCTGGTACAAGTTCTGAAGACATCGAAATCGAACTATGTTAAGGCGAATATGAAATTGAGATTCCTGAATCCGAAATTATAAAGATTGAGGAATCTTTTTACAATGAAGGTGGTTTTTACAATGATGGTGTTAAAGATTTAGGGTTAACTTCTTGTATATCTTAAAGGCAATTCAAACAATTCTAATTGAGTTAATTTCATGAATGTTACAAAGAAAGATATTTGAATTATAGATGCGATGCATCACAATAGAGAGCTTATTAAAACCAAACAATAATCACAATTCACCAGCTGTGATCATTGTGAGTTCTAATCGATACATGGTTATTGTTGGCGGCCACCTATTGTTCTTGATGAATGTATTATCTCCACGTCTGTTTTGCAGAGATAATAATTGGAGTATTCGAATCCTCGAGATCCTTGCAAATGCAAGGATTAATCAATTTGCATCACAGAGACGCCGTGCATATAGTTAAGCGCAGATCCTTAGTTTATGATCCTCGACTAATATCACCCCTCGTGTTGTATTGATTTATTCGTTGATTAGACGGCAACACGTGTCGCGGTAAATGCGCAGGTATCATAAACACGCCTCGTCATCAAGGGGTAGTTTATCAGATTTGGCGATGGCCGAAATGGCTTCAACCCACCCTGGGTCTCGGAAAAACCGAATAATTAACGCACGATTTTCATCACTTTGATTTTATCTCCAGGTGATTCGATTCGAATTGTAAGCCGTAATCGATTTTGGTTGGTTGTTGTTTAAAGAATTAGGGCAATCATACGAAAAACGTACCCTTTAATAATCAAAGTTTTGATCATATGAATCTGGGACTTTTGTCTCATTTCAGGCAACATTTAAAATCCCTGTAAACAATGATTTAGATCAATGGCCCTATGAAATTTTCAATAAATCTTCAATTTTTAAGCGTTAATCAGAGAGAATGTGCTGAAATAATCTGAAGAAATGATGTTAGAGTTGACCATGAGTTGATTTGTTGCGGTTGAAACTTTCCATCCATGTTTCATATCATAATATGTCACTTCCTAGTTTTAAAAGATCGAAACAAATTACATATTTAGAATCCTGCAAAACACAAAATCCGATAATACAATAGTTAGAGTATATAACCATAACGCTAATGTATGGGGAAAAAAATTTGTAGTTTCTCCGTCTTCGTTGTATACATCATAGAAACGCCACGCGCATGCGTAATGCCGTCTCTGCTATGTATGTATATGTATCATAAAGTAACCAGTGGTTGATTGCCTATTTTAATATTTATTACACAAATACAAACTAATCATTTAATCTAACATTTGTTTTATTAACAAATATAAAATAATGTATAAAATACATTATTCCTAGGAGTTAAGAAGTTTAATTTCTATCTTCGAGAGTTTCACGCATCTCACACGATGATGTACACTCAAACATTTTTTTGTGCGATTTCGAAGTTATGCGGTTTTTTTTTAACAATTCTTTATTATTTATATTTATTTCATTTTTCGGGATATTTTGGATAAAATAGGAAATAAATCATCAACACTTACCGAAGTTTGGGTAAAAAATTATAATTTGGGACTGTGTAATGCTTATATTTCATCTGCTATCGCTGAATTACGATCACGCCCTTTATTCTGGTTTGGATTTTTTAAACAGTCACCATTTTGTAATTTTTTTTAGTTAGGGACTTTAGTGACGTCTTTACTAATTATGAGTTATATTGTTAGAAAGAGAAAATCTAGACAGAGCAATGATGATATTGACACTGGGTATATTATTTTTTTTGAAGAAGAGAGCGATTTAGAATCATATCAAAAGGCAACGAAAATTATGATACAGCGATGACAGTTTGTAATTAAAATAATTAGTATTTCTCTAGTGGATATCTGGAATTTGAGAAGCCAGATGTCAGACATCCTTAAAATTTTACCAATGATGCAATACGTCCTTTAAATGTTACTAAAAATGTTATTGTTTTTCCTGTTTTTTTTTATTGAATTTTTTTTGTGCGATTTTGGATATATTTTATATAGTCGTTTCAAAGTTATGCGGTTTTTTAAATCCAAGGAACGTTTCTTCACTTTTTCTACGTAAGTCATAGCTTTTTTTGTGCGATTTTCTGCGGAACGCATCTACCGCACAAAAAAAAATCTTTAAGTGTATTGTTCTTTTCGTATTAAAAACGCATAGTTTTGATGTATTTATTATTGTTTTGGTAGAATGTAAAATTTTGCGCTTTCTGATTTTGTGCAGAGAACTAAAATTCATCTAATTTGATTTTTTAGCGCTACACGTCCATAAAGTCCATATAAATACAGAATGCTTTTCACTATTGACACATTAGATGTTCTGGTTTCATTCATTTTTACGGATAATTGAGAAGGTGACGGATGACGTTTTCTTTGGTATCCATAGTAGATTTTGGGTGGCGCGGTCTTTTCCTGTCTTTCAAAGTCCCAGTCTCCTGGTGTCTTCTAATGGCATAATGTACACCTTTGTTAAAAAAATGTATAGCGGGTCTGTCTATCCAAAATCTTTCTATATTTTTTTACGTTTGTGTTAAAATTTGAGTGTATATTATGATGTTTTGATAAATATAAGGGTTCTTCATTAAAAATAGGGATAAAAAAATATTTTTCATGGTAAATTGTTATGGTTTTCTTAAATACTGCATATAATGTTAGATGTTTCTCAATTTGTTTTCGGTATTGAACATACATGTATTTAAGATGTCATCATATTTATGAATTTAATTTCACCAAACACATTTTTGCTGTATGCTTTTTTCTTAATAAAAAAATAGCATTCAACAGCGAGAAAAATATTTTGGGAATTTCAGCAAAATTTGTGATGATGTTCGATTTTATCTGATGCTAAGAGTTATCATTTCCCCCAAAAAAATGTTTTATTTGATTTTATTACGATCAAAATTTCCGTCGCGCGTTGTCATTTCTAACGAATTCGTCGAGGGGTTGTCAGTCTATCCGTTTTATTGCTACCCCCTTGTGAAAATATTGAGACAAAATAGTCTGGCGATGAAATGGCAGAACGGACGGCTGCTTCATCACGACATGCATCACCTCTCATGCGGCAAATATAGCGGCTGAAAACTTATACGTCATATGGCGACGACCTTCATATTTGTCTGACGTATGGACCCCTCCCCCCTAAGTTTAAGCGGGTCGTTACAATAATGGAATTTGCACGATTAGGGCCTGCGACAAATGAAGGGATGTACTTTATGAAGCTGAAATTATATGATGAACATGCGAACGATTAGCTGATTGATTTTCCGGCTGTTGAATACAATCATATATGTCTATCATTATTTATATAAATATGCCATTATAATAATATTTGGCACTTTGTAGAATATCAGTGTTCAAATGTGCAAATAAAATAATTGATTCATATTCGATTTGATGTCAAAATGAAACCCGGACGGCCGATTTTAACACTCAGAGACCACGTAATCTCGTACTTGCTTTGAAGTTGATTCAAAAATTTTCTACTGCTAATGTGATATAATTTGAATTCAAAAATGAATAACAGCCATGTAAGCCAAGTACGCAACTTGCAAAAATATTTGAGCATCTGGATGTTGCGTCGTTTAACGCTTTTTTGCGTTGTAGCTCTATATAACTGCGGTTTCGTAGCGTTGTTTTACAACATGCGAAATTGAAACAAAAATTCTTCCCGGATTTTCGCGGAATCGAAAGAGGATTAAACCGGATATATAATAATCCAGGCTCATGCTCTGTCCGCTATAAAAAGGGGCCGTTTTGCCCGCTTTTTTTTGTAGTTTTCCCGTATTTATGACTTACAGCTGTCGGGCTCGTTAAATTTTTATTAGCTCTTGTAGGAGAGATGTATCGATAACCACAGAGCATTAAAGCTATTTTAGAAAACTTGATTTATATAGCTTTGTTTCCTTCTCATAAGCTGGTGGCATTGCTTTTAGAATGGCCATCCGGGTTTAGATGCTTTTGGATTGAACTCGATGGTCTTCCGGTCAGGGCGATCATTTATATAAGGGTTCGCTAATCCCGGTTTGCGAGCCGTATGTGGCCTATTGTCGTAATGTTTATGGAACCGCCTTGTTTTGGGATAACATCCATGTATTTTACAAAATGGATTTAGATTGTACAACAAATCTTCAGTTTCAATCTTGCTCCATTCCATACTAAAATACTAATACAATTTAAATGGTATTATAATTATATTAAAATCCAAATCAATACTAATTAAAATTAATTAAACCTTACATTAACTAGTTGTAAAATGAATCTATCACATGTGAAATTTAATGGTGTTAGCATCTGAACTTGATTATGTTACAAACAACACCGATTATCTGTCTTGAGTTTGACAGATATATGATTTATTTGATATTTCGAACCTCCCGTCGGGTTCATGTTCACGAATTAATTGCGGTCGTCGTCGCCTGGGTAATGCTTATTTCATTTTCTTGCGTAGGGGTGGGGGAGAGAATCTTCAAAAGATACCTCTGTATATTGTTTGGTAGTAGTGTGAGATTTACTAACCCCCCCCCCCCTTCCGCCGCTGAACACATCTACAAATCCATCACACAGGACAAACGAATGCTTGCAATTGTCAATTGATTGCACCATTGCGCTCTTTCTGCAGGTGACATATTTAGTCCACGTTGTCCATGCCGTGGCGTCTTTGAGCATTGAGGGTGCTATACCTTCCAGCGATGTGGTAGTGACTAACAATTATTGTCGTAGGGCATTCCTTTTAACGTCCCATTCCATGCATTCATAGATCGTGTGTGAAGCATCATCGATGATTGTTCCACCATGATGGCATTCTGGGCCTGTTTCCTTTCCAATTTTATATAAGTAATTGCTAAAGCATTCATGCCCGGTAAGGACCTGGGTCAGGTGAAAGCACAGCTGACCGCGCTTTCCCCTGCTTCATTCCCTGAGGTTTGGGATCAGGCGGTGCAAATCCATCGTTCTTTTTTGGAGCTGTCCCATCTTGCCTGTTTTTGTTCCCGTTTGTCGAGCCTGTTTCTTCTGTGCCAGCATGCCTATGGACGGCATGACAGTAAGCACTAGTATGGCGTTTCCTGATACAATCCCTGCCTGCCCATATTGGAGGAGTAGCGTATAGCAATATTGAATGAACTACTAGCTAGACTGAGCCCGATGTTGGGCATCAGTCTAGCCAAAACTTTCAGCACCTACACCTGTGCCATATCAGAGGTCTCTATCTTAGACCTGTTGGTCACAAAGATCTACTCACCACCCGAAAAATATTGTGCATCTTGGGTCTACAAATTCATATCCTATGCTAGACACAGATATAGTGAACCCATGTCCCAATATATATAGATCTTTAGCAACCCTTTAATCTTACCTAAATGCAGAACCTGAGTATCTTCTTTAGCTGGGACAGTTATAATGGATGGTTACGTGCCCCAAATGCACTTTTTGAGGTAAAGAACCGCAACAGTCTCTTCTTTTGGTTCACTATTGACTTTGCAAGTTGTCAAAACAATGTAATATTCTTTTAGACCATCTTCGATATCAAGGATGGTGATAGGCTCAGTTGGAACCAGTCCTTTAACGGTGGCCTCCTGACCTAATGCGCCATTTATGGCTTCGATCAGGCCAGCAGGCCTTATTTCCTCTCTTCAACTCTATGAGTGCGCATCCTTTTTTTTCTGCATTTTTTTATCTTTGCTCATCAAGGATCGATCAAAGGATTTACCCCCTTCGCTTATGCGCTTGTCTATACTGAAAATGATGGCATCTTTTCGAATGCACATCTTTCTCAGTATTTTCGTTGACTTCGTTCCAGAGGTCTTTTTATATATTTAAGAGCTGGCAGCATAAATTAAAAGTCATGTAAAACATGTGAATAATTTAATGGTTGTGTTCTGGCGTGTTTCCAGATTATCATTATGACAGTCTGGTGACTGAGTGCCGTTGGATTTAGGAGGGGAGGGGGTTGCCAGACTATTACTTGTTAATATAGTACCAGACTGGTTCATACTTGTTGAAGCTAACTAGAAAATGAATACTGAACGGATTATGGTCACTAGAAGCATTACTAAGGCAACGACCATTCGTGGTTAATGCGGGAACATGAGCCCGATGGGAGATTCGAAATATCGGATAGAGGCAATTTTTTAATCCAAATTTTACCTTTCAAATAACCAAAAATGCGATCGGAAACCCGTTTTTATCGTTTTTTAACGCAATTAAAAATATTTAAATCTGACTCGCATTAATCTTAAAAACGCCATAATATAATTTAATGTTCATAATTATAAGCTAATCATATATTTCGTACTATGGACATATACAATTTTATGTTTGCATACAAATTTATACGTACATTCACATCATGTTTGGTATCTCGCTATTTGTTCAGTAAACAAAAGTTAGACGTTTATACGTACATAAACGCTACAATTTTCTGTCTTCAATGCCTTGAGAATAGAAAACATGGCATAAAGGGGGTGAAAAAGAACTATGGAGGAATTTCACGTAACAATGCCTCTATTTGACCTCAGGGAATAATCAGCAAAATTCGAGAAGACATGTCAACCCTTAATCAATTATGCTACACACACACACACACAAACACACACGAGCTTTTATTGTGTGTTTTTTGCGACCCAGAATGAACAACCCATTGAATTGTATAATATTTCATCCCCTTTGTATCGATCGATAAAAATACACCCCGAGAGTAACTATTTCCACCGATAATTATTTATTTATTTATTTATTTATTTAAAAAGGCTCACCAACAATGTACATACATAACATTACATGAAAAAAAAATACAATAAAAGCATGACTGGTGTGTACATCAATTAGAGGTGTGCTCAGCATTGGTTATAATGAATTACAATATATTAGGAAACAATAAGATGAAAGTTCAATAGCAATTTGATTTAGTATAAAACAGTAAGATAAAAAAATAACAGAAGAAAGATTAAAAAAAGAAGAAAAAAAAATTACAGAAAAACATTATAAGTGACGATAATTAGTAGTACCTTCACAAAACTTGCGCTGCACGACATGTTTGAATTTTGCAAGACCGTCATTGAAAATGTCCAAGTCCGTGACATTGATTATATCATTGAGTTTGGAACATGTGCGATGCAAGGGGGCATGAAGACCTAGATTGGACTTACTCAGGGGCAGTTCAAAAAAATTATATTTACGGCGAGCGTTGACTTTAGGCACCCGAATTTTGAGACAATTCAAGAATTCCTGACAATTTGTTATGTTATTTAGTATTTTATAAATTGTAGTTATTTCGAGCATGCTACGGCGATCGCATAGTTTAGCCATGTTGAAGAAATCAAGTCTCTGATGATAGGAACTTCTACTGCTGATACCGCTAGACCTGAAGGCCAGGCTCCGCGTAAAGGATCTGTTAATTCTTTCAATGCGCTCAGAATGCGCAGCATAACATGGGTTCCAAATCACGCAAGCATACTCCAACACGCTTCTAACTAAGGCATTGAAAAGAATGATTTTGGGTTCGGTCTTCCTGAACTGCTTTGTATTGCGATTAATAAAGCTCACCAATCTAGCTGATCTGTCGACAATGTTATTGATGTGTGCAGTGAATTTCAGTTTTTTGTCGAACAGAACTCCCAGGTCTCTCACCTCAGAAGACTCATTAATTGGCACTCCATTGATTTTAAAACAAAATTTAATAGGATTTTTTTTTTTAGTGAATGATATGGATTGACATTTGGTTGCGTTTAGCATGAGTAAACGCGATTAATGTCGTCTTGGAGGAGAAGAGCATCAGCAGAGCACTTGACTTCTTTAAAGATTTTCATGTCATCGGCGAAGAGGGAGCAGTCGCTGTTCGTAACACAGTCAACGATATCATTAATGAACAGAGTGAATAAAATTGGCCCCAGGTGCGATCCCTGAGGAACACCGGACGTTGCAGTATATTCGTAAGACGCGTATCCTCCAACCACCACTGACTGAGGCCTTTGACTTAGATAAGAAGCGAACCATTTAAGAAGGGAACCAGTTACGCCGAAGGAGCGCAGTAGCTTGTTTAGGAGAATTACATGGTCAACTTTATCAAAAGCACTGGAAAAGTCCGTATACACAGCATATATTTGGCTTTTGAGGTCTACTGTTGTTGCTAGCTTGTTGGCGTAGCAGAGAAGATTGGTAATCACTGATCTACGGGGACGAAAACCATGCTGTTTGTCACTGATGAGGTTGTCGATGTGATCAGTGATGATTGGGCAGACAATGGATTCGAACAGCTTGGAGAACGCGGATAGAATGGATATGGGTCTATAATTCAATACGTCCTCGGCGGAGCCCTTTTTATGTATTGGCACTATCTTTGCCTTCTTCCATTCGTGAGGGAATTCACCAAATTTGAGGGAATGATTGAATATTAACGTGAGGGGGAGTGACAGGGATTTGGCGCATCTTTTCAAGAATAGTGGAGGGATACCGTCTGGGCCGGGACCTTTGTTAACATTGATGCAGCTCAGTTTTTTGAAAGTCTGGTGCACAGAAATTTCAATCGAATGAAGCGGTAGTGACTGAGGCGATTTGTCTTGCAAGATTTGTTCTGTTGTAGGGAGATCGTCGTGGTTGAAGACTGAGCAGAAACGTTCCGCAAATAAGTTGCATATGTCGATACCATTGACTGCACGTTTCTCGTTGAAAAACATGCTGGAAGGAAAAGTGGAAGCTTGTGCTCGGTTTTCTTTTATATATTTCCAGAAAGATTTTGTATTCATCTTGATATTGTTCTCAGTTCTACTGATATAAAGTCCGTATTGGTCTCTAATTAATTTGTTGCACCGATCGCGAAGGATTCCAAACTCAAGATAATCACGTGGATTTTTGAATTTCCGGAACTTGAGTCTATATTTGTTCTTTTCCGAGAGTAGCTTGATAAGTTTTTTGTTAAACCACGGGGGAAATTTCCTTTGTTTTTTTGGTTTCCTGGAATCAAACATGGGAACATTCTCAATGACAGTCTTGTTAATCCGTTGATACAGTCGAGTAACCATTTCATCGACAGAGCAATTATCAAACAATATATTCCAGTTAATTTCCAGCAAATAAGCATCAATGTTTTGAAAGTTAGCCTTAAAGAAGTTAAAGCCTGAACGGGGTTTATTTTTCGTGTTGGCTTGGCAGTGTAATGTCAACGATACTTCTAAAGGCGGATGGTATGGGTCTATCTTACTAAGTATAATGTTGGGTGTTAGTACTTCTAATTCCATGTTTGAAAGAACTAAGTCCAATGTTTTTCCATCGCAGTTAGTAAAAGAATTGTATTGATGGAAATCAGAAGCAGATATATAATCGACGAGCAGGTGGCCTAGCGTGCAGTTATAGTTGTTTGGCGAAAGGAAGTTATAAATGTCAGATTTAGACCAAGAAATAAAGCCCATGTTGAAGTCACCAAAAATCAGCACTTTGTTAGCGTTTTGGGACACAAAACAAGACTTGTCTAAGAACGTATTCACTACAGAGGAATTCAGAGGAGGTGGTAAATAGACAGCGCAGATGTATAGCTGACTACGAGGAGTTTCCTCATTTAAGTCCATGGATATCCATAAATCTTCATAATCAGTTTCAAAATTGTGCATTCTTGATGACGTAAGATCTTTGTTCACGGCTATTAAAACGCCACCTCCTCTAGATTTGGAGATGTTAGGACACGTAGATCTATCCTTGCGATAAACTATGTATCTAGTGTCACATATTTCATTGCTGAGAATTTCAGGTAAGAGCCAGGTTTCTGTGAAAATTATTATGTCGTAGCTGTTCTGAAGGATGTTTAAATAAACGTCTTTGGTTTTCGTTCTTAAGCCTCTAATGTTCTGGTAATAAATTGAGAACTTAACGATGGTGTCTATGCAGCTGAATCCAAGAGGTACTTAAATGACTCTGCTTAGGGAGTCCATGTTTTTGATATGAATGGGCGGTGAAGATTCATCCTTTCTTACTAGGATTCTGCCGTTTCTGATCCAAACAAATTTGAAGCCGGAACTCTTGGCCTTTATCCTGGTAGCCGCGTGGAGAGACTTGTTTTGAGGAGACAGGTGTTCAGA
The DNA here is from genome assembly GCA_008973525.1 of Stenopsyche tienmushanensis. NCBI lineage: Eukaryota > Metazoa > Arthropoda > Insecta > Trichoptera > Stenopsychidae > Stenopsyche > Stenopsyche tienmushanensis. The sequence continues at coordinate 208,284 of WACJ01000546.1, read as the reverse complement.
GACGTAAATGGGTGATTTATCACCCCCTATACCTAATATGGCCGTATTCAGCCTGTCTTGAGGATGACTCTTGTTATAAAGGTTGCTGCAGTTGCTGCTAACACCGCGTCCCGGGAGCGGTTGCTCCTTAGTTTGAAGACAGCGGTGCGAGGACGTTTGCTGGTGGCGTCCATTTTGGCCACTCTAAAGCAAGAGAGTATGTCACGATCATCAATGGTGTGGGAAATGACTTTACCTAATTGGAGCATAGTTTTTGCTAGATTTTCATTTTTGAATTCTGGCAGTCCGTGAATTTCAATGTTTGAATTTCGGGAATTCTGCTCCAAATCCGCTAGTTTCATGGATAGGTCTTTTATTTGCGCCTGAACCAGATCATTGGCTTTAATCAAATGGTTGACGTCTGAACTGTGTTTTTCAACAGCCATTTTCATTTCTTCGTATTTTTCATTGGTGAACTGTATGGATGAGGTCAAGGCGTTGAGTTCGTCACGAAGGGGCTTCAGCTCCGATGCCAACGCGTCACGGAAGATGCTTGGAAGCTCGGTTCTTAATGCGGATCTTATTTCCGAACGAATGAAGCTTTTTAAGGTCTCATCGAAGGCTCGCGGTATGTGATCACTATTTGAGTCACTCTTACTGGACCTTACTGGAGTTTCTGAATTATCACCACCTCTTCGTTGGTTAGATTTGCATGCAGGGCATTTCCAGGATTTTTTTGTGTCTTTCGATAGTTTTTTATAGTTGTCGTGGGAAATGCTGACACAAACAAAATGGTAAGAATTCGGACACTGGGTGCAGCTGATAATTTCGGTGGCCGCGACAGCCTTCCGGCAGCCATCACAGACGCTCATGATCGATAACGAGTCAATGCGTGTTTGTTATAGATTTGAAAGGAAAAAAATATATTATTTTTTCTTCACCAACACTTATTGTTGCAATTTTTTGTTTAAAAAACAGTTAAATGGTTAATTGCAATATTTATTTATGTACGCACGTCGCTTGCTTGGTAATAGTTTTTAATGGCACTTAATGTTAATGACAATAATATTAATTGATTTACACTAATTGATTGTATTTTCGAATAATGAAGCGATTTTTGACTTTAAAAACTCGTGTTAAACGTATCACAATTGAGGAGCTCACGGGGGTACCGTACGCACTTGACCACTACTAGAAGGCGATATGATAATTATATATGATAATTATAAGCAGATGCCACCTCGAGGAAAATTCTCTATCAATGTTAAGAAAACAGTATCGAGATTCGGAGCTCTATCGACCTCTGCTATTTAAAATTAATTAAAAGCCCTCTGATGAAAGCCTTCGCTGAAAAATTACACTCCGGGCTCGGAATGAGGTTTCGCATTTTGTTTTGGATTTGTTTTTCTTTGGAGCGTGACGCGAAATCGACATTGAAGTCGAATATTGAATACCTGGCTATTTCAACGAGCTCCGCGTATTAATATTCATGATTCGAAAAAGAGAACCCCTAAGCGAAAAAAATGAAAACACGCCGAGTTTATGCTCGGCGAATTTATTTGGGCCAAAATTTCGATTCGAATAACAACGCCGTTAATGTCCATCATAGTTTAATGTCGCACGGCGACCGGGTATTAATAATATTTTGCTCCACTTTTAATAAATAATATTTGCGTCATTAGCGCTTTATTTTAGAAACGGTACAAATCGAAAATTAATATTTAACATGCTCTACGAAAAGGACACGTTTTGAATAATAAACACGTCTTTATTTTATGGATGCGAATTTACGAAACTTTTTTTATGATTTCAGGCGAGTCATTTTTTATGTTTACGATCGAACTTTTTTTCGAATTTCAACTTTGTAAAATACGCCAGCGGCCATTTCGTCTATAATAAATATGCGCCCGCAATTTTTCGATTTTATTTCGATGACATAAGCGTAATTTAGTATAATATTAATTAAAGCGGCGTCCGTTTCGAATTGCGCATATTTGGGTATGGACGATTTTTATTGCGTTACGTCCGAATCGGTGCCGCGCCGGGGGCTCAAAATGGATGACGTTTGACATTTGAGAAGTTTTTTTGTTGTCACACACGAATATTTCAGGGTCGCCTATAAATAGATTATTGTATTTTTGAGTTTCAACCCTTCTCAAGCGATTTTTAAAGGCCGAACCTTATCAGGGCGTTCGAAAGCCGCACTGTTCGCTTAAATTTATGCACGTGCTTATCGGAGAGCTCGAGCTGTCAGTTGGCGTTTATAGCGGGGCGCGTCGCTTAAAAATTCGCCATTGGATGATAAAATTTGATTTGGATGTGGCCAGTTTTGAAAATGGAGTCCCCGTGATGCATTTCGTAAGGGATGATTTATTGCTTCCGGAAATATGGAAGCAGCGATGACGAACGCTGTCGGAAGCCTTTCGCTCGAGCTTTTTGCTTCCACTTGCTTCCGTTACGTCACAAACTTGAAGGTAGCTCTCATCTGAGAGGATATCCGAAGAGCCATACTTTTCACAGCTTTCAGTTTTATCAGCACCTCGTACGTTGCAGTCATTTTGAGTGCTCGTAGCTGCTTCTGATTGTGACAATCTTCTATTCATGTCCGCATAAAAATGTTATTTTACATGTTTTAAAATGACTTTCGTGAGCAATTTATTTTGACAATATGTCTTGAAATATTTCACATGAATCACACAAGCGTATGAGCCTTGTAAACTGGTTTTGTGGCGACTGAGCTGTTTATATCACAAATAAATTTATGACACCATTGTTCCCGAGGGGCATTTTTTATGTTTTTGAATGTGTATAGGTCAAGCAAATCTTCAAAGAACATTTGCCAAATAGCTATTAGGGGGTTACACATAAACCGTCGGATTTCCTGGATGAGAACTAAAACACCATAACATTAACGAAACATAATTAATTCATTTAGCACGTATCGTGCTGTGGCACCCACCGGTGACTGCCATCGATGGTTACCAATACGCCATACCGTAAAGGTACCCCTACACGTCTAAATAATCTCAATATATTTTTAATTTTTTATAGAAACTCGAAAATTTTCATACTTCGATAACAAAAAATCGTATTCTAAAGAATCTTTAACCGTCATAAAATTAAGGTATTAAGCTCTTTCAACAAAGATAAAACGACTTTCGTTCGTGTTGTCTTGAGAGCAGGCGTTTGTTTTGATAATTAAGATACTCGCATCTTTCTTATCGTTGACCAATTTTGTTATTCCCCCTCGACTGTTCTGGGGTGGCGTCATTAGCCTAGTATCATCACTCCTTTGCAAAATCTACTCCTTCAGAAGTAAACTGGTAGGCTTATACGATAACCCTGTCCTTTTATTTTTACATCATTTGAAAATATATATACATATGAGTGAGATTAAAATATAACTAGGAAATGTGCAGTACAAAATTATTTTTCTACACAGTTCAATTCATTAGAAATGCATTTATTTTATCGGATAGGGAGCTTCTTGATCTTGTCACTCACATACACACAAAATTCCGGGTTATATTTGAATCACCACATGTATTTAGTCATTTAGCTTTCGACGTTCATAACATCTTCTTTCATTCCACGAAAGTATAAATCAAATTGTATGTCTATAGTTTTAATGAAAAAATAGCTAAAAATTATCATACCCGTATACAAATACACTTGGGTCTGTTTTTATGCGGATCTTTTTATGCGGATTTGAAGTTATGCGATTTTCAAAAAGAATGGAATCTATAAAGGATAAAACTTTTTTTATGCGAATTCGCACAAAAAAAAACTAAAATTAACACTATTTCAAGTTACAACCGTTATAATGTGAGTATAGAGCGATGGGCGAACGGAATTGTTTTTAAATCTGGCAATTCTTCTCAAAAACTTAAGAATAAACTTTTTTTATGCGGTTTTTGATACATTCTATCACATTGATTTGAAGTTGTACGGTTTTTAAAAATAATGAAACCTATCCCTCAGTTTTCAATGTAGTTCAAGTCTTTTTTATGCGATTTTTTTTATATGCGACTCCTCATGGAACGTATCTATCGCATAAAAACAGACCTAAGTGTACAAAAAAAATTGTATGAGACAATAATGGCTGGCATTTTTTAATCATTCATTCAATTCATTTTTTTTAATAGTATACTATTCGAATATTGTTTTGAGTTAAAAAATATCCTTTTTAGCAAGTTTACCCATGATGGGAGGGAAGTTTCCGCCGGCACAACATTTGCGGAACTGTATGCTGATGCAGTTCCATATGAAAAAAAAAATCAGCGTAGCCACGGGAAATATATTTTTTATTTTTATGGTGGAAAAAAAGCAAGATCCAATAAATCAGGATAAATCTGGTTCGAGACGATCGACCAGAAATATTAATACCTCCGATCTCCCAAATTAGTTGGTACACTGATTTTTTTTCCTTAATTCGGATTGAGCCCAAATCTTTACTACTATTCTTACAATAATAAATTCTTCTAACCATTGAGTTGCCTCGTTCCGATTTCAGAGCTTTTCTGAAAAGCTTTGTTAATATGTCTGCCTACTATAGCTGCGATGTGCCCCATTTTGAAGTCATACAAAAAAATGTAAGCTGAAATCTTTTGTTAATGCCATCCTCTTGAATGTCATATAAAACAACTGGAATAACAGAAATGACTCCGTATTTAAAGATAATTTAAGTTAATTTGAGTTTTCTACAGTACCTATGTCAATTTAAAATAGAAGTCCCATCGATGTTTTAACTAGCTGAAATTCCGCAGCTTCATTTGTAACTATGCAATAATTTTCCGATCAATGCATGTACATTTTTAACAAATTCGACTGACAATGAAACAACGCTCGAAAGGATCCGATTATCACAAAAGACGTATAAATTCCACCACATTCGATCTGTGGAACTTCCCTCGGGTTACCGGATCAGATTTCAATTATCTGTGGAATTTCTGGCGAAATCGTGAACTGATAAATGTGGAGATATGAAAAGCTCATCATGGGCACTCTGCGGTGAGGGACCCCCCCGTTTGTTTTGTAACGTGTCCCTCGTTGAAATAATTGAACATTTATGTAAATTCCGCCATCATATGTTCCCGAAAGTGTCACAAGCGGATGATTTAGTGCCTGTTCAAATGCTCGCCCCCCATTGTATATTTGTGCTAACCCACATTACACCCCCCCGGATCGCGGGGGCGAACAATATAAGACTACTCGAGAAATTTTAATAGCTGGTGCAGACATCGGTTAATCGGGATTCTGGGCACGTTCGGATCTTATGGAGAACGCGATAAAAGTATTCCGAGCTCAGTTTTAAGCGATATTTTACAGACGGTTTACTTATTTTTTTGTTCTGTGTTAAGCGATCAATTTGCATCGAAGCTGAACCCACCATATAAACCAATAATCTACTGAAGTTCAATAGTCATTGATTTAAGATCAGATAAATCAGATACTAAACTCGGTTGAAACGAGCATACATTTGCTGTAAAATTATAAAAAAGTAAAAGATTTTCGCTGAATTACTGATCTTTGCATTATGAATATAAATTTTAAATATTCTGATATACAGGTTGAATAACAGCTTTTTTTATTTTGATAATATGCGATTTATAGCTCAACACATCCACGATATCGAAGAAAAACGCGCTCGTTATAAGCGTGAAATATTTATATTGAGTACTTTTATTAAATATTATTTTATGATTGTTTATACATTTCGATTTATAAGATGAATCCTCAATAACGGATTTAAATGCTACATCATATATTTAAAGAGAATGAAATATAAATATGAAACATTTATGAATTGATTTAATCATTGGAAAATATCTCCTGTTAATTGAGGAATTTCATATTTTTATGTTGATGTCTTCATCAAGATATAAAAAAAGCCATATTCTTTGGGTGTTTTCAGCCTGCAAAGCATCTTTGCCAATTAGGAAATGTTATGGTGTGGTTTTAGCAGTGAATGTGATCAGACATCATGAGATGATTGAAGATTTTATCATATTTAATGCTGAAGAAGATTCTAAAGAACAGGATAAAGTCATAACTCATAATGTCAGAATCATGACATTAACGTATATTGTCAAAATTTATCAATTAAACGTTCTTCTTAGGGTGGTATATCTGTTTTTAGGAAATATTTCTAGTGAAGAAAATTTCATATGAGTAGGGTATTTAAATAGGTATTTCAGGTAGTTGAAAATCTGGAAGTGAGTAGTAAAATTGCCATTATTTTTAAGTGGTATTTTAATTATACTCATGCTTGAATTTATTAATTGCATCAGTATTTACTTGTACAAATTCAGAAAATTAGGGTAAACCTGGATTGAGACGATCAATCCGAAATATTAATACTCCTGATTCCTTATAATAAGTATCTTAAATATCTATAATAACATAAATATCCATTTTTAATTTAAACTCCGGTTGTTTTTTTATTAAAGACAATGTACGAAAAAAGACATTTGGTCTACTTACATGGTGGATTTTAGTTATCAAATAGAATGAGATAGAATCAAGCTATTTAAGCAGGTACCTTACAACCCCTTTTATCATTTATTATGATCTGAGTCAATTAACACTTAAATCATCTGCAGACGGCGTTGTTGTGTTATCAAACACAACTATCGGCGCCATCCAGCTGCTTCATTACAGCAACGACCTGCCATTAAAGTTTATACAACCATTAAAATAAATGTTCATAAGCAGCGCTCATGCATTACTCCCAGGGTAAAAATATTTCACCCACCTTCCACACAACACGGGTTTACACCCCACCGGGGGATAGGCAAGTGATATCCGACGAGGTTAGCAGGATTGAGCCTATTAAATTTAACTGGATCATTAATTAGCAGTAGGGACCCGCTCAAAGGAGGATCATCGGAAACATGAAAGATTCCGCAACACTTTTTTCTTTCGCTGGAAAATTAATTTTCCGCGCTCGGTAAAACGTGGGGTTTGCGGCGATTAAACGGCATAATCCGAACATTTATACTCGGGGCCAAATTAAGGGATTACATTACTTCTCTTATTTACTTTCGCTCGAAGCCCCGGATAGATGTTAGGGCAAATGTAAAGAAATCCACATTCGGCTGAAGTTTCACGTTTCATATAATACGAGCTCGATTTCTTTAATCACGAGCTCGGCGCTGACGATGGCGTTTTTTCATCCCGCTTTTCCGCAAATAACGAGCATGTTTTCCGTCAAATCTGTACTCAGTTGGGTACGAATATAAATAAATACCGATTTAAATCCCGGGCTTAATTTTTCACCTCAACAACAATTCAAGGACGCACATCCTTGACGGATAATAAAACATTCAATGGGAGCGAGGCCTTCGAGTTGCTCTCAAATCCTCGCTATAAGTCCGCCATTTGAGCCTTTGAAAGTCAGACGGATTAAAATTAACCTTGTATTTTATTGTGATCCGAAACCATGATTGCTAATGAATTAAAAAAACGTTTTTAGCTAATTAAATCTCATTCAAAAAGAAGTTTTTGAACTGAATTTACCGAAATCGAAATAATCTCTATTAGTGTTTATGTATAATTTACTGCATTTAATTTTAAAAGTAGCTTTTCATTAAGCCAATTTTTACAATGTATCCAGACTTCGGCCTGATTATATAAATTGATAGTTTTGGTTAAGATCATTATTTTTCTGAAAGAAGAACGTATCTTCCAGCGGCCAAGACTCTTGGTCGACACTGATTCGACCAAGAAGGGATGAAAAGGCCGCTGTTAATCCTACGTATTGCGAAGAATAACAGCAGCTTCGTGTTGAGTGATTATTATCATAACGCTGCACTACTATCAGCAATATCGATAGTTCGTGCGGCATCTAATGATTTCATTTCAATATTACTTTTTTAATATTCCAGATACATTAACGAAATTAATTTATAATAAAAGTGTATAAAAAATAGCTAATCAGAGGTGTCCCTGCTGAAGTATGAAGTTCAAGCGTTGATTCTTATATGACTAAAAATTATTTTGTAATATTTTTTGATGCATTCGTCTCCGTTTTTGTACGAAATTTCAATCTGAATATAAAATATATTTGAAATATAATAAATTATCGATTCTACGAAGGAAACAAATCCCAAATCTTCAAATTGCGAGTGATGTCGAACGTAAAATATTCATTTTCATTCGAGCAGCTTTGCCGTTTTGGTCGAATAAATTTTCTAGCTGAAAATTTACAATATCTTCCACTGGAAAAAATCTTTCAGAAATGAATTTCTTCGGCTCCGATTTCTGAAATAACACCCTTGTATTCGTCAACGCGCCTTGATTTCTAAATTAAATGGAGGCGCAATTTTTTTTTCAACGGCGCTACACAGTCGTAGTGCGAATTAACGATAATCCAATTAATTAGAAGAATCCCACCGGAAGGGCGTGCTCCTCCCTACGTTTGTTTTTCTGCGAAAGAAACGAAATGGATGATAAGGTAAATAAATAACTTCAACCCCTTCACTTCACACGCCCATTCGCTTAAGTACGGCGCTCTTGAAGAGGTTTCTATGACTGAAACAAAGCACGTCGCGTTTTTCAGCATGAAAATATTTTTTAATTACTTCTCTCGACTTACGGGAGCGGCGCCGCCAAGATTTAATTTCTAATTAGTTCGGGGGATCATTTTGGGTTCCGAACTGAACGATTTGAATGTTCAGCAACTTTCAGAATGTTCGAAAACGAATCTAATTTATGGATGGAAAATATATTAAAAATCGTTCGCCGAGGGTCAATCGGTAATGCCATATTTTCGAGATGTCTTTTCGAATATTTTCACAGAGTCGCTTTTATTGTACACTTGAATTAAAAAGTCTTTCAGACAATTATTTATAATTTTGAAACTAATATATTTATTTTTTTCTTTTCAGGTAAGGATACATTTTATTGGAATCTTTGGGAGGAAGAGGATGAATTGCCATAAGTCAAAGCAAAAAATAAATGGTAAAATGTTATTATATGTAGAATTAATCTAAAACTAGTTATACTAAATAAGGCCTTTTTACAGTTAGCAAATCATATCTTAAGAAGATTTTTTTAAAGCTGTGGATAACTATTATTTTTGACTCCTGAGTATTGATCGAAATACAAAATATCGTCCACCTTTTAACGGACTTGAAATTGTACTAAAGTTTACAAAATATAATTTTTATACACATTTTTGTATTTCAAATATATGATTATCAATATAAATTTAGATTTAAAAAAATAATTTTAAAGACACATTCACATTGTGCCATTTCGTTGCATTCGCCGCTGCGATAGTCTCCGACAGTTGCCTTGTTCGGGCGCTGGGACTGTGCCCAAAAGTCACTTGGAACGCCGGGGCACTTCGTACCATTATTCTCGATTTCTATCCCATTTTTGAAGGAAGGAGCGTGATTCTCGTACCCCACATCGATCTGCTTACTGGTGATTAGGGAATCCAATCCCGAGCCAAAATTTCAATCCCGGGATTGTATTAGACCATCTCGGGATCAGCCCCGGAATTCCAGACCGGAATTTTCAATAGTTTAAGAAATATATGCCCGAAGTAACATTCAAATATCGAGTGTTTCGTCATTTAGTTTGGATCTGATTTTGGAAGCCAAGCAACTTGCTGCTGAAAAACTAAGTTCAGCCTCCTTACTCGTTGGAGGTATCGTCATCAGATATTTAAATGCTAGTTCTACTTGATGATTGCATGAGCCCCCATTTTCATATAACATCATCAATGTGACTGATAAAATTCCTTTCTGCTGAGACAAAGACTAAAACTCGCAAAATTCCCGATTTCCCGACAAATTATTTATTTCCGTCGCTGCAGATGAATACTTATATACTATAAATACTTCGATGTGATTTGTAATTATATTACGAATGAATACAAAAATTTTGAACTCCGTATCTATTATATTTCATATCGATATTCCCATTATTAGAGTCGAGGTGTAGTAAATACATCACCGGTAGGGAAAGGTTAATATAACAATTTAAAAAACATATATGTACTCTATGTATGTATATCGGCGGGAATGTCTCGATTTAGTAGACTTCATCGTGCTGGTGAAGTGTACGATTCTGTTAGATAAAAATTTCGGGATTGCGTTTACTAACCCCGGGATTCATGAGCACCTAAAACTGTCCAGGATTTACAATTTTCAAACTACTTTAATGAATTTAACGAATTCTCTGTTGTTATTAGTTCCATAGAGCTTTGTTTCAGTGTATTTTTCATTTGATTAATAAGCCTTCATAATGAAAGGATGCATCATCAATATTCATTTCGCAATTAGTCGAACCAATCACATCTCCAAATCCGATATCCAATAATGAATTCCATCCGAAGCCACTTGTCCCAGTTTGCATTGGAAACCGGCGGTGCCAAAATTATCAATTAACATCAAGGTGCGAAAGTTTCAGCCATAATGTACTTGTTAACACGTTGAATCGGCAGAGCTAAAAGCACATCTCCAGGTCCTCCTGGTCGGTGTTCAAGATAAAGTTTTCCATGTACCAAATTGGATTCTGTTGTAGAATTAGCCGAGACCGTTATGCGAGTTGGAAGTTGGCCTGCTCGGTTCCGTTTGTTTCCGCTCCTGCCTCTCCTCTTTTATCTCGGGCCCTCGTCCTTGTTAACTCCACCTAAATAAATGTTTGCTCCAGAAACCAAACTACTCTTAATATAAAGTTCGCAGGTATACAAACACACGTCCAAACAACGCCACTCCTTAAATCATTCTAAACGCTCCACGAGCTTAATTGAAGGGACTCATTCTCTCGAAGAAGGTTTAAAGTGTTCGCCTTATCTTCCTTAATTATTTGATTGCCAAAAATAGCACTCCTCTTGTTTAACGAACCAAGATAAATATCTAATATGAAAACTTTCCGTGTGAAGAACTTTCTAACGGCCAGAAAATGGAGCAAATATTTTTTTTTTTAAAGAACTTCTTGAATATGCTGCGACTTGATTTGCCATTTATTTAAAAATTCGTCTTCAATTTTCTAATATAGCTCATCAAGATCGAGCTTATCTTTCGTTAGATATAGATATTGTACGCAAAATGCTTGTGAAATATGAATATATTGATGAATAGAATAGATTTTTATGGGATAGAATTTGGTAATATAAGCGTTGATACCAACAAACCTAATCATCGTATAATTAAAATATGTTTTAATTGTAAATTAAGTTTTCGCTTGAAATGGGAAGCGTTTTTGAAGTAAAACCGTTATTAGCGTGGTGGGAAAAATTGGACTGCTGTGATCAATGTGCTGTCCTTTATATATATACTAATGGAAATTTAGGCTATTTTTGAATTTATTTCATTTTTCCCCTTTAATTTTGAAGTTGGCTTGTTATTTTTTTTAAACAATTTTGTACGCAATGGCGTGTCCGCATTACGAACCGGTTTATCGGTTTTAACCGGGCTTTGAGCCCCATATACATGCACATTGGACATAACTCATCGAATAGAATTCACGAGTTCGTATCGCAACTTATTCATGAAATACGATATTTCCATCTCCTGTGTGTAAAAATACAAATAGAACTTGCGATTGTTTGCAGACTTTAAGTTGTGTAGTTTGAGTTTTAAGTTGGTTCTCGCATGCACGAGCTGCTCTCGTGGGTGAACTAGTTATTTGTTAATGGCAAAGTTATAAATAATGTCATATTTTGCGGAACTTTTGTTGGAAAATTGGAAAACACGATTCGTTTAAGCGATTAGTCCGCTTTATCGTAAATGATTTACATATTAACTTCAATGTACGCCGGATATTTATGAAGCGAAATCGCTAGGACGTTTTAATATCGGCGGCCATTTTTGTCGGCCTGTGGCAAAATCCAATGTGGTCATTATGACGCATTATGTCGAAAAGTAGTTCAATAAAACCTTCCTGATGCCACTTTTCATTAAAGCCTTATTGATGAATTGAAAAAAATCCAAAGTATTTCGTAAGAGTGATCATACTTTTCCAATTTTTGCTTCTGGTGGAAAATTAGAATGATTTTATATATGAACACCACAATTTCAAAGATTTATTTTATTAATCAGTTATTAAAGTGTGTGTCTTTAGAATCATCATCTTTAAATCCTGTAGTCTTTCGCATTTTGCCACTATACAGTAAAAATATGAACAATTAAAGCTAATTAAGTGACTTGAATATACGCTCCTGAAATGTTGATTTAGTATTATTTTAAGATGTTGACTATCCCGTTGAGTAATGGATAACGTCAAAGGTCATAGAAAAAGAAGAAAAATCATCAATACAATAGATCAGGTAAAAAACTTTATAGAATTACTGATCCCTTGTAAAGTCTTCCAGACTGCGAATTATAGAGAACGATACATTTCAATATTAATTATCAAAAATTCTAAAAATATTGGGTGCCATAATTTTCAGCATTGAGGTAAAAAGGATTGGAAGCGAGTAAATATCTAATAAATGGGTGTTATATTATTAATTCGGCTGCCATTGCACACATGTCAACCAATGTTATGATTAAATGAGCTCCAGGGTAGTGTCAGATTCTTACCGACTAAGCCCCTCCCTTGTCCGTCTCTGTCTCCCTGGTACTGTTTATTACATTGCTTCAGGGGAACTGGTTGTCTATTGTCTGTCTGTCTATTCTATTGTTGGAGAGTCACTCTGCCCCTCTCTACCCTGCCCTCTTTGGCGGTCATCACTTCTTTCACATATTCCCATCAAAGGTCCCAGCTTTCCTTGCTTACCATCATGCTGTGGATCATGTCTTCAACTTGGAGCTCAGCTACCCCGAGTGCTTATTTCAGCGTATTTGGGGCGCCCACAAACATCGATAGCGTCTCTCCTTCTTTCCGGGCCCTTCATCGATTTATGACCGATATTATTCGATGGGTCCATCTTTTTTTGTTGGACTGATCCCATCTTTGTTCCCAGGCTGTTTCTACTCGTGCTCTGCATGATTTTTTGGATCTTCAAAGTCCAAGGGCCTCGTCCTTGCCTGAAGGTCTAGCGGGGGGACTCTGGCGATCAGGAGTACCACGTCTTTAGATACTGCTTCTGAACGCTGTGGTAATTCGGAGCGCCCCCTGTCGTTGGACCCTGGCGCCCCCTTTTCCTGTAGCTCTTGTATCTAAGCTAGTCATGTCATATCGGGGTTCCGCATAGAAGGATTGATTGTATGACTTCGTTTATTCTTCTTCTTCTTCTGCACGGCTTCGATCCACCAATATTGGGCATGAGCCACCCGAACTCAGTGGCTATCTTCTGCACTTCTGAAGGTCAAATTGTAGTCTATGAGGATCCCGAGGTATCATAAGTATTTTCCGTCTGTTCACCTTTGTCTTCTATGCCTCAAGCTGTAAGCGATTTTTTCGCATCTATCTTTCGCCTCTATTTCCTATGGATGACGGACTCGATTGCGTACTATCTGTGCGGACATCGCACTGAAGCAAAGGGAATATGAACGCGCAAAGAACAAGAATAGAATCGATAAATGGCGGTTGCGGGAAGACGTTGTCTTTCCGTGGGCTTGTTTGTAATCTCGCGACTGTAATCTCTCCTTGCAACAAATTAAGATAATTTTTGAGACAAAAATAATTATATTCGCGCCCGATCATTTACATATTCCAGCTCAGCTTTCTTGACCACAAAGAACAACGGATCTACGTGCAGATTGGACATCTCGCAGCGTTTATACTGCTACGTATAGCTGAATTGCTAATGTTTTCTCTATATAAAAAACCTTACTAAAGATGTTTTATGTTATATCTAAACGATCTGTTTATATTCAATTACTCAAATTAACGTAGTAGTATGCCTTTTTAAATTTAATTTTAAAAAATCCATACAAAAAATATATATATATTTTTTTAATAAGTTTATACTACCGCTTGACTATCTTCTTTAAAGGTCCTATCGTTTTCCTAATACCAAATTAAAATTTCTTGAAATATGTCATGAAGCAGAAAATTGAATTAATTATATATTTCGCTATATCAAAGATAGGCTGTCTTAGATTGTGTGTTACATTGACTGCTTCAAATCACCTTTTGAGCACCAAGTTTGGACTATATTCAGCTGACGATGTAATACCATCAAAGTCGGCATCATAATCTCCTGTTCAATTTTCTGCTCAATCGGCAAGACATTAAAATCAATTTCTTCTGTCGGCTAAATAGCACATCAATTGAGCTGAGGGAATCGGAGTTTCTCGCGGGACGGCATTCATTTTATCTTTAGTGTGAAAATACACGTTGATGTGATGTACAATTGCACTTGGGATGCTGCGAATGTTCACGAAAACATTGACTAAACAATTACCAGTGGTTCGATACGTCACCTAAGGCCGGTTTCCGACTTAAGTGCGCCCGTAAAACCGCTTTACGACAGAAACACTCAAAACAGGAAATAACGCTCAACTCGATTCACACACTCGTATATCCGCTTCCGAGTGAAAATGTCGCTTTATGGCTGTTTCCGCAGGTGGCAGGGCCGCAGGGGCGCCCGCCGACACTTTGATTTTAACCCTATAAAACCGGTTAACTCCGCCGCTTAACTACCGCACAGGACCGTAAACAAAAGTCGCCATAATGTATGACAGAACGGCACGAACGCGACTTTAATACTATTTACGACTGCGAATGTGTTCTATAAAACGAGTAAGGTGGATTAGTCGGGTTGTAATTCGGGCGTTAACGCGAATGAAATGGCATAAAATTCGGGCGGGCGAAAGGGTACATCGAATATGGAAAACCGTGGAATTCCATGACATAAACTTGGGGTATGCTAAGTACACCATAGAGCATCAGGTATTCAATACCATAAGTGGTCAAAATACACACACAGACGAAATATTCCGATGGAATAACAGCCATTAACGGTCCAGTGCAGGACAAAGCCTCGCCCAACATGATTCCATTCATCCTTATCCTGCGCTAATATCATCCATTGTAGTCCACACATTTTTCTGATTTCATCCACTCATCTAACTACCGGTTGTTTGTTCTATTGATTTACTCTCAACAAATGTCACTAAATTCCACGATTTTACTTGTCCATTTATTTACTTTAAAATCAAACCATATTGAATTTCCATTTAAAGTCCAGTCCATTCGTTGTTTACATTTTATGACTTGAATTTTAGCATTGTTTATGCATACTTTACAATTGTACATCAATATTAATAGTATAGATTGAGCCTAGTAATTGTATTTAAAAAATTTAATACACCATAGATTTCCACAATATAAAGTTTAAAATCAATCTTTGTTGGGGAATAAGTTCGTAGCGTTTTTATATATTTTTTTGTTTTGCAACATTTTACTTTGCTTTTTGACAAAGTGTATAGAATTTATTCGATAGAGCTTTTTCTGTTCTACAAATTTGTGGTAGTCGTCTTTTTCGAGTCTTAAAAATGGAATATCCAGGAAGTAAAAAGCAAGATTTCCGACATCTATTCTTTTTCGCTTTTCATCAAAATCAAAAAGCTGTTGAAGCAGCAATCGCCTTCAAATTGCTTCTCAACATTTCGCTCGCTATCGAGCAACACGCGGTCATAAACAGCGCTTTTTGAACCGAATCGTCACGGGAGATGAGTAATGGTACATAAACATGAAGCAAAGAAAGGAATGGGTGGCTCTAGGAGATACGCCAAAGCCGAGAGTCAAGACTGACCTCCATCCAAAGAAGGCCATTATATGCGTTTGGTGGTACTGGGAAGGTATGCTGCATTGGGAAATGCTCGAAAGGAATGCCACTGTCAACAAGGAGCTTAATAAAGCTCAGCTACACTGCGTGAAAGAGGCTATTCAACTGAATCCCATCGACAAGCCCAAACTATACTCCTTTACAACAACGCCAGGCCTCATGTTGCACAAGTCGTCAAAGCCACACTCCAAGATTTCGAATGGGATGTCTTTCAGCATCCGCCGTATTCTACAGTCCTTGCACCAGCGGATTACCATGTTTTCCGCTCCATTTTGAACCATATGAGAAGCGTTACCTTCAACAATGAAAAGCCTTAAAAACTGGCCCAAAAAATTCTTCGATACCAGACCGGATGATTTTTGGCAGAACAGCATCGACAAATTGATCGAGAAGTGAGTGGAGGTAGTAAAGAGCAACGATAAAAATATTGATTTTTGTTTGAATTGTTTTTGACCAAAACGCTACGAACTTATTCCCCAACCTAATATATATATATATATTTACTTATTATTCATATGCAGATTTGCTGCATTGTTTGATATTATAATAATATCTCTCCGTATGAATATCCATAATTTTACTGATAATTTGTACTTGTGATTGTGCTAAAATTTGATTATTTTATTGATCACTGAAAACTTGGTATAGCATCAATTCAATATATCGATATCCTTTTATATCCTAGCGTTCTACTATTGTTAGCATGTCTTTAATGAGAAATGAGATTTTAGGTCCATTGCAATTACTAAATGTCTTGATGTAATTCTCACTTATCAAATGGAATTTTTGCTTTGAAAATTGTGGATATCTTCAAGATCTTTTATAGCAAAGCTTTGTATCGTTTTCTAAAAGCCGTTCTTCGGTACTTACAGCGCAATTTACTTTAAAGCATAAGTTTTGAGATCAATATCTAAATTTATACGAGTTCTCATCGAAGATACTAATTAAAGTTATTTCTCAACAGTTTTCAGCTATCTTCACTGAATTTACTTTGTTTTCTTCCATGTACATATTTATTGAACGATTATAATTATATTCATAAATAGTTGCTCGTAGCTAAATTTATTGGGGATGTAAATAATACTACTTTCCACTAGCACGGCAGGGTCGGCACTGTGGGAGCGACAGTGCTATTTCTCCATCGCAATCAGGCGTGCAGTTTTCTATGTGCGCATGTACACAACAGTCCTACATCACGCCGCTGGAACTGCGAAACGAACAGTTCCATACAAAGATTTTTGTATCTAGGGGATGGATATTGATATTAATATTAAGGATTATATATTGTATATATTGATATACGCTAGCCGACATTGTTCACAAATCTGATTTAGCTATATTCCCTATTATTTCTCCCAAAAAAATTAGCAGTAACGGCTTAAAAATAACTGCATCTTCAGCTGGTCTTAAATCATCTATAAAAAAAGATGCAAATATTATGAGCTACGGATTATTTATTTGAGCATTCCGATAAAATGTAACAAAGCCTAATTATATGGCATCCAAATATAATTTAGTGTTCCGTGAATTAACCACTCCTGTTAGATTGGCTGTATTAGACTGTGGAAAAAATATATAATCGATATTCGGATGAACGGATAGAAGTGCCAATAATTAAAGTACCGTATATGAGATTTTTTAGTAATATTTTGCAGAAGTTTTGTGCAAATTAAACTGTTGTTACCCAAGTTTTCTTATTTAAATATGTACTCATTTGTCTATAATCACCAGATTAAGTGTTACCGATATAAAGCGCTTTAGTTTTGTCAAATTACATTAATTTTATTTATGCGAAAGCTTTCACTTTTGGAACTTTATAAGGACTTTCGATGAAATATTTAGCCAATTTAATTAATGTTAAATTCAAAGGTTTATTATCGAATAAATTAATTTATTAAAAATCGAAATATACCTATACCTCATTATACTCGGGATCTTCTGTTCAGTTTCAGCTCCTCCGTTATACGGTTTTTCCTACGGTACCTATCTAGGCCGCAAAGCTAAGTATGGTTATATTGTAACCTGGTGATATGTTACTTACATTGATTGAAATTTTACTCAAACAGAATATAATGCAAGGATTGGTCTGATGAAATAGCATTCATTCTTAGAAAATTTGCGACCGACAGCAGATTACTTCACCATGAAACAATACCAACAATTGCAAGCATTCATTTTTCAAATTAGTCCCGAAGTTCAGCATTGTTAGAATTCTGATGAATCGTGGTCCCAGACATCCTACACAGAACCCGGAGCAGGTATCTCGTCAAAATAATTTCGAGTTAATTCCCTTCTATTGTTCGCCGTTATCGCGTAGGTTGCTTCCTCTCAAAATTACCACTATCTTTTGCTCGCATCCCTTGCACGTCGATTCCGCTGCTCTCAGCCTACATTAGCGCAAATTAAGGGCCTTTATGAAAAATGACACGCTCCTTTGATATGTGCATTAGCGCGCATATATTATTTTATTATCTGGGCCCATTGTGATGAAGATATTATGAAGTGAGAGTGCGGCTCGGAGGCTGCGGTTTCTTACTCAGGCACCTTAATGCCGCTCAACTTTGGAAAATTTCGTGGGATTACTGCCAACATATTGTCTTCCGCCTCCCTGCTAATGCCGTCGGCTGAAGGGTAGGAAACAATAAGTGTAGGGTTGTTTATGCGAGGACTACGAATGAGTGCGCTCGGGTTCAACGGCGGTTGAAATTTTAGCGATTTTAATTAAAGTCTTAATGCGAAATTAATTTTTCGGTCATGTCGAAAAGTTGGTGGATGCGCAATTATGAGGTGGCGATGTTCCTCGTTAATATTCAGTCGGTATATGTGGCGACATGTTTGATGTTCGCGATTTTGTATTCGATAGCGACTCTACTCTGTGTGGAAGCCCGATGGAAGTGCATACAAATTGCATCCATGGTGTGACTAAGCATTGAATGAATGTGTCTTTTTTAAATAAAGTGCAATGCCTTTGAGGACTACACATGATTTTCAATTCATATTTACACTTATTTTCCTTATTCATTTTACTTTTAACATGAACCAAGCATTAGTTCATGGAGTATCTAGTGAATACATTTCGAAAGTGTACAGAATTAATATTTTTGATATGTTGTCTCGAACCAAATCTACCATGTTTTCATGATCCTAAACAAATAAATCCACAGATCATTATCTTCTCAAACAACCATTGTTTTTAAAAATCTAAATTATGTATCATATATTGAAAGCAATAGAAAATTATTAAATACATAATAACAATTATCAGCAATCAGTTTGTAGGCTAATTTTTAACAAGAATATTTCAGAGAAACCCATTTGTTTGAATGCAACACGTTAGTCACTTGACTCGACAGCATTATCCGTGGTAAGATAGATAGATATATTGAGCAACAAGCTAGATTTAAATTGATACCAGTTGTTGTACATATTGAATTTAAATTCATGAAAAACAATGATACAGGGTCTATGTTGCTTGACAATAACTATTGATGGCGTATGTTGTTGGACTGTGATCGGTTGTCCAGGGTATGATACACACGTTGTATCATAATGATTAAGTTATTGTATCAGAGTAATTCATAATAATCCAAGGTTGCAATCGAGCAATAAAATATCTTGGTATTTTACTGATATTATCCAACTCTCAAGCTAAAACTGGACCGAGACAATTTGAATACGAGCCATTATTATAAGAATTCAGGATCTAATCCAATATAGACAACACTTATATAGGTGTTAGTGACATTTGATAAGTTATTAAAGAAGTATTTTAAACTAAAGGCACAAATTTTGGACATTTTTTGTATGATTGATAAAGCAAAAAATTGTCATTTTTTGCCCTTATTTTTTCAAGTTTTAATTTTTTTTACACTAGTTAAAAATGATTTTTGTACATAAATTTAGGTAGGAGCGATATAAGGCTATATATGAAAGGTTTTGTACTAAATTTGAAGTAAATTACTTAATTAAAACTCGAGATATCATGTCAACCGTTCTGAAAAAAATAGTTTCGAGAAAAACGCGTTTAAAGATTTGAGCATGAATCATTCTGGTAGGATCAGCTTACTTGCCGCGTCAATAAAATAACTATAACTCCGTAAATAATTCAAATTTTGGAAATTACTTTGAAGGATATATTTATAAAGATCTAAACGTTGAAAATATGCAAAAAAAAATTTTTTCAAAATTTTAGACTTATATACCCTCTTACTATAGAATTATCAATTATAAAATCACAGTGATTGAAAACTTAATTCAAAACTAAAATAGTAAGATAATATAAACGGCATAGTTTATATAGTACTAAAAATATAGTATTAAAAATATGTATGAATCAGAATTCTCTTTAAAGCAGCGGGATACAAAACAATTTGTTCAACGGATGGCAGCTTTTGGTTGCTTTAATTATTACACTTTTTTGCTATATTTTCCGGAAAATTAATTTGATTTATTTCATAAAAAAACATCATTAAGCACACAATTCGAAACTGAGATACGCTCATGTTTGTACCTCGTTACATACAATTTGGCGTTTTAAATGCTTTTATTTTTAGAGTTTCGCTATTGAATTTGTTCCACAAACAACTTCTCAAATGTAAATGGTGCTGTATTTAGAGGGTATAAGCATTAAATATCAATTGAAAATTTAATGATTGTAATTAAATATGTGATTATTAAAATTAGACTATAAAATATATATTGTGTACATCAAATTCTCAACTCAACAATTGAAGATACGTGTTTCTTGAACCGTGTTTCGATACGAACTCGAATAAGACTTGAAGCTCCAAATATAATTTTTAACACATTTTTATGATATGTAAGGAAACAAATGCTTGTTTGCATGATAGGGAAGAGAATAAAAGTACTTGAACCTTGTTGTGGATGTGAAGCAAACATACACGAAAATAATGATCAGATATTATAATGTATAAATTTTCGAAGTTATTGTATTGCAATAATATAGGATAATAGGATGTTTATATTTGTATACTATTATCTGATATTTTTTGAAGGACAGCATTGTGGTCGAGTATTGCCCAGCAAGTATGGCATCGAAGGCTCGAAGATAAACCTCGAGATCTAAAAGACATCAACACACGGGTGATTGGCGAGAGTACGTGCTCTAATTGAGCCACTTACCAGGGGACGTAAACGTAAATAATTTACGGTGGCATTACAACCTTAACGTATTTCCCGGAAGCGCGGATCACGTACGGGAGCGGCCCTGTCTCAGACCAGCAGCGCTCCTAATTCGATCGCGAATTTGCTAAACGTCGCCCTTAAATTTAACACCCGACCACGTGCGATCCTACATCAAGTGTGTGAACATTAATCGTCGTGAAATATCTCTCTTTCCATTTGACGATCTAATCACATTAGCCAAATTTATGATCGAACACGTAGTCGCAATAAACATCTTCCAGCTCGAACGTCGCCAGAGCACACTCGATTTATCACGAATCGCATTTCTTTGGGTCGTTGAAATCTCGGTGAAATTAGAATGTGTTGGCTAGGATGAGGTTTTCGAGGAAGATTTATTCTAGATATTGTATAGCAAACGTTCATTTTCACCATAAAACGCGTTTATGATTATAATTTCTTAAATATTAGTTTCAGTAGTTTTGCTGTGTGTGATATTTCATTTTTTTTTGCCAAGATGCATGCTTGACTTTTTGGGGCAAGTATTACAATAATATGTGGTTTGATATTTTTGCCGGCTTTGTTTCTTTGAGAACAGACTTTGCAATCCTTCCTGCCTCCTGTTCAATGCTTATAGGGATCAAAAACTTAGTAGTATTTCCATAAGATTCGGAAAAGCATAGGAACCCGTTTCAAAGGAACTAAACGTAAACAGTCATTGCCGTACATCGAGTTTCCGCATCAAACTGAGTGGTGAGCGAGAGTCACCTCTTGAGTGCAAAAGGTTAATTTTCATGCCTATAATGGATTTATAGAGCTAAAATATGAAACATTATTTATTTTTTTCGATATAGAGCGAGTTGACAACATTTACCAAATTATTAACATATTAAGTTAGATCTTAGACTCCTACTACACAAATTTGAGAAATTGAAAATATTAATAAATTTAATTTATCTTTTCGATCCATGATCTGGATTTGAGAAAGTAAATGCAATCATATATTAAGCCCTCGCCAGAATTCGAGCGTGGATGCGGTATAATCGACTACAGTTGGCGGCCGAGAAAACGGAGGCAATGATATGCAGCAGACGGAGAAGACCGAGGGTCGAGCAGCTTGTTATTGGAGGACACGAGGTGGAATACAGCAAAACGCTGAGATACCTCGGGATCCTCATGGATAACAAGCTGACCTTTAGCAAACACATAGAAGAAGCTGCACAGAAGGCACAGAAGGTGGCAGGCGAGCCTGGACGGCTCATGCCCAACATTGGAGGGCCAAAGTCGTGCAGAAGACGTACCATAAACGAGGTAATACACTCAATCCTTCTGTACGGAGCCTCGATATGGCATGAGTCGCTCAAACGTAACACCAACAGAAAGAAGCTCGCCAGAGTCCAGCGACAGGGAGCGCTCCGAGTCACCGCAGCGTACAAGACAGTGTCTAAAGACGCGGTGCTGGTGATTGCTGGAATACCCCCGCTGGACCTCCAGGCAAAGAAGAAGGCCTTGGACTACGGAGATCCTAAAAATCGCAACGAACATGACCAGAAACTGAGGGAAGCCTGGCAACGGAGATGGGATCGGTCCAGCAAGGGAAAATAGACCCATCGACTTATCCCGGTCATAAGTCGGTGGAGGGCCCGGGAACACGGTGAAACAACCTACCGCTTGACGCAGGCGCTCACTGGGCACGGATGCTTTGGTGCGTACCTGAAGCGGATTGGCAAAGAACCATCCGCTACGTGCCAACACTGCCAAGCGGAGGTCGACGAAGCAGAGCACACCATCATTGGCTGTGAGGCTTGGGCACCCCAGAGAAAACTGCTGAAGCAAGCACTCGGGGTGGCCGAGCTCAACGTTGACAACATGGTCCACAGCACGATGGAAAGCAAGAGGAACTGGAGCCTTTGGCACAAATACATAGAAGAGATACTCAGCGCCAAAGAGGGCAGTGAAAGAGAGAGACGCAGAGCGCAACAGCCTCTCCAACAATAGAATAGGGCCAATCACTTAAGGTCAGACTACCTGTCCTCCTGAAGCAATGTGGAAAACAATACCAGGAGGACAGAGAAGGACAAAGGGGGGTTTAGTGGGTAGGCACGATCGATCAATCGTGAATCCCACACTACCCAGTTTTACTTGGCGTCTTGCGAAGATTTTCTCGCCCACAGAAAAAAAAATCAGACAGAGCTTGATCATTAACCCGAAAAATAGGAGTACTATCACAGGGTCTGTGACCCCCCTCCACTATTCAGAAAGAGCACTCTTGTACATTGAGCTCGGAAACAGACAGATACAGAGAGAGAACGCAACGCATTTCGGGAGACAGAGACGGAGAGCTTCCCTGCATACATCGCAAGATTGTATATTGCCCAAATTTATCAACTAATAATGATTTCGATTTCAAGTGTGTTATTTGTTGACGCAACTAAATGACCGAATATTGTATGCTATCGACAGTGTTTATTTATTTAATTGCTTGCTGTTCGTCGCTGCTTGTTGAATGAGTCTTTGTCCGATTATCATATCCTTCTAAAGCAGGAGCAAATGAATCGATTTCTTGTGTATTATTTATGTAAAAAAATAACGTGGTCTTGTATGCTATCAACAGTGCTTGTTTACAATTGACTATGCCTCGAATTGAAAATTATCTTACGCTGATAATGCATTTATCTTTCCGTCCTCAGTGTTTTTGAATCACCAACGTTTTTAGGTTTTTAACTATCGCTATGTTTATGATACAGGATGCGGCAGGGAAACTTCCTTATTTGAGACGCAAGCTCTTAAGTGACAATTAATTTTAAAAAAATGAGATGGCACTCATTCAAAAGAATGGAATTCAACATTTTCTGCTATGTAAGATAAATGGTAGTAATGCAATATTATACTGTAGTAATTATCATGCAATGGACGATGGAGGAGCGCGCGTTTGGCTTAGAGACGTCATTCTACCCTTCTCGGAATAACTATCGTTTCAAAGGCACACGTTTTAAATAAGGTAGTTCTCTGCTGCACTTTGTATATTGGGCTTCAAAGCAAATTACTTTGTTTTATTTAGCTTTTCTATTTTATGGCTTGTATATTATATTTTGTATTGTTAATATAATACACATAATGTGTGATAAAATAAGCGAATAAAAATTTAGCCTGAGTAGGGCCAAAGATAAAAATTTCGCTGAATTTAATGCCATTATTTCCATTATATTATTCCAGGAAAGTGATATTGGGATTAACGAAAAATAATTCTGGAAACGCCATTTTAAATTCTTTACAGATCCGAATATTTTAATCTTAACCTTTTCGTTAGTGAGCAAATTTAAAATCGATGAAGTCGTTGATGTCATAATCGCTTTACGCCGATTACTTTCTGCCAGCTCCTAATCAGCGTAAGACAATCTTCAATTCGAGGCAGAGTCAATTCTAAATGAACACTTGATAGTGAATACAAGACCACATTATTTCTTTACATAAACAATGCACAAAAAATCGATTCATTTGCTCCTCCTTTAGAAGGAAATGATAGTTGAACAAAGACTCATTCAACACGCAGAGAAGAACGGCAAGCAGTTAAAAATAAACAAACACTCTCGATAAGACACGATAAGACACAATATTCGGTCATTTCTTTGCGTAAACAAATAACACACTTGAAATCGAAATCATTATAAGTCGATAAATTTGGGCTTAACGATCTATACAATCATGCGAGGAACTATCCGTCTCAGTCTCCCGAACTGCGCTAAGTTCTCTCTGTCTCTATCCGCCTGGGAGCTTCAATGCACAAGAGTGCTCTTTCTGAATAGTGAAGGTCAAAACGGATATTTCCGTGAGTACTCATGAAACGGTTAAAAGTATTCTAGGAAGTGGATTTTTTTTCAGAAGTTGATGTAAAATAACCATGCATATATACAGAAATTAAAAATATAAACTCATTCATAACACCAATTTCCAATCATATTTTTAGAACATTGTCCTATCAAATTATTAATTTTTAAATTCATTTTTATTGATAGAGTAATCAAAAAGTAGCCCTTTTATATTCGATATATTGCGAATCCATATATTTTTAATACAAATATATATGATTATATGAATATTTATAATATTCAAATGACTTTTGGTAAGTGTACAATACAAATTGCTTTAACTGTCATATTACAACCGTGTTTCGCTTGAATATTATTAAGGTACGGAGACTTTTCAAACTTGGCATACTTTCTTAAATTTTCAGTAAGAGGCAAAGCAGGTCTTGAAATTCTATTAGGCTTTTCTTTCTAAAGACTTCCGCACGTCTTGACTAATGTTGAAAACGAGCCGTCGAGTGGATCGTAACTGTCACCATTGCTTTTTTCCTCCCTTGCCCCGGCGGCATTAGTATAAAGCCTTAATAACCTGCACGCTCATTTCGGGGTGAGCGGCATCGACAATAGTCTGGATCCCGAGTGGCACTAACTTTTCTTTATCTCGCTTTATTTAATTTTTTAGCCCTGGAATAAGGGTCGTGGGCTTTTCGCATTCGCACGGCGCGAAAGTCTTATTGCTAATGTACTACGGCGCGGAAACGACGCACGAAAAATTTTGTTTTCCCTCATTTGCAACGGCATCCCGGGAGGGACGTTAAATCGGATCGATTTGCTAATGGCACTCGACCTTTTAGCTTTTCGTGATTAATCGGTGTTGAATAAACCTATTTATGTCCGTGTCGCAATAGAATCAGGGATTTTTGGAATTCAAGTAGGCGCAAAGCTTTAATCGCCACTGAACCTGTTCGGGCGCGATTAAAACCCTTTTTCGTTTTATATGCGAGGCGGGATTTTAGAGGATAGTTGAAATCCAATCCTGAGAGCCTGCAATCATAAAATTTTATGAACACAAATAAAATATGACTCGAAATCCTATATAAGCTGAATTTTACATGTTCGAGGATCGATCAAATATTTATGTGCTAGAGCACAACGTATGAATTAAAGTTATAAACAGATTGAAACAAATATAGCATTATTTTAGGGTCTTCATATTTAATAAAGGAACTACATGCTAGACAAATTTATATTCTACGAAAGCAATTTGTGAAGTGTGGAAGAAAGTCAATCGATCTCTCTTATTAAATATGTAAAAAAATACTAGAAAAATGTATTAAAATATGGGCTACTTGATTTTAGCAGATTGATGTATTTCAAATGATATACAGGGTGTTTTGCATATAGATCGACAATTTTTTTTATGGGTTAGGGGTTTTTTTTGCTATGTTTCACACATGGACCAGGGTTCGGGATTCAGGCGAAGAAATCCAGTGGTGTCAGATCTGGATATCGTGCGAGCCATGGAATAGGGTCGTTAAAAGATTATTTTACACGACAGAGATGCCAATAAAAAATTGTCGGTTCATATGCAAAATATCCTGAATAAAATAAATGAAAAATGTAGACATATAATAATGGGCTGCAAAAATATTGACATTTATGTTGTCAAAAGAATTTAGAATTTCTCAGTGATGAATTCTGGACATTTTTTTAAAGTGTGTTGATAGAAGATGCAATTTAGCTTCATTGCAGACTTTCTGATTAGAATAGATTTCATACAATGGAGTCTCATTATAAATGTCATTCCAACTGATTTCTTTTGCTGATAAAGAGCCTTTTATATTAGAATTTATGCCACAGAACGCAAGTATTTGATTTGAATTCCCACATCTAAGTCACCCACTTTACAGTCCAGATCTAATTCCCTCACATTAATTTGAGTTTCGATATTAAAAGTAATCCTAAAAAGGCATTGGAACAGTGAAAAGTGAAGGAAAACAATAACGATCTGATTAGATGAACAATCTGAAGGATGATTTTTACGTGGATGAAATCGACTATATAATAGTATAAGGAGCTGTTGGAAGATCTTGTTGAATCATTAAAATATCTGAATTGATAAGTTGCTTCTATTTTATATAGATAGATAAAATTTGAACACCCTTCCTATATTTTTGTTTATTTCATTCCAAAAGTGCATAAATTGGGGTAGATTTTTGCATGTAAGAAAGGTTTGAAATGCCAATTTATACCATAATTAGTAGTAATCTCGTCTAAAAATACAGAATAGTTGATTAATATTTTTCTATCATCAAAAACATATTTCGTTATATAAAATTTCACTAATTTTTATTTTAACACCCCCATATTATTAATCATCCCCGTTCTTACTTAAGCGCTCACGACGCTAATAACTGTCTCCTCGTATTGCAGTCGGAGACTTCATTTTTTCATTTCGCTTCTAATTTACGAGTGACTGATTTTTATAGTTCTTCAGGTGGGCATTAAACGAACAAAGCATTCTCCGGTGCATAAAAAATTAAGCCATTGCAATGTTTCACTGCAAAAACGCAATTGCAATTTCGTGTAAAAGCTTCCCGCAATATTTTACTACCCCGTGTACCACTAAAGAGTTGTGTAATTTTCCTTAATGCGCACTTAGTATGAAAATTGTAAATTCCACAGTGCTTAGCACTTTAAATTTGCCTATTAATTCATCTTATGCATTAACATTTTAGTAATCCAGAAATTTATTATGCAAAAGGGGTTGTTTTGCCAAAATGAACGGGATCCTGTTAAAATGTGCTTGATGAACTTGTTATTATTTGGTATATTGACACCAGCCAATATTTTGGGTATTAATACCTTTTGATCGGATTAATTGTGATGTTTCGAGTTTGATCGTTAATGGATATTTTCATTTGGGTCTTGTGAATATTTTTAGGGTTTTGTTTGGTTTGAGGCACCGCAATGCCGTGATTCACATAGGGAAATAACCTCTTCATGACTACCACTGCAATAAATAAGAATTTATAATAGAATTTCAGGCTAGACAAGGGTCTGAGTCATCCCTTTTAGAGTTATTTAGTCTGTCTGCAGGAAAAACAGAGGTCGATATGTCTGGAGCCAGTTTGATAGTCGGAATTACCGGTGAGTGGTTGAATAAAGTACTAATGGCATGTCTATGACTTAAAGCTGGAATTTCATTTTAGTTTGCTGAAACTAGTTATCACTTGAAAGTTTTATTATTAATCTACCAGATATTGAAATCGAAAGTTTTTTTACCCAAAAAATAGATTTATCATGAGTTCTTCGACTATTGCGAGTTGATGTGTGTATATTAGGTGCGGCTCTTTTAAAGCTTTTTCAATTGTCCTGTCCTAGAACTACAAAAGCCTCCTCGAGGATCACGTGCCCAGATTATCAGGTAAGGCGCTGCACGTGACCCGACTTTCAAGTGGACGTCAAAACAATGAAAAGGGTGGGTGGGAAAGAAACCCCCCCATTGAAAATTAACGACTTCTGCCCGAGTGAATACGAAATTATCACAATTTAAATGCAACAGGGTCTACTCCGATATGGACTGATATGCTCGGGACGAAGCCGAAACATATTCCATGTCAACGAGCAAAACTTTGATTGCCAGATAATTTATACCCAACGTGTAGTTGGACTGAAACTTGTGACTTTGATTTAATCTATGGCTCAATTATTTATTCCAGGCATTTGATTATAGGACGATATTAACATGCAAAGCTGCTTTGAAATAATTGGACTGCTTAAATGAGCACATTGTTGCTTTAATTGGCTGTAATAAGTCAATAAAAAAATCAATATTTTTATAAAAATCTCATACAGTAATTAAACATTAATAACATAAATATTTTTATTAACACGTATATATATATATTTGCCATTTTCTGCAGTATTATATCCTTTTAATACTGATTGGGGTATTAAATGTATGCAAAACATTGGGGTATTAATTTATATTACATACGAGTTTATAAATGACAGACTTAAGGTTTAATATATTTTTTACTTATCAAATTTCGAACAATTCTGTACATAAAAATATACAAATTATACATAATTTTGAAGGATTTCGTCTAGTTATATGGGCAAAAATTTAAAGTGATAAACCGGGTTAAAAATAATGTTCCACCCCATCAAATATCATTCATACATTAATCACTAGGGTCACATTGTTTAAAATGTCAAAGATAGTTCTTTGAAAATATCTTTTCATAGGGGTTACATATTTTTTATCTAAGAGTACAACATGTCAAGAATATTTTCCCAAAGTTTCAAGTCAATCGAAGTAAAACTGTAGGAGATTTTAATTTAAGACCCAAATTCTTTGTATTCCCAAAAACGAATTTTTGGTAAATTTTGCATACTTCTTCTAGATAGGATTTATTAGTGATTGAAAAACAGTATTCTATTTATTTTGATCACAAGCTATTTTACAAGGCAAATATTTGGGGTAGATTTTTATTGAAAATTGTACTTTTTTTAAAAAAATCTTCGTTCAATCACGAATTGTATTCATCTACTAACAGAAAATATTTAGATTTTTTATTTCATATAAAGCTATCATGAGTTATCTTGACTACCACGATTTTATAAGGGGTCTTTGAAAACCAATCTCAGGGCCATAACAAGGGCATGGCAAAGCGCCCGCCACGGGCGCAGTTGGGCTTGGGGCGCAAAACGCATAACACCGACCCGATCGAGAGTTGCACATGGTTTTTATTTTATTTTACATGAACCAACATTGATTGACTTTGTCCGTTTTTATAATATGTACTAAGCTGTATAATTCCTCTTTTCTTCGTTATCGCTTAAATATTGTAAAATTAAACAACCCACCCAATTCTTCGGAAAAATTCGTTTCATAATGACAGTTTGTAGTCGTTCTGTAAACATGTTCAGATATGGCATCCGATCGCGTAGTACTTATTTGTCATATCAACAGTGTGGTCACTCCGTCCTCTTTTAAGGCTTTTTGTGGCATTTTGTATAATCTATACGATCACAGAAACAATGTAGCATCAAGAAACTCAATAATTCAACCAAATGGTAGCATATCAATTATAAATCGAATTTAAAAAATAATTTTATTCGACGTTTTGGGTATTCGAAGTGTTGATAATTTTAGTCTTCATCCCCCATATCAAAACAATATGCATATTGAATTGTTAAAATTAATTTTGTTGCACAATGCACAAATATACAGTAAAACTCTGATAACGTAACGCAAATTATTAATGATGTTGTCAAATCTGATTAATCAATAAAGCTGTTCATTAACTATGCACTGAAATAGCTTCAGTTTTCAAACAAATCTATAATAGCGATTATCGACGAACTGAAGTGATGAAAATTCGATCGAATTATTAGACTCCCTAATATATCGGGTGATAAATTATAATGTCGGGGTCGAATTTTCATACGGTCTGGATAATGATTTTATTCTTTATTAGAATGGATTCCGTTACACAGTTAGGGTGTGTCGCCGGATTAAAGCCGGCATAACCGCCGAATTTATTTTTAAGGGGGTCGGCCCTGTCGTTGGGCAACATTTTAATTAATTAACCCCCCCCGTCCGTGGTGCTGGGATTAATCGCACATCACTGATTAGTTCCTGAAGTGACATCTTCCTAGGACAGGTGTGTTCGGTGCTTAAGCGGACAGGTGTCGAGTGGCCGAGGGTGGGTTCGAATTATCGCAGGGGTTCAAATTTTCCCACCCTCATGAATAAAACATCGCATTTTCGCAGAGGTCACTAACGAGATCGTGTCCGAAACGGCCTCATATTTCGTGGGTATTTAATTCGTCCTTTGACGCGAAGACGCCCCACAACATTCGCAAAGCCATTTTTTATCAATTTCAATTCAAAGATATTCAAATTTCATTTTGCTCGGCATTTTATTTCGCCCTAATTAATTGGATACCTTAAAATTCGAGTTTAAAATTATGGGGTCATATTTGAACCTTTGATGCCGCTTTGCTTTTGATTGGAGAATATTTAGTGTATTGTTAATTATTCGTTCTTCTTGGTGGAGGTTTTCTGAAATTTTCGGATCGACCCTTTGGGTCATAAAGGCGTAGCTGTTTGTAAACTGCTTTTTCGATGGAATACTTGAAATATACAGCGAATCCAAATAACTTTATTCTGCAAAAAAAGTTCAGGAAGAAAAGTTATACAGCGATTAAGCATACTTTAAAATTACTTATACTTCTATTATGATTAAAAACAAATTTCGATATTTAATCTTGTTACCCTCCATATTTCTCAATTTAAACGTATTCACACGTTTTTTTATTCAAATTATAAAGATTTGCAATTTAAAATTTAAATTTAACAAAGGGAATACACTTGCGTCTGCTTTTATGCGATTTTGAAGTTATGCGTTTTTCAAAAATAATGGAACCTATGCCTCATTATTCAAAAGCTTTTTTTATGCGAATACGCATAAAAAAGTCACGACCTTTCTAAAAATGTCTCCATAACACGATCTGCAATTATGTAAACTTAGATCCTATATTTGTATGTCCGCCACTTATCATCTGTACAAATCCACTTACTTGTCAGGACCGTCGCAGCTTGTATAAATCTTGTATATTTAAATAAATAAACACTATCAATAACACACAATATTCGGTCATTTATTTGCGTAAACATAAACAATTCACTTGAAATCCATTAATTATATCATTCATATATCATTATTAGTCGATAAATTTGGATTAACGATCTATACAATCGTACGATGTATTCAATTGATTTGAAGTTATGTGGGTTTTAAAAATAATGGAACCTATTCCTCAGTTTTCTATGTAGTTCAAGTCTTTTTTATGCGATTTTTTTATATGCGACTCCCCATGGAACGTATCTATCGCATAAAAATAGATCCAATTGTATTATTATTCAATGAATTATTATGAATCAATCGCAATTATTATAACTATTAAAATGTTATATAACGAATTCGAAAACTATTTTGATCATGTTTACAAAGCTATCTAAGGAAGAAGTATTCAAAACTATCAAATTGCCTATATCTGAGAAAAATCAGCGAAGTATTCTAATTCTCAGATAATTTTTTTTTACAAAATTTCACATATTTAATATATAAATATTAAAAAAAATTTTTTTTTTTAAGATGTTGATAAACATTTTTCCAGCTGACTTTATTTGTAGTCAGTTTTACATCCCTTTTTACTTACTAAGTCTAAATCCTTTTTCTAGTTATACCAAATTTGGGCATTGGGAATTCACCACATTGAAAACCCTTCTCCCAAGGGAAACTTTTCGTAGAAAGCACGATCCTAAGCAATAAGGTGAAAACGACAAGCTAAAAAGGTTGTGTTTTGCTTCGTAAAAATAATGCGTATGAATTTTGTAGAGCTTGATTTTTTTGAGACTGTGTGTTTTAAATACGAAAGCTCTAAAATTGTATGATTCTTAAGCAACCATATTTTGTAAGTTTAAGAGAAACGATGGAAGGAAGTGATAAAACCATTTTTATTATGTCTGCATGTATTCCGATGCCAAAATTCTATTGAGGCCACGAAAAGCTCTTACACAAGCTCTGCAAAAGCTCTCTTTTTGGCACGCACTATAACTCCACGCATTATGAATATGCATGATCGTGATGTTTATGTCTTTCTTTTCGGCTGTTTTTGGTGCATTTTAACGAAGACATTTCCTCTTATTCATGTATGTATATTAAGGGACCCGAATTAAAGTTCACAAAGGGACCTCGTCATTACGTGACTCGACAGCTTTTTGCAACGACTCTTGGCCGTCCCGGCGAAGAAAAAGTGGTACCCTGGAGCGTTCGAATTATTCAGGGCCCCAAAATTGGACGTCTAAAAATTTAAGGGTGCATAAAGTTGTGTTTGCGGCCAGATCACTTTACTAAATATTTACAGAACGCTCGTCACAGGAGGGAATTTGCGGTATCCGAGCTTTAATGTCCGCGCTGGGAAATAGAACGTGGATTCCAAGGGAAGAGTGACGGGACAGAATCGGCCGGTCCTGTCCCAAAACCATTATGTCCTTTTACTTTGGAAGGTCCTCTATTACTTGCGGGCTAGATAACCAAGTTATGCCTAATTCTGCCTCTTCTGTATTCCAACAAACACGCCATGTTCGGCCAACAAACTAATATTCGTCTCGTCTGTCGTCCGGACCTTATTTACTCACGTATCACTACGCTTCGACAAATTTGCTTTCGATGCAAATCAAACATGGGACATCGTTTAAAAAATAGTTTTGCCAAATGGTACCAACAAATAAATCCATTTACGATGACTATTTTCAACCAATATCATTCAAAATATTGGCATTACGAAACTCTGAATTTAATCGCTTGAAATGAGCATCAAATTAGTTATAACGATGCTCTTTATTTAATCCAAACATATTGATGAAAGAATTATTTTATTTATTTCTGCATGACAGTTTTAATGTTGTCATTAAAACATTACGTACGAATAAGATAGTAATGTCTTATGAAACATTGAATGAAACATTTTTTTCATAATTGAGCATGTTCCCAATTAGGCAATCCAATCCCGGGATCCCGGACAGTTTATTGAATCCCGGGATTATTAAAACCCGAAAAATGTTTGCAAACAGTGGCATAACTACTAATTGTCGAACTTAGGCCATGCCTAGGGGCAGTAAATGTTTAATCTATGTATATATATAGAGTATATATATATATATATAGGTATTTAAAATGATTATATTAACCTTTCCCTACCGGTGATGTATTTAGTACACCTCGACTCTAATAATGAGAATATCGATATGAAATATAATAGAAACGGGGTTCAAAATTTTTGTATTCCTCCGTAATATAATTACGAATCACATCAAAGTATTCCCCCGCAGTGTTAGCCATCAATGAACTTAATCTGCTATAGTTTCCAGAATTTGTCATTGTTCCAATTTTTGCAAAATTTGGCACCAATGCGTGGAGGATTATAGAACAAAAGGACAATTCCAAAAGTAGTAAAATATTGTTATATTTAATTTGATAAGTAGATTTTGCAGTTTTTCCAATGAATTTTGCAGACAATTGAAGCAAAGACTTAATGATAAATGTTTGATCTTCCGAATTATTTTACAGTTTGGACATATATCCTTAAATTTACGATGAAAGTTTATAAGCAAACCATTTTTTTTTTTGGGGAATAACTATATAAAACCAAAAAATATCAAAAGTTTCAAATATTCTCATTGTTACATGGTAGTTCCGTGTCATAACAAGTTTTAATGCAGTTTTTTAATCTCAGGACTGAGGTTATTATCAAAATGAGAAGAGCCACCCCCAGTCACTACAACCACTCATAGTAAATTGGCTTTTTCTGCAGGCTTGATGATGCACTTTAATTTAAATTTATGAAGTAAAGTGCGCTTGTAAAAAACTTATCCCACTGTTGAAACAAGAATTGAGACTTCCATTACCATACAATTTACAAAGGATGTATTTTTAAAGCGCAAGCACACTTCCAGCCGCCACTTTTAAACCTTGTTACAAGAAATATGCCATTGTGTATTTGGTCGTTGGACAAAAATTCTGTATAAAGCAATGTAAATTTATAGTTATAATAAAAAAATAATAATAGATATGGAATTTTACACAAAAATTATTTGTTAACATTCAATATAATTAGTGCGATTCGAGAATTCTCATTTTTTAAGAAATTTTCTGATTTCTCAATGAAATTAAAGAAATCAGTTTTTATTGCAAAAAATTAAATTACATTAATGTGCGAATATTTTTTAATACAAATACAACCGCTCCCATTTTAAAAAGGCTGCAGATTTTAATAAAAAGATCTGACGATAGCGAATTTGACAAATAATACCTACATTTATGATCATTGAAAAATTGTTTAGGATGCATTTTTAGATTTAAAATAAATACAAATGGAAGTCAAAACCGTTTTGGCGACATAATGTCGACATACGAGTAGAAAGGGTTAATTTTTAAAATGTTAACGCAGCCGTTGTTGTTAATTTTAATTAAATACTAAAATAATTACATTTTACATATTACACAATTTTCTGTTTATCGAAATTTCTTGAGAATTTTCGAGAAATTTGAGAAATAAAATCGAAAATTCTCATTTCTCGAGAAATGAAAATAATCGAGAAATCATGCAAAAAAAAATGTTCTTTCGATTTCTTACCACATTTTGAAATGTAAAATTTATAATGTTATCAAAAGTTTTTTCTTTTAGCTTAAGGCGTCTTCTCACTTTACAAATTTAAAAAAATCGATTTTTATTTTATTTTAAATTTTGAAAGTACATATCTTCAAAAATGTTATATCGAAATTTCATAAAGTTCGGACCAGTTTAACTACATTTTTGGGCGACCGTTAGGTGACTACCTGAGAGCACCATGATATTCAGACTCATGGTGCAAGTACAAGAAAGTGGTGAAAAACAATAAGATAGAAACTTTTAAACATCCTCTTGTTCTAGCTGAAAATGTTCACGAGATTTTGAAACCGATTTATGAAGATCTTCGAAGGAAATACCCAAAATAACAACGAGTGTTTCAACAGCTGTGTCTGGGCAATTTTTCTGCAACCAAAACTTTAAACGCGTTTATCTCAAAACAAGGTTTTTCGGTGGCTTGTTGATGAAATTTCGGAAACTATCCGGCCGATTGTCATGAAATTTGAATGGCATATTCTTCATAGTTATGGCTATAACACTTATCATCAGATTTTTGAAATTTTGATTTTAAGTAATTTTTTTTTACAAAAAACTGCAAAAAAATACGCGTTTTTTTTTTACTTTTTCGAAAAACGTGTGCCATTTTGTTATTTTCGCGAATATCAAAAATCTGATGATATGCGCTATAGCCACTGATATACTGAATCTAAACGTTAAACTATGTTTTATTTTTTTGTTTCAAATGACTCATCTCGGAGATACCATCAACAAGCCACGAGCATAACATTTCTACACGGGTTTTTCGATGCTACTGTTCTATTATAATAATTGTTCAAAAAATTAAAAATAATTTTTTTTCATGTACTTGAAAGATGTGTTTATTGCATAAGAACCATTTTATCTCATAATTTTTAGCGAAAATCCTCGAAAAAAAATCACGAAAATAGTCTATTTTTGAGGCGCCTAAAGTGAGAAGACGCCTTAATTCAAATTCACATGATGCTTTACAAACACATTTAACTATTTTTCAACATGATCGCCATCCAGTTCGAGACATTTTTGTAGTCGGGGTACTAACTTTTGTATGCCAGTGTCATAGATCTTCGTCGCCAGTTCTTTTTGAATTGCATTCTGTATTTTGGAGTGTAGGGATACACCACGATCGCAGCATTCCGGGACTTCATCTCGCACACAATTTCTCATAATTAAGTTTTCCTACAAAATATCACCAAGGAAACTTCAAAAAGTGCCAAGAAATCATTTGTGAATGTTGTTAAGCGTTACATATCGATTTTTTCGCACTTGTTTTTCAATTTTTTGCATAAATTTGTCAGAAATCACTAGTGATATCGCACTCTTTGTCTTGTTGTGAGTATCAAAAAACTGACCGTTAAGATCTGTCCTATACGTCAAGTGTGCCAAATTTGGATCAATAAATTTCTCCTGGCCTCAGGAGCCCTTATAACATCACCTCGTAAA
Organism: Stenopsyche tienmushanensis; assembly: GCA_008973525.1. Taxonomy (NCBI): domain Eukaryota; kingdom Metazoa; phylum Arthropoda; class Insecta; order Trichoptera; family Stenopsychidae; genus Stenopsyche; species Stenopsyche tienmushanensis. The sequence goes on along the minus strand of WACJ01000546.1, from coordinate 171,981 downwards.
ATGCTAATTAAAATATAAACGATTTGTAGCCGAGATTTTATAATTTCGATGTATACAAAGCGGAATTTTTCCGACGATTTGGGCTTGGATATGAAATATTTGGGCATATTTTCAATTGTGTCATCGCATTCTGGCGAACATAATCGTCCGTTTAGCATTCATGGCACTAGTTCAAGAGTCCCAGTAAAATGTAATTTACATGTTCAACGGGTTTAAGCCTTTAACAATGGGTCACTTAACCATTTTCGGCGATAAATCTCCATTTTATTGATTCTTAGACGCTTTAAATGAGTACTCCGACATACTTCGTATGCGTAGGCATAATTTAGTATGCTAATAATGCATGATAAGTTCAGACGTTTGTTTTCAAACGTACGCTAGATAATATATTAGGATCATCGAAATTTCAAATGGCAAACATCCTTGCAGCTGTCAACCTTCTTCAAAATTCCCCGAATTTCATTTCTCCTCAAGGCTATATTTTCCGGCATAAATAGTCGCACAACAGACGTAGATTGTACAACATTTATGTTCAGGCTTTGATCCTGTATATTTACGTTGTGTATTTTCTATAGGGCGTGATTGCAAATAAGGCTCGAAAATATTTTGTTACAGATTGCGCCTACGCAAGCCGTACGTCAGCGTTATATTCACCCTCGTTTTTTTAAGCGCTCACAATCTGTGACAAAATTTGTATGCAGCCTCCGCTCCCGATAGTTAAATACAGATGTTTGGTTATAAAGCACATCCAATGACTATCGATCCGATGATATACTGGCCTAATTTTATTGGGAACGTGTGTGCCATGAATAAGAAAACAAAAAAATGGACCGGATAAATTCGACGGAAGTCAAACAAATCTTAGACGGGAAAGTTTAATAAAGAAAATACCACTCGGGCTTATCTAAGGGAAGAGTTTTCGTTGGATAATATGTATGTGGCAGTGAATTTGCATTTCAATATTCCCGAAATGCTTTTCCGCCTCCATCAGTTGAACCCTCAGCGACCTCAGGTTGACCCAAAGGGTATGCGGTGGCCATTTTCTTATCTTTATCTTTTCTCATTTTGCTACTTTAATGTTTACGGCATTTGGAACTCGAGAGAATTATTTGCTTCGATCTCTGATATTGGCCCGTGCAAATGAAAAGTAACTCTATGCAAATTTAAAAATATATCTCCGTACGAATGATTTTCCATTTTCATTCCAATACATTTTAAACATATTAGACCTGTTTTTATTCAAAATATTAAATTTTGATATATTGCCTTGTTTCACATGAAGATTCGGAATTTTAATCAATTAAAAGATAAATCTTGATTGAGAATGATTTTGTGCAATAATTTACAATTTTGACTAATTTAAATTAATAAAGACACCACCGTTTTTAATGGTCTTCAAACACGAAGTCATTGTTATTATTTCTATCATTTTCTATGACATTTAATAGAATGGCGTCCCAAAAGATTTCCGTTTTCTGTATTTATATGAGTTCAAATGCAATCCAAAAATGGTATTAAAGCCTCGAGGATGACCCAAAATCATTGTTAATGATGAAGATTTAACCCTTTGCACTCGAGATTCTTTTTCGCGCATTTTTTAACATTGCCAAGATGCATGCCCGGCTTTTCGGGGCAAGTATTACAATAATAAGTATTAAAAGAATTAGTGCCGAACATGCAGTCCGGTTCGTGATTGCAGACTAATTTCAGATAAGAAAATCTATTTTATCTATTTTAAGGGGTGTCATGTTACACTTCATAAGATTATACAGAAGAGTATAAATACCCGTTTAAAAGTAACTAGACGTAAATAGTTATTGCTGTGCATCAAATTTTTAAATCAAACCGAGTGGTGAGCGAGAGTCACCTCTCGAGTTGCAGCATCAACTCATATGGTGATTGAGAGTCACTTCTCGAGTGCAAAAGGTTAAAGTTTTAGTATTGCGTCTATTTTTCATCATTTCGTTTCGATAGAAAAGGTTAAGTTAGATAAGTCGGTGCCGCACGAACTGGGCACTTGGATGGATACAGGAATAGATGTGAGCCCTGGTTAATTACGCATGAATCTCCAGGACACTCGCCAAAGCTTTTAATACATCAAAATAATTTCAATAATTTACTTAATGATGGCCAAATAAGAAAACAATACAATAATATTTGTTGACCTAAAAGGGTTCCAAAAATGTACCCATTCTAAAAGTGTGAGTTTTCATAAAAATTGAATAACTAATTTAATATATCGTCGACAAAAGACTGGCTAAATTAATTTTGATTGAATTTATTATGTTTTTTATAAAAGTTATGACGATTTAATTTTCATCCATGAATTCCGAACGTTCATGTGGTACACTCTAATATTATAGATAGATCCTGGACTATTATTTTTAAAATTAAATCAGCATATCGATATGCTTAAGAGATTGGAAGTATTAATTAATAACGCAGAAAAACGAATTAAAATCAAACAAAATCTCCGAATTGATAAGCTTCGTGACCATATGGTTACGCTCGTATTCAATCAATTTGATTTATAAAGCAAAGATATCAACTTTGTTTTTAAATAACAAATTATTTATGCATTAGTACGCACTTTCGTGATTAAATAATGACAAATTCGGCTTTAAATTTCAGGATTTATATTTCAAATAAAATATATTTGATGATGATGATGATACAAACTGTTACCATATAGATACGCTCGTCTCTGAAGATTAAGAACCTTTTTATATCAAAATATTGACACTCAAACACTTCATTAATAACTAAAAATCAAAGCTATCGCTATTTAATTTGCGCATTTGAAATAAACTATATATTTCATTTCAAATGGTTTTACATGAAATTTTCGTAAAAAAAACAAGATTTTTTTGTACATATTTAAAAAAATATTCTAATAACAAGTTTTTTTGTGCTCTTTCCAGGTAAGCATCTATATCATTCTCGGTGTTATATCGTGGTAAGAAAACGACAGTCGTCATTCCTTCAGCGCCACAATAAATCGATTTAAAGGTGAGCTTATTTTATGGTAGTCGTAACTTTTTTTGAACTATAAAAACCCTTAAAATAGACATCGGAGAAAAATAAAAATATATCCACCGTGTAATCAAATATATGTGAAAAATATTCGACGCATATACGAACCGACAATCCTCAGGGCAATATTGCGTATAAGAGGATCTTGTCAGCTTATATCAGGCCTCTCAATTTTCACTCTCGTTATCCTTTTTTTCTGTCTTCCGAATAGAAAACAGAAAAATATTTCATTCCGAATTTCTCCGAATCTACGGGACGCTATTATCTGTAATTTAGAAGGATAATTTAGCAATGAAAGCCCTCCAGAGATTTATCCATGGCGTTTTTTACGGTCCATCATTAATGAGGCGCAAAAAACATTCATTTTTACTACGATTTAAAGGCGCGTTTTTAATATTTTTTAATGCTTTCGGATCTGTTTCGGCTTCATCTTGAGCCGCTGAAACGGTTGGCAAAAAATCCTGATATCAGTTGCGGTTTAGAGCTGAAGTACATAGTTTACTCGAAGCACCAATTACTCGAGAGCTCTGCTTTTTTTCTTCTTTTATAAGTGGACATCAGAGAAATTGAGCAAGTTCTGCGGTTTCTCGATTTGGTTGAAAAAAATATAAGAAATTGGATATTTCCTCTATTGCTGCATCAGCTTGATTAAATTCTGGCCGTTATTGGTTATATGTGGGTTAAATATTGCACAGTCATAATGCTCATATTATCATAGCTTATTCATGATATTTTCCCCCTTTTTCTTATAAAGTAGTTCATTATTATAATTTATTTTGTTTACCAAGTCAGCTAAAAAATTCGATGATGTATGAAGAAATAAAATACATAGTTTCTGTAAAAAATTACATCAGAATTTTAGGCTTTCATTATAGGCTGCAATGAATTTTTTTATAATTTAAAAGATAATCATAAGGTTGAAATAATTAGATTTTGGTTAATTTTAAAGCATTTTCATAGATACTTTGTGAAAGTGAATTTCAAAACAGAAATGGATAATATAATTTGTAGCAAATTAAAGCGTAATACACTCAAACCTCTTTTTGTGCGACTTTTTTTTGTGCGATTTCGAAGTTATGCGGTTTTTTTAAAGCAATCTACGATCATGCATTTTATTTCGTTTTTTTTTTTTGCATTCTTCCAATGTTTCAACATTTAAAAATATATTCCCCAAAAGAATTTCCAAAATTCCAACTAATTACGGAGTTATAGCTATTTAAGTGACGCGGCAACTTAACCGGTCTTACCATAATCAAATCTTTTAACGCGTTTTTCTCGAAACTACTATTTTCAACGCGGTTGACATCATATCTCAAGTTTTAATTAATTAATTAACTTCAAACTGGGTATGAATGTTCTCTATATAACCCTCTATTATTCCTACCAAATTTATATCAAAATTTATTTTGTAACTATTTAAAAAAAATAAAACTGACAAAATAAGGCCAAAAAAAGACTTGTGGCCATTTTATGATTTATTTTTTTTTGAGTTTGGAACTATAATTTTGAGTAATATCGAAAATCGCAACGAAAATTATCTTATAGCGATGATAGTTTGTAATTAAAATAATTAGTATTTCTCTAGTGGATGTCTGGCATTTAAGATACCAGATGTCAGAAATCCTTAAAATTTAACCAATGATGCAAGAGTCCTTTAAATGTTACCAAAAAATGATATTTTTAATTTCCTTATTGTTTTCCCATTTTTTTAATTAACTTTTTTATGCTATTTTGGATATATTTTATATTGCCGTTTCAAAGTTATGCAGTTTTTAAAATCCATGGAACGCATCTTCACTTTTTCTATATAAGTCACAGCTTTTTTTGTGCGATTTTCCGCGGAACGCATCTACCGCACAAAAAAAAGGTTTAAGTGTATTTTCTGGATTCTCATTAGATTTTTATTTATATTAATCAAATTTGCAATTCATCCAAATCTGATATACTTATATTGCTCTTAAACTTAAAATAAATATCATATTATCATAGTGCAGGCATAAACAGTGCCTTGCAGAACTGGGATCTCTTCAATATGCATTCAAAGGAAGGGGCTACACAAAATTCGTCTGTATTAGTAGCATGAGCTCCGAGTTTAATTTAGAATGCTCACCCAGCGAATCACCTGGGTGAGTGTGTCGAAGGGCGCTTTAACGACCGTCTTGATAGTGAATATGGGAAGTTTGTAAAGACTGAGTAGTTTTCCTCAGGAGATAGTGAACAACTATCTTAGGCGACATTTTTGATCCATGATGGCCTTTTGTATACAATTCAAGCCCTAATTGATACTCTTATTCAGGTTTCGTAGCAGGATAATTCATGGGAAATCATTTTCTACCACGTAATAGGTACTGCGTATTTTTAGGGATACAAATGTCCCTTGCCAAAATACATCATATTAACCCAAGATTACCAGCTGAAATTCAATTTTATTATCTTACGCCTTGATTTTAAATCAGTTATAAATTTACCTAGGCGCATTGGAAGGTTGAGGGCCCTTGGGATCGAGAATGTATATAGTATTAAGCAAAACTTGGAGCTAATTTGATACCTTAAAAATCAATAGCACGTAGTTGAAGGGTCAATTTTGGTCTTTAAAACATTCAGTCACTAAACTGATTTTGAGGCCTCATATATTTGAGGGTCCCTTTATTTTTATGAAGCTCAAAGCGTACACCTTTTGCGCCCTTTATGCAAATCCGTCATTGATTTAATTGGACTGTTACCAAACCTTACAAAGTATTTTTATACAGATTCAATTTCTAATTGAATTGAATTATTAATATAGTGGAGAGGAAAATTTTGATATGGAAATCTTATATAACGCATGTGATTTCTGTTTAACATATTCGATATTTTTCTTTGAGAAAATGTTTCGTATTAGTAAAACACAGCGCTCTTGGCAATTTCCCGAATCTAACAACACAAAATGTAGTCTCGCTGCAGCTCTGTAATGTAACAAAGTGTTTCCGAAATTACAGAGCAAACATCCTTCGGAGGGTTGGTATTCCGTCGAGCGGCAGAGGGTAGCTACCACCGACGAGTTTTGGATCAGACGCCCTGTCCTAGTGTACATTTCCGTATTTTGTTCGCGCCACTTCCATTGTTTGTCGGCGATTATTAAGCAGATGATGAATTATTCAATTTTATCAAGAAATCTGACGGAAAACAGCGAGAGAGTCGCCAAACTTTCTGATTGCGGGGGCAAAGCCCCGAGCTGGGCGCCCCGGGACGACGATGAAAATTTTGCCTAATCTAATTGTGGCGATCGTCGGTGTAATTTTTGAATGGATTACATCAAAAGCAATCTCCGCTTCGATAATGGACAGACACAAAGAGGGAATGGCGTTCTATAAATTCGTTTATTATTCTATTTATTTTCGGAGAATAAGAAAGTTTCCTTGTAAGCAAAGAACATAAGTAGCATAATTCCGTTTGTAAACTCGAGAAATGAAAAATCCTTTCCACGTGTTGATAAACAAAAGCAGATTGAAGGACATCTAAAAGCCCCGAATCTACTGTTTAGATTCAGCAAGCTCTTATTATGCCAACGAAACCCTATATTTTTCATTCATTAAATAATATGATTACCTTCATTTTTGAAGACTTTTGACATTTACGACTTTTTCATATCCAAAGAATCAGAGTAAATCAGAGTATATAATAAAAGAAAAAAAATTACCCCATTTTACCACCAAATGATAATCCGAAGACACCTCATCCTTGGTTTTTGGAGTATAAAGACGTATATTATCATAATGAAATAACAAATTTGGACGATTTTCTGATTGATTTTGATATATTTTTGCTATGTCAGTTACCTTTCATTTGGGAATACCAATTTCTGGCACATCCCATCAAAAATACAAACGAATCTTAAATTAAGTCTTAAAATTAAATAAATTCATTCGCTGTTATTCTTTGGCCATGGATAATCTTTGTATATAAACATTAATTCTGTTCACTTTGCCTAATAAGATTTAAATGAATGTATGATATGGTCCATGTAATTTCTTTATAAGATATACAATGCTGCTCAAAACTGTTCAAATGTCTTCCGAACGTTTCCGCTTCGTTTTTTGTCGAATCATACCCATTCAGATCTAAAGTATTTCCATTATATTTGATAATGTATATGTATGGATTTCATCGAAACAAAAAGTAAGACAAAACATAGAAACAAGTATTTGAACAGTTTTGTTCAGTACTTTGTCGGGCCATCTTTTGCGTCAATCACGGTTTACAATCGATAAGGCATCGAGGAAAAGGAGCTTCTGACATTGTTTCGTAGTGACGTTGCCCCATTCCTTTTGGAACCGAGTTCAAAACTCTGTACAAGAAGACGTTTGGGTTGGATATCAAACCAGGATACACTTGACTTGATACCAGAGTTTCTCAATTGGATTCAAGTCCGGAGATTGAGCAGACTAAAGGAGGACTTTCCAATTATTCTCCTCTATCGGGTAATGTGCTTGGGGGGTCTCCATCGTGTTGGAATATAATTCTTTCTTTGTCCAATGTAAAAAATCGAACTGTTTCTTCCAAATTGTTTTCCAGAATGTTTTTGTAGATCCATATTGTCCTCTATTAGAGTGCAGTAACCAAGGCCAAGGGCAATAAAACATGCCCAAACCATGATTCGTCCCTCTCCGTATTGATTGAGTTGATTTGCTCTCAGGAATTCTTCTGGCCTTGAACCAGTTCCATTCATCCGATAGAATACGATTGGCCTTCGTTTCATCTGACCAGAAAATCTGTTTCCAATCCTTTAAAGTCCAGTTGATGTAGGTTTTTCTAAATTCAAACCTCTTCCGCAATGGTGTGAAATTAGAAGTGGCTTTTTAGCCTTTTTAACGGAGAGATAACCAGCATTCTTGGGTACAACTGTCATTCGATTGACGTCTACTTGGAGAAATTTTGGAAACACATTTGGGCGGATGCTGCATTCTGTCAGATTCCGTGGTCTTTCTTCTTTGTTATTTAGATAAACATCAGACAGGCCCTTGTGAATAGTACTGATTAAGCCAATGCTGACTCCCGTGTGGTCCATGATGACTCGGTAGGGCGTTTGGAAAACATTTGAACAGTTTTGAGCGCCACTTTTATTCAATTTAAAATCATATTAAACTCTTCCATGGTTGCGCATCACTATTCTTTGGATTAAGTGTTAGCATAATGAGTTAATTCTCAGACTCTTATTGCAGAGGTTCTGGTTAATATCCTAACAGTTTATATTAATACATCAATAAATTTGGAAGATCAAAAGTATTTATATTTGCAAATTATTATCTCGAACCAGGCTTATTTTAGTCTGCTAAAAAATTAAGCACTAAGAATTATTAGCAGATTGTAAACAATTTAAGTCATAAATATAATATTTTCAAAGAATAATATTTACGCCTGTGTATTGATTGAGTTTTGGTAGGGAATACTCAAAAAATAAATAATATCAAGATGATGTATAAAATCATTTCAATTTACTGTACAAATAATTATTAATATTTTTTGAAAATTTATTAATAAAATTGATTTATATTAAAGCGCCTTGGCTCTTCTACAATGAATTTAGCATAGCTATCGACAATTTTGCCGAAGATTAGCACCGTCGTGCAGTGTTTAGCTTATGGAACTAACTTCGGAGTTGAACTTAATCCTGTTGCTGGAGTGTCTTATCTCGGAGATCAGCCTCGGTAAAAACTTAAGTCTTTGCATTGAACTTTCCGTCTTCGTTATATCCCTTTTATGCGATGCCCAAATCGTCTTCAGACGTTTTTAATGTGGCTCGACTCAACTCAAGTCGACAAAACTGCCAAAACTTCCAGTATTCAGCTGCATAATGAATACCCACTATCGACGGTCCTTTATTTTGATGCGCCAAGTTGATTGACAAAATTAAATTAACTTCGATCCCATTTCAAATTTCAGCCAAATGTAGAAGTTTGAATTTGATGGATTTAATCGAAAATGGTTAGATATAACACAAAATAAAATCCTCAGGGATGGTGTGGAATCGATTGCTGACGCTCTTCGCAGGATAACCCATTAACATCGCACACTTTCACAATCTGTAAGGCGTTTGTTTACAGGAAACGAACGATGATTTTTGCCTGCTGGAAAAAATACCTTTTTCTCTCGTCTCAACTTTTCCCGAATGTTTTCTTTTGCTCGTCCCGTTATGGGGCCATTTCCTCGTTAGCTATTCAACCTTCGTTTATAGCCTGAATCCGTATCCTTCAAAGTGTTCAGTCCGTCTTCCCTTTTTTTTAAGCAGAACCCTCCTTCGACAAAGAATGATGTTTGTTTAGGTTTTTCAAGCTTTGCCGCACAAAAAGACAAAATGAAATTATTTCTCTCCCACCTTGAAACTGTCTTCTTAGAACCGTTTCATAATTTTCATTTGTATAACTATAGTATTTTCTTCTATTCGTGTATTATCATTATCATGTTTATCTTCAAATGTAAGAGCTTGATTGTCTTCTTCATTATTATCAGTTTACATTTAATTATACAAAAATTTAAAGCAAATTATTGAAAATTTCATTCGCCAATACAGATACAGTCCTCTAATTATTAATTCATTTCAAAACCATAGCAATACATTTTATATTTTGAAATAACCTACACATTTTCTCTTTGTTATAAAAATAAAATTACACTTCTTTGATTGTTTTTATTTGTTGCATCGTTCTTAATGACCGGTATTTGGTTTCTATCTAATTAAAAAAAAGGTTCTAAAATAAAAATAAAACTCTAGATAATAAGGATTCTCACTATAATAAGACTAAAACGTCAATGATAATAATTATTTAAATGATTTGATTTTTCGTGTCATACTGAAAAAAGTCATACTTTGATAGATAAAATTATCTAATTTAAATAGTACAAGAAATGAGTCTGAGTGTATTATTTAAGCTCTTTGTTTTGAATAAATTATCAACGATATAAATTCTAAATGTATCATAATATCGACTACAATTTCATCATTGTCTCGTCCTTCAAATACTCGAATTTGTACAACAAGTCCAATTAGTTCGCACGAAAATTTTCTCCAATTTCACAGGACGAAAAATGATGCGAAATTAAACTGAAACTTATATTTTTCGCATTATTAATAGATCATTTCAATCGACATTAATCATAATCAATCAACTATAGTAGCAATATGCTTTAATTATAATAAATATACATTAATATTGCTAAACGAATCTTGTCCTATTTGAAGGACGATAGGGATTAATAGTATTTTATTGATTAAATGTTAACACAATTATACAAAAATAAGATGATGATATCCTGAAGTCGATGGTGGAATCAGATCCTCGTCAAGCAATCGAGGTATTATCGTTGAAGACTGGCTGTCCAAAATTACACAAACACGGAATTTGAATCCCTTATGAATTGCCGTAGACGACGCTCGATCTATGACTAGGAGATGTAACTGGAGACGAAAAGTGGGTGCTACAATACAATATTCCCGTATAAAATAAACGATGGCTTTCTTCCGGACATGTACCTGTTCCAATCTCTCCATCAATACTAACAATAAATAAGGTCTTTCTTTGTGTTTATTGTGAACAATTCGAAGGAATGAAATAAGAGCTCATATTAAATGATCTGTTTTGGTCAATAAATACCGTATATTGCAGAAATAGCTCAGGAAAAAATAAGGAAGCTTGGAATGAAAATTCTACCTCATTCAATCTATTCACCAGATTTTGCGCTGTGGGATTACTATCTTTTCAGATGATTAGAGCATACATTAAGACGTAAAAATATCAACAATGTTGGAGAAGTAAAAACGCACTTAGATAAGTTTTTCGGCGAAAAATAAAGGATTTTTTCAAAAAACGAATCGAAACAGGCTTTGAACAAAAATATTCTAAAAGTCCACCTATCTTCCTTGTCGATTTTTTTCCGATTTCTTTGAACCGTATCCGAGATTGGCCTATATTTTTTCAATAGTTGCTGTTGGATTACTTTCGATTTCAGCAGTCGGTGGGGCGGCATTTTTCGAACTTACTAAATATAAATGTATAATCTCCCTCGGCCGTTATTAACCCTTTCAAACCAGAGAACACACACGCTACGCTCTAATGTAAATCCAATTTTCTGTTAGCCTCGTCGCAGTGTTGAACAAGCTTGATAATGAACCAGGCTCAATAAATGAACCTTAACACTGTTAATAGCACACAATATTCGTTCATTTATACGGAATATTTCTTAATGTTCAACTTGCATGGTATATGCTTTCTGTTGTTCAGCTATTTTTGCCTATTAATGTGTTGCGAAAATAAAAGAACAAGGTTACCGTGCAAGTCTGTCAGTTTACTTTTGAATGAGTAGATTTTGCAAAGGAAGGCTAATGACGCCACTCTATAACGATCAAAGGGGAATAACAAAATTGGTCAATGATAAGAATGATGCTAGTATTTTAATTATCAAAACAAACGTCTTCTTTCAAGACAACACGTACAAAAGTCATCTTATCTTTGTTTTATGATGGTTAAATGATTCTTTAGAGTACGATTTTTTTTTGTTGAATAGTAAGTATGAATATTTATGAGCTTCTATAAAAAATATATTGAGAATGTTTAGACGTGTAGGGGTACCTTTATGGACACAACTTTGCCATCGATGCACGAGTGTATGAATGAGACGCAAGATACTGTCTCTCGCTTAGTTTATTAATAGAAACTTCCATTGGAGTCAGAACATCAAGTAAATTTATTAAAATAATTAATTCACTTTCAGAAACAATAGCCAATATTTTATTAACAGGATCAAAAACTACCCCTAATTAGTGTTTTCGCCCAGGTGGTGAATACCTCAGTATTCGTGTGATCTTTCGTCGATTTTGTAAAATATTCTATTAAAAATGCATACGAAAACTATTCGGATATTTCCCCTTATAGACTTGATTGGTATAAATAATAATTACACAACATTACTATGATTGTAAATTAATAAACTAGTCACATTATTTCCATTGTTATTACTATAAAAGTCATAACATGAATTATAACATTTCAAAGTAAAGTTGTATGACTAGTATTTATTGTTGATGTATTACTTTTAGTATTGATATCCTTCTCATATATGAAAATGAGAGCGGTATAAATAGTTTCAAGGTATTGTATTTTCGGAACCATGCCCATATTGAAATTATTATGATTTTAAAATACCCGTTCAAGGACTATTTAGGGGTTTTCTCGCTACCAGAGAATAGAGTCTATAAATTAAGTTGTACTCGGCGATGAAAATAAATATCCGGGCGTTAAATATTCAATATAGAAAGGCTTCGGCGGTTTTCGGCGCAATAAATACGCATTAAATTAAACCGTTCACTATAAACGTTGTAATTTAATTACTCGGCATACTTCCCCTGGGTTAATCCACTCGCAGTACGGCCCTGTTTACTTGTATACTGAAACAAACGCAATTACTGGAACCGTATACAGAACCGCAACAAACCGATAAGTGAACCTTCGAAATTCGCCCCTGGGCACGCGTGCCAAAACTGCGTTTCTCCCCGAGCGCTCCCGGCGAAGGGTTAACTCGACGATAGCTCATTAGTGCCTGTGAAAAATATACTCGTTGTCAAGGTGCTTCAGCCATCCAGGGGGGAGAGGAAGCGCGTAAATAACCACCCCCCCTGGAAAAGCAATCGAGTTCCATCGCCGAAAATAAGAACAAAATATCATAATTACAAATGTGGGATCCAAAGCGTACGCCCACGCGTTTTTCTATTTTTAATCTGTAGTGCGACAAAGGCAACGACTCGTCGTCGTAAAAATAAAGCCTTTTGAAAAACCGTAAAACACGGCAAACAACTCTCGCGGGGATCAAACGGACCAGAAAAATGGAGGGAAGACCGTAAAAGGAGCACTAAAAAAAGGACCCGCCGAAATGGGTCAGTCTGCAGAATTGTGAATGATGCCGTTAAACTAATATAATTTCATAGCTAGGAATGTTGCGAAATGAAGGAAGCGGCAAGAACGACGACGTAATGAGATTTGGGGATGCGAAAAAAACGATGAAAAACTAGGCAACGTTAAGCGGACGTAAACGGATAATAACCCAATCTCTTAGCCAATATAGCGACAAATTATTCATTATTCCAATTAAAGCACATTTCGCCCTTTATATCAACGTTTTTCTTCAATAAAGACGCAAAACTGGTTAAAATGGCGGCTGAATTTCATCCCCCTGGACTTGAAATATAGAGACACTTGTATGCAACCCAAATAAAACTCTCTAATTAAGTCTGCTCAAATCACGAAAGCTGTCTGCGAATCTTTTTGAATTACCACAGTAATTCAAAAATATTTCATTCACTTGTAGAACTATTATTAATCATTATCTCTGCGCAAAATATTTTTTTAATTAATTAGGGTAAAATGTCCAGATCCAAAATGAACGAAATCCACAGCCAGTATATTTATGTATGTTGTTTTTTTTTAATTTAGGTTAAATTGCTACAAAAGCCAGTAAATCAAAGATATGTATGGTGAATAGTCCGTAAATACCAATATCAGTTTTAGAAATCGGGCAATAAAATCTTAAGGGATGACGAGTTTTGAGTAAGATCAGATCCACGGCAAACAATTGAATCCAATCACGAGCCAAAATTTCGATCCCGGAATTTCGGGATTGCATTAGATCATCCCGGGATCAGTCCCGGTGCCCCGGGACCGGTATTTTCAATAGTTTAAGAGACTACATTAATAAATTTGATCAAAAATTACTAATAAGTCCATTTGTTTAAAATAAAAAAATAATTTAAAGGCGAAAGAATTTTATTTATTTAAGAAAAAATAGAGATAAAATTTAAAAATAGATAAATAAAATACCAAAAAATTCAAATATTATTTTGAAAATATTCCCGAAGTAACATTAAAGCATCGAGTGTTTCGTCATTTGGACTGGATCTGATTTTGGTAGCCACGGACTAAAACTCGCAAAATTCCCGATATCCCGACAAATTATTTATTTCTGTCGCTGCAGATGAATACTTATATACTATAATACTTTGATGTGATTCATAATTGTATGACGGAGGAATACAAAAATTCTGAAGCCCGTATCTATTATATTTCATATCGATATTCCCATTATTAGAGTCGAGGTGTAGTAAATACATCACCGGTAGGGAAAGGTTAATATAAAAATTTGATATGTACTATGTACATATATGTACTGTATATACCATAGGTGTCGCCTAAGCTTGCCAATTAGTAGTTACGCCACTGTTTTCAAGCGTCAAGATTTCAGGCGGGAATGTCTGGATTTAGTAGCCTTCAACGTGCTGGTGATGTGTATGATTTCTGTTAGATAAAAATTTCAAAACTGAATTGTTCGGGACTAAGTTTACTAGCTCCGGGATTCATTAGCACTTAACCACTTCCCTGACGTGGTCGAGTATACTCGTCCAAAAATATACGTTCAATTTTCGGCATCGACAAGTTAACTAGTCCAATAAATTATTTATTTTATTGAAAATTAGCATGTCTCGTAACGTTCCCAAAAGGGTTTCTATATATAGATCTGTTGTATCATGTTTTTTTTCTCAGTGGTGTAGTGCTAAATATAAAAGTCTAGGAGCGCTGAAGTTATAATATTTTAATACCCCCTCCCCTACCCGAAGTGTAAGAAAGGGGGTTATTAATATGTAGGTATAAAAATTTAGAAAGTGTTGACTAGTTTTTTTTAGTTATAAGTTTTAGTTTTGATGCAAGTTATATACATGCCACAGGCGCTTCATACCCTCGATACGGCTCTGCAATTGACAGAAATAGACTAAAATCTTGTAAAGAAAATAATATTTTAACAAACCGAAATGTGAAAATCAGTGGGTTCCGAAAAAATGAGCCTGATTAATAAACTATATAATTTATTACCAACACATGTCAGAGCTGGATGTACTGGAATCGTTAAAAAAATAATTCTGCGTCACAAATTTGATACTTCCACTGATTGTAAAAATATGGGACTAGTTTATATGTAATACTATTTAGATATATCAAGATTTTTTATTAATCATTTTACTCCATAAAATAGCTTATGTTATCAAATGTTTTTTAAAAACATACGTTTTATGTGCTGCAGAAAATGTTTTTGAATCATATATTAGGGTGTCCCATAAGTTTCTTTCGTTTTCATATTAAGAAAAAAATAAGCAATAATTTGTATTACATCAAAATTTATTGAATAATATATGATCCATTCTGTTCTATTACCTTTTTGCATCTCTCCGGAAGCCTCATAATGCCTTTTTGCCAAAATTTCTCAGGTTTTTTGGCAAAATATTGATCAAGGTACATTTTTATATCATTTTTTGAATTAACATTTATACCACGTAAAGAATTTTTCAATGAAATAAATAAATAATAATATGAAGAGGCAATGTCCTGAGAGTATGAGGATGAGGTAAAACATCACAGTCAAATGATAATCATTTATTTCTGACGAGCAAAGACACATGAGGCCTGGCGTTATCCTGATGAAAAATAACACCTCGTCTGTTCGCTAATTTTGAACGTTTTCTGGAAATTGCATCGTTTATATTGTCTAGTTGGGAACAAAATTTTGTTGAATACCCCCTTCCAGTCCCATCAAATGCATAGCAAAACTTTTTTTGGGTGTAGGCCAGGTTTAGCTACAGTTAAAGCTTCTGTACCCTTGGTCCGAGACCGTTTACGTTGGATATTCTCATAGAGTATCCAACTTTCATCTCCAGTGACAAGTCTCTTAAAAAAAGGTTGGCTATTATGTCGTCACATGTTGAAATACGCTGAAGTTTATTTGAGTCAGTCAGTTCATGAGGAAGCCACACATCTGAACGATTGATGTAGCCCAATTTTGTCAGATGATTATGGACAGATGTTCGTGGAATTTCTAACTTGTTAGCTATTTCGCCAACAGTATATCGCGGGTTTTCTTCAGCCATGGCTATGCTTAGATCTGTGTTCATTTGCGAAAGAAACTTATAGGACAACCTAATATTTAAAATAGGAATACACAAAAAATATTTGAATATACAGCGCATTAGAAAAATTGCTATGACACATAGTATAATTATAATTATATTTTTTTGTATATAAATATTACTTAAATCATGTTGAAAGTTCAAACAGTGTTTTGATCAATATCAATCATCATCATTCGACTTGTTTGCAAATTTAAAAATGCTGGTTTTTGTTAATCGCTGGCAGATCTGCTGTCGACTTCGATGTTTCTTTGCTAATAAATAATCTTCAACAAATATATACTTTTTTAAATCAAATATTATAGTATTCGTCTGATGAACTCATGGATAAAAATCAATATGGCATGTCAAACAAATTTATAGTAGCCAAAGAAAAAAAGCTATCATGATATTGTAGATGTTTAATTACATGTATTCATTCAATAAAAAATATACAGGATCATATTAAACATGTGATGTTTTAAACAGGTAACACTTAGTTCGGCGGTTAATGTACAAGTTAAATCAATCAGGAGTGTTAATGATGATGTAGGATTATCACAATTAGTGCACTGCAACTCTGAGACCTATTCAATATCCGTTTAACGCCGTCTATAATATTATATTATCTATTCCAGGAATATACCGATTTGTATATTATAGGATATCGAAAGCATCGATATTTTTAATTTAAATTGTCCATGTAAAAATATGCACTTATCCCTAAAAATATTTCATAATTTGAATCGAGATTCTAGCATTCATATATTCTCTTTATATTTAACATCGATCAATCAAGTCGTTCATCTAAATATAAAGGAAGCATTTTCGCAAATCGCGTAAAATCGAGAGTGAATTATGAAAAAGGCTTTTCGCATTCAAAGCGCCATTGAAAATAGTTGGATGGAGAGTGACTTTGGAACAACCCTCGGCCCACATCCCCGTTGTGGGTATGAAGGGTGTACCTTCTGTGATTGACGGACCATTAGGGCCTATTCTGCATCGACATTCATCCTCATGTGGAGACATTTCACCACCTCTGGTACGATCGTCGCGATTTTATGTAATGCGATTATTTAGCCTCCGGGACGCTGTTGCATTTTAACGAAATTTCCTTATTTACGACCCTCGTTCATGAATATTAATACGTGCATAATCCCATTTTCAATTATGAAATTTTCCAACGTCCCCCCTAACAGTTATATTAAAACGCAGAGAGCGCTTGTGTTGAACACCCCTGGCGTACTGGGTGAATCTTAATTTTCTACTCGGAAAATATTTTAACATATGAAACGTACGACATTGTCTCGCGAAGAATGGAAATTCAGACACAAAGCAATTCGAGATATTGTCATCGTTTCCATCATCTCGACGTATGAACTTTTAATTGACTTTGAAACGAGGCTTCCACTGTAGATATGCGAGTCCCTCTTGTGCTGGGAAAACTTCAAACAGCATACATATTCTTTGGGAATTTTCCATATTCTTTGAGTTGCTTAAAAATTGAAAAAATAAATTCAGACATATTGTTTCAAATAAGTCAATTCAAATCATATTTATATATATTATATTAAAGGTTCAAGTAATTAGCCTATTATTTCAGCATAGTGCAGAATTAAGGTCTTCTTCAATATCCATTCACAGGAAGGGGTTACATTCATCACCTCTGTATCATACATTCACCCCCTCTATCACTCGATATTGAAGGTAGCATTACCACCGAGTTTCATTTCGAACACTATAACGGGTATCCTGAATTAACCTATTGACGAACGCTTTCGCGACCGTCTCGATAGGGAGTATGGGAGGTTTGTAAAGACTGAGTAGTTTTTTTCTGAAGACAGTGGAAACATATTCTAGATGACCTTTTTATTCTACTGGAAAGGGATTTCTGGAGTGCAAAGAGTCCAATCCCTCCTTTCCTCGCTAGAGCGTTGCCGGGCTAGGGTGAAGACACTCTGTTCAGCATACTGTTCTAATAAATACAAGTGAAAAAAATGTTGCGTTGCATTTTAATTCAATAATACTAACGATGAAAAAATATGTCGAATGACATTCGACATGAGACCCACGCGGTATAAATCGATGTCGAATAAGATTCGACATAGGACCGGAAAAGGTTTAATCTGTAAATAAGTACTAGACAAGTGTCCAATAGTTAAAATACATAAAATTGACTAAGCCTATTATTTAACAAAGCATAATTTATGTATAAGGTCGAGTCAAAAATAATTGCCGATTTTTTTCAAACGTTTATTTATCTTTAACAAAATAATAAAGCAATAATATTCTATTATATATTCACCATTATTAATGATAAATTTAGTTTCCCTGTTGATTCCCTTGTTGATTGACGTGGATATTGCTCCAATAACACCTTTAAAATGGAAGGGCGACTCACTCTTGGTTCATCTTTCAGGGTTTCATCATTCGAGCGAAATTTTAAAAACCAATTTCTTACTGTCCGTTCACTCATTGCTCTTTCACCGCATATATAGCTAATTTTTAGCAGTAGTTGTATCATTATTGCCTTGTTTAAACATCAAAATCATAATATACACATTTTTATTTTCCAATTTACGGGTAGAAAAATACAATAACATAAGATGTGACAAGGTGAACTGTTGTCGAAAGATTGATAGGACTCATACCTATCTAATGATATGCTATAATCACCAATATGAATGACTCATCAAGGGTATAAAACGAATAATTACAACAGCTTCTTTTCGCCGGCAACTATTTATGACTCAACCTAATAAAATATAGCTATATACTATATAAATATAACATTTTTTCATTTTTTTTTTTATGGAAGATTTTGCATCTTATACAATGAATGTATTATTGAATCATTTGCTTTTTACAGTGTTGTTTTATGAATTTAATAGATATTAGTTATAATAAATCAAATTCAGAAATTATAGAGGATGTAATACAACCCCCCAACTGTTGAACTTTATCATGGATACTTTTTGCAGTATGTTAGTGGAAATTGTCGTACGTAAGTAATATCCTAATCTGGCTTTTAACTTCGTTTCTGGAACTGGAACCCAAACTTTACCTTCTTTATCTTGTCGATAAAGAAATTTGCATATTCAAACACTGTCCAGTATCATCTCAAGATAGTTTGTGCGGCATTCAAATACCTATTTTATACACATTAAAAGTCGCTTTTAAATATACTTCATCTCTACACCATATATATGGGAGTCACTGTAGCAGTTCTTCAATGATTTTCCAACGATTTATTTATAATTAATGCGTTATGTGAACTTCAACCCTTATGTTAAATCTTGTTCTTTCGAATGAATGCCATTCCATCCTTCTCCTGAATAAATGTCCTTCAGGGCACGCATTTCAAATAAGGAAGTTTCCCTGCCACACTTAGGCTTTGAAACTTCAAAACAATTTCTCTACAACTTGGAAAATAGATCAAACCGATACCGTTTGGGTTTATTTTTAAAATAAAGTACTTTTTCTGCCGCACCATGAGTGTATATATGAATTGTTTACCTTCGTATATAAATATCAGTAAAAATAAGGGTGTTAAAGGAGGTATATCATGTATAAATTTATAAAAATGTATATGAATATTCTACAAAAAAAATTGCTATTAAACTACTCCTTATATTAATTATGGCCACTTTGTAATAATTATCCGTGATAACAATTTTGAATATGTTTATTCTGTACTTTTAATTAAAATATGGTCATATTCCTTAATTTTAGAGCATGGTAGATATTTTAAAATTTAAAAACAAAATTGCGAGGAAAGTTTTCTCGTTATTCAGCACGATTTATAGTACAAATTCAGCGGCGTCGTGCGTATCTTTTTATTTAACTTTATCCATGAACTATTTCCCTACTAACAATTCGCATAAAGCAGCCTTATCGCGAAGACTGTGATCTTTTTTAATTATGGCAAAGCCCTGATATCAGCCGTTCCCAAACATCCGTCAGCTCGTCGCGATGTGTACATAAAATGTATTAATTCCGCAGGCTGCCAAATGTGGGGCTTGTCGCTCGATACTTCAGCCGAAATGAGGTGGCTTAATTGAAGTTTTGGCTTATCAGCCAACTCAAGTGTTTGCAGCCTCCTAATCCTGGACGTGTGTGTGTGTATCTTAATATATTATCTTCTTGGAATACCTGAGGAATACACCGTGAACCCGTTAAATGTACAATTACCTCGAGTTTATACGATGCGACTCGGTGCGAACGCTTCATATTCGTCGGGGGGTGGAAATTGCTCAATATCATGCATATATTAATATATATATATATTTTTTTATAAAAAAATATATATACTTTTTACGAGATGCTTACCAGTCTTAAAGTACTTGTAAAGAAGTAATACTTTGAAGGTTAACCCACGCCCGTTTCTTATCGCACGTATTCAGCTCGGCAATGGAGCAGCATCAGGTCTTCAAAAAACCTTTATCCCACATTACTTATTTCTTGACATACTTTCCCTTTTATGTTATTTTTTCCATCGTGAAAATGACAGTATATCAATATATGAATATATATGCTCAAGTTTTATTTACAACACAATTTAGGCCAAACGTTGCAGACCTTGGAGAATCCAAACAGCGGCTGAATAAATATTTTTAATACAAAATTTCAGCACGCTTTTACGGCCCGAAATCATTATAAAAACGATATATTAAACCATTTAAACCGAAGGAAAATATTGTAAATCAGATGCTAATATAGCAAAGCCTTAATGCAACCGAGCGATATTACCCATATGCTACCCCCTTATATATTAAGTAGAGCCTTATTATACCCTACAAATTAAATCCACTCTATAAAGAACAATTTCACATTTTGTATTTCATTATTGTTAATGCGATTGTTTAAGCTAATCATTTTCATTAAATTTGATAATCAATGGATGTCGGTGCATTCCGAAGCACTTTTATGCCATCATGCCATAAGCTTTCGAAACGAATCCATTTCCTGATGGCTTTACGATCCATGTTATGGCTTTATGGTTTATTCATGAGTCATTTGAAATTTCATTACCACATACGAGTGTCTGACCAAAGTCTGACCTTTTTGGAGACATCTGTGTTTTACGATACCCCCATGTGGTAGATCGATATATCATAATTCTTATTCGGCTGGTATCATACGTTAATGCTTTTATTTGTCATCCCTAATAGATACAAGTATGTCAGTGATATGCCATAGCATATTTAATATAATTATTTTCGACCATGGCATGATAATCGAGTCGAAAATTGCGAAAAATAATGTTTCAGCCACTGTGTCTGGACATAAACTGAGCTCAAACATAAAATCTCAAAATACGCGAATATATTTGGGTCTCCCTAATATATTACTGTTTTCACAACCCAGACATACTTGTAGTTATATACATCATAATAATAACGCATAAATTTTGAATTTTAATATGTTTATAGAATAAAATGCAATAAAATGTATATTTCTTCTACAGGCAAAAATGAAATTTTCATGGAAAATCGAGAATGCAAAACTTGATCGAAGTTTTCTTTGGAAACTCATTGCTGTAAATTTTTGATATACTTTTATGTAATCAAATACAGTCTTTCATATATTGACAATCTGTTGTATATAATGAATATATTATAAGGTCTTAAATTAAGCTCATTTCGCACTATTTTCACACATTAAATAATATATCAGGAATATTGATTCAAAAACAAACAGATACTATTTTTTTAAAAGGCCATTCGCCTCAAATTATGATCTGAGCGCATTCATGCTTTGTTATGGTCACCCGCTGTTCAAAATTATTGATGCACTTCCCCGTTAATCAGTAGGGAGATATTTTAGCTCTATAAATACCATGCGCACAGATTTGTGCGTTTCATCACATAAACTTAATCCTTTGAGCAGTGAGTTTATTTTAAATCATTACAAATTAAGATATTATGTTTGTATGTCCGCCACTTATCGTCCGTAAAAATCCACTTATCTGTCAGGACCGTCGCAGCGTGTATGAAGCTTGTACATAAATAAATAAACACTGTTGATAGCACACAATATTCGGTCATTTATTCAAGTAAACATAAATAATACGTGTGAAATAGATTAATTATATCATTCATACATCATTTTTAGTCGATAAATTTGGGTTAACGATCTACACAATCGTCTCCGAGCTTAACGTATTAGCATTTTCTTTCTGAATCACTGGAATTTGTACTACAGACGTCATTAATATTATATTTTACTTGAAACTATTTTTAAACAATTATTGTTACTGAAAACGACATTTATATTGTTTATTTTTTACACATTCGTTCATTCAATTTTTAAAAAAAAATCCTATTTTTTATTGGAACGTAATCTACATATTGTTTTTCTTTGTTTATCAATAAAAAATACATTCCAAATAGGGTTTTAATACGTTGGTTTGTTTAAGAGAGAATTCAACGTTTTCGTCCAAATTCTCTTAACCCCTAAAGGAGTACTATCACAGGATCTGCGATCCCCCTCCACTTATTCAGAAAGAGCACTCTTATGCATTAAGCTCGGAGACAGACAGAGATAGAAAGAGAACGTTGCGCAGCTCGGGAGACAGAGACGGAGAGGTTCGCCGCATACATCGCACGATTGTATAGATCGTTAACCCAAATTCATCGGCTTATAATGATTTCGATTCCAAATGTGTTATTTGTTTACGCAAAAAAAATGATCGAATATTTTGTGCTATCGACAGTGTTTATTTATTAATTAATAGATTTTTTGTGTATTGTTTATGTAAAGAAATGAAGTGGCTTGTATATTATTAACAGTGTTTATTTACAATTGACCGAAAATAATCACTCGCTTCTCAAAAGGTTAATCTTAAGCGATGTTTATTGGGTTGTGCATATCATTTGTATTGTTATCATAAAGGATAATGAATATTTATTAGTTTCTAATTATATCATAAGCTTATCTATTATATCTAGTTGGCCGTGAAAGGTATACCAAATCATTCAAATCCTGAGGCTTCCTTAAGAAACGTCTCAGGGGTCACTTCGATTCATTGAACTGTAGTTGCACATTTAGTGCGTAATGAATCAATTTTGCTATAATTAAATCTTCTTTTGCCAGAATACCACTGCGAAAATAATGCTTAGATAAATTAAGCCCGCTCGGAATGCTTCAATAATCAAAGCAAATCGTCTCCATTGCTGCTGGAAGACATGAAAGCGAACACGGAGCGGCCTTTATACAGCAAAATAATGTCGGAAAGGTTACACGAGATTGATTTTTGGACCGCAATGCAAACGGTTCAGCGAAGATACTCGTTCAGGTCTAACCCTCGAAATGCGTAATTCGATTAGGGCTTGTTTCAGGCGGTCGGAAATTAAGATACATAAGTGAATGGAGCGTAAACTGTCTCGAATAACTTTGACGAATCGTCTCGATGTTTGTCTTCATCAGTCGGAAGATATTTATCTTCACAAAGCAGAGAAGACATTGAGAGAGAGACAATTTATTGGGGCGGAAGACGGGCTATGGTGTGTACGTGTAATGGAGGTGAAGGAAACAATTGCGGCAGTGCCTAATGATGATTTAGTTGACGTCGCCGCAGAATGGGTCTTTGAAGGCAATTGGTTGGCCTTCATTGCAATTATTGCAGAAACTAACATATTAGAGCAAAATTTGGTTTAACCGCAATATAATAACAACCACATCAGACAAACTGCTGTTAGTACAGGGGGCAACGAACAAAATTTTGCATCCATGTGTACAAAGCTAATTTTTGTTTCAGTCAGTCTTTATACAATGTAAATCAGAAAAGTTACGGTCTACCAAGCTTTCAACGTTGCGGACATTAATGACGATTTTCATATCGGTACTTAAAATATCAAAACGTTACCCCATAAGTTTATTATGAGGCCTTTTGACTCTTATTTTCCTATTTTTTTCTTGAGAGCAGTCCTTAAGGACCCTCTGTTTGCCCTTCTTTTCGGCTACAAAAATGCACGGATAAGAATCAGGTCATGATTTAAACATTAGTAATCACAGCAATAACAAATGGTTGCTATTTGATGCTTTTTAATGTACAGCCTCCATTAAAAATGACAAGACTTATACAACTTATCAATATGAATGACTTACCAAATTAGCATAATGCATGTTTGATCATATGAAATTTAAACATTAAATGTCGACAAATAGCATTTTAGATTGATTATGCATCTGTGTGTCAACAAATTACTATGCTGCATGACAAACAGAACATGGCATTAAAATAATGCCACCTCAATTCCAAAATGCGCTTATTTTATGGACTCGTATGCCAACTGCTATTTGATTTTCGACCGAATACTAAATAACCATGAAATAGGCAAACAAATTCATTAAAATACAATGCGGTCGTATGCGATGGGTGTTGATTCGGCGTACGTCATTGTCGGCGTCGCCTCTGCGACATTTGTTCCAACAATTAATTAAATGGTTATACGCCCTGCCGGTGGCTGTGTTTAACACCAAGGGCCCGGGCATAATATGCGGTCAATTGCAAACACAGTCCACAAATCCCTCCTGATACCGAACACGCCTGCCGGCTTCCCATTTCCACGATTCCGCATCGTTATCGCATAATTTTCCAGGATAACGGACACAGATGCTCCTTATCGTCACCGGGGAAAACTCATATTCCGGGGCACTGTGTTCTGTGTTTTTTCTCTCTCTCGTGAAAATTCAATATTCGTGAGATAATTTGAAAAACATTCCACGTTTGAGCAGTGCCGAGAGAAGTGCTTGGGTCGTCGTGTCTATCATATTGTGAAAATTCTGTTTACATTGCGACCTTTAAGTTCAAAATGTGGTATTGAATAATGCGAAGACGTTGTATTTGTATTGAACAACTGTGTATTAAATGAATGTCAAAATGTAGTAAGCTTGAATGCATCCAATATCCTTATTACACTTCTGTGGGAACACTTAATAAATATATATAATTACGCGTTGCGCAACATTTGATGTTACTTTTTGCCTTCTTTCTCCAGCAACATAATCAAGAACCTGTCAATCCGATGCTACTAAATCGAGACATTCTCGCAGAAATCTGGACGCTTGAAACAGTGGCGTAACTACTAATAGGCAACGCCTAGGGGCAATAACTGTCTAATCTAATGTACACATATATACAATACATATATGTTATTCAAATTGTTATATTAACCTTTTCCTACCGGTGATGTATTTACTACACCTCGACTCTAATAATGGGAATATCGATATGAAATATAATAGATACGGGCTTCAGAATTTTTGTATTTCTCCGTAATATAATTACGAATCGCATCAAAGTATTATAGTATATAAGTATTCATTTGCAGCGACGGAAATAAATAATTTGTCGGGAAATCGGAAATTTTGCGAGCTTTAGTCCGTGTCTCAGCAGATAAGATTTTTTCTTGGATATTTAGCTAGCATTTAAATATCTGATGACGATACCTCCAATGAGTATGGATCCTGATCGTGTATTTTCAGCAGCAAATTGCCTGGCTTCCAAAATACGATCCAGATGACGGCATATTTTCAAAAAAATATTTGATTTTTTAAGTGTTTTATTTATCTATTTTTGAATTGTATTTTTATCTAAATAAATAGAAGATCGCCTTCAAGTTATTTATTATATTAAACAACTATTTAAAATCTCGCTCCCGGGATCCTGAGGCTGATTCCGGATGGTATAATGCAATCTCGAAATCCCTGGATCAAAGTTTTGGCTCGGGATTGGATTCTTTAATCCTGAGGTATTATTTGTGCAATAGCTATATAATATTTCCGAAAGCTGAAATACATCGGATCAGAAAATCTAAATGATACATTTACGAAGAATCAATATAATGAAGAGCACAAGTATTTGAGTGCCGCACGAACTATGCTTAGACAACAAAGAGCATCAAATTAAAATTTTCAAATGTTTACAAGATACATAAATCATATGGTCATGTCGTAATCTAATAAGACAAATAGATGGCTTATAATAAAATTTAGGAGGCTTTATTTCATAATTGGCTGCCTATTAACCCTTAGAGTGCTAAAATACGATATATTGTCGCTTGTGAAACTAACGAGGACTACAAAACAATTATCGCGATTGGTTTATTGATTTCTGATTGATTTCTCGCGAATTTCTGTTCGTCATGGTATTATTGCTTAAATCAAAATATAACGTAGCAGTCAAAGGGTTAACTATTAAAGCATCTGGGGACATTATAAAATATATTTTTTTTACCAAAGAAGAATCCAATTAGAGTCCAAAAAAAATATCATCAAATTTAATTATCTTTTTATTAATACACTTAAATATCACAATTTTAATCTAAATTATAATGGATTAATTCGTGGAAAATCCGGAAAATTCCCTTAGGGATGTTTTGTGCTTATGGTTACGGCTGTAGCTCATATTAATAAAATATAATCCGTATTTATAAAATTTTGAATTCAAGGAAATATTACAAAGGGAAATTTTCAAATTATTTTTTTGTTGAGGGAAATTGGGGATAATACGAAAAATCCAGCCGCTGCTCCCATTGAGCACACTGTAAATAAAGCTGTTTACTTTCAGCAAAATCTTCGGGTCCGCCCTTTCTATTATATTGCAATAGAACCAGTTTTCCACCGCGAAAGCAAATATTTATCACAGTCGCATTGTCCTGGAAATTGTCCAATACTTTTTTGCGCCTTCGATCAAACTTTCTGTCTCTGAGGACTCGATGCAACGTCCATTCCATACAATTGATCGATCGCCGACGCTATAGTCGCCTTCTCATTCATCTTGGCGCGGAACAGACCGGACCTGGCAATGGCGGTTCTCTTTATTTTATAAAATATAAAAAAAGGAAAATTCGTTCGAGGAAAAATGACATTTTCCCTCCTCAAAACGACCAATAGGGGGTCTCATACGTGCGACCGCCGTACCCGCAAATGATTTACGGGTCGAGACGTCCAGCATCCTTCCTGGTCATGAACGACGGTCTTGTTTTGTCCACGCTTAAAATCCCGGACCATTGCTTTAAAATAAGAGAAACATAAAAATAATCCATATAACACTTTTATTACGCAATACATAATACTGGTGCGACGTAACTTTTACGACTTATCATCTTATTCCGAAATTATCCGCTTAATAGACCCATAAACCTTGTATCATCTCGCACGCATAATGGCTTTCAAAGTGGTCAAAGAACATAAATTGAGACGCAGCTAACAAACATTGCCCCGAGTCTAAAGCACACCCATAAAATCTAAGATTCAATCCCAATCCTCGTACATTACCTCGCAACTTATTTTATAGAAATAAAAGGGAAACATATTATTAACACGGAAATATGATTATGTTTCGCGCCGCAGGTCTTTTCGGCCAAATTAAGGGTGTAATAACATCATAAAACGGGCCAAAATCATAATGTCTTAATATTGCTCTTAATGGACCCATGAAAGTTCCTGTAAAGGTATTTCAGGCTCGACTTACTGAAGCCTCGCGGGTAATCAAAACCATATTCAGTGGTCTCGGAGGTGCTTTAACTTTTTGCGCATCGGTTTTTCTCCAACTTTTCCATATGCCAACTCGCAAAAAATTGCTGTTCTTGTTCTGTCGATGAATTAAAATGTTCGCTCAAACTAGCGTGTAATGTTGCTTTTACGACTTCGAAACGTTTAAGTGCCTTTGTTCCAGGAACAAATTTCTCTCGTGATGCCTAAACTTTTATTTTCAATTTGAGCACGATTTTAATATTTAAAACTCTCTTTTAGAGGCCTCGAAGAGTATTCTTGCATATGAAAATTCATTCAATATCAACCAGTGAATTTCGATGTTGATCGAAATGAATTGTTAAAATTTTTGCATTTATGTGTACGCATAATAATGGTCGTATTTATGAATATATATGCTGAACGCTTCAGTTGATACGACCGATCTTGAAGCATGGTGGTTAAAATAGGGCAGTCTCTTCATTGATTATTAAATTTGCTGCTAAACAAAGCTAATTTTTTTGTATCTTTAGTTTTATTATAGGAGACGTTCTTAAAAATATTTTAAGCAAAATTATCGTTATATTACAATTCTACCTTTACACCGACGATGCACAGTTTGGTTTTAAATCAAACACTTCTACCAGTTTGGCCATCTACACGCTCAAGCAAGTCATCAGGTATTACACCAGCAGAAGGACTGTTGTCTATGCTTGCTTTCTCGACCTTAGCAAGGCATTTGATCGCGTCGATAGAAGTCTCCTTTGGGAGAAACTTTTGAAGAGAGGAGCCCCTTCTACTCTGGTCGATCTGTTGGCCAGTTGGTATCGAGGGCAGCGCTATTCGGTTCGCTGGGATGGTCTTCTGTCGAGTTCTTTCAGCACTGGGTGCGGAGTCAGACAGGGTGGCTCTATGTCGCCAGACCTTTTCAACCTGTATATGGACGAGCTCTCCGCGGCACTCAGAGAGACCGCAGTGGGCTGCCAGGTGGGTGGAAGGAGCATCAACCATATCTTTTATGCTGATGACATGGTGCTGTTGGCGCCCTCAATCAAGGCACTGAGAACGCTATTGGACGTCTGCGTGGACTACACCATCACACACAAATTGACATTCAATATATCGAAGTCAGTGGTGATGGTGTTCCGAGACGGGAAGGCCCCGGATCACGTCCCTCCTGTATCCATCGAGGGAAAAGAACTCAACGTAGTTCGGGAGGTTAAATATCTCGGGCATATCTTCAACGACAATCTCAGCGATGATGCCGATATAGACAGGCAAAGAAGAGCCATGTGCATGCGGGGAAACATGTTGGCGCGACGCTTCTTTAACCTTTCCGTCACGATGCTTAGAAATGAGCTTTAGGATCCGATGGGGGACCTAAGAGACCCCAAAAATTTTAAGTTAAAATTTAGGCTGTTTGAAACACAAACTTATTGTAAAGAGGGTACCTTTCTTCTTAATTATAATATTTCATCATAAATTACGACATTTGATCGAAATTTGATCAAAATTTAGGAAAAATGACAGCGAGCAGCGACATAGCGTCACCAAGAGATCATGTTCTCGAATGCGAGCCCTGCCTGCACGATGAGTCACACTCTCAAGCTACAGAGCGTTTGCAAAGTATACATAACATTTTAAATGTTTGTTACGGAATTAATTTTTAAAATAAAAAATGATATATTTTACATAAATATGCATACTATATTATAATGTATTTATTTATACACTAGCTTCAATAAAAACATACATATTATATCGATAACGAATTAAAATATTACTAAATTATAACAAATTAATTGTTGCAAATTATGTACAGTCTTTACAAAATAATGCCTTTTTCTGTACTCTATGAAGGGTGCATATTGATTTTTTGCACAAGGAACATTGAAGAAACATCTTTCTGGCATCATTACGCGGACAAAAATTGCATTTAGTCCTTTCACGAGAAACTGATGGTGCAGACATTTCTTCTGTTTCTGTTCCGATATACTTAGAAAATATATTGAAACTATCTCTCTCAATTCTCTTAAAATTATTACATTTAATTTTTCGGTCATTCGCATTATTTTCTACCAACTGAATGGCAAGCTCTTGAAAAATATTTTGCGACAACTTTGATCACCTTTTCTCCAATCTGGAAATTTGGTTATCCATAAAGTATAAGCATTCAAGGCAGCTATTTCAATCATCTCCATAAAAACTTTAAATGTTTGTGCTGTTATTGGTTAAGAGCTGGGAATCCTGGTGATCAGTCGCAAAATCTTTGGCTAGTAGATTTGCCTTATCTACATTATCGCCATTTTTAAATCGCAATTACCTTTGCAAATTTCCATAAAGTGAGATAATAACTGATTTGCATGCATTGAAAACTTTTGTGGGAAGTTTTTAATTATTGTATTATCAATTTCATCGAACCTGTGGATTTTTTGTTTTTAATCTTTCTTTTTTCTTTATAAAAGTTTCTAACGGAGTGATTATTTTAGTATTGGTTAAAGATTTAGGATTATTTTTGAATAATTATTTTAATGATATCGAAATCGTCTGCTTTGTGCTGTTGTCGCTTAAGTGCTGGGAATCCTGGTGATTAGTTGCAAAAGTTTTGGATAATCGATTTACCTTATCTACGTTATCGTCGACTATTCGAAGATCCGCACATAAAGAGGGAAAACCCATCGCCTTTTGTTTGACCGATTTTACGAACATCGGGTGTAAAATATCATGCATTTTGTGTACAATAAAAATTAGATCACTAGTCTTCAATCACTAGGCAATCGAGTGTAACGCGAGTGTTTAAATTACAATGCAAACGATCTTGAATTTCAAATTTTGAATGATGAGGAAATAATTGAAGAAATATCTGCCTTCTTCAAATATCTTATATATCGTTAGAATATTCGCGATTTATCAGCTTCTAAAAGAAAAGCGAGCTTTAATCGATACTTAATTTTTTGATAAAAAATAATTTGTTATATGTGTATGTGTTTGTAAATCTAGACGAGTAAAAATTATTTATACTTTTCCTGTTAGTTATGATTTTTTTTCGAAATATCCGGATTTTTCGGTATCTGGACTACCTTCATCCCCAATTAGTCCGGATAATCGAGGTTCTACTGTATTACAATGTATAAAAGAAAAAGATGCACTAGGATTGAAATGCGTCTGCTCAACTCAACAACTGAAAGAGCAATGCAAAAGAGTTTAGGGTATGCCGGTAGCTACGGCGAGTGCGATCTCACACGCATTCACACTAATGCACACGTATACAATACTCATAAACAAATTTTGTATTTTATTATTTTCTCTTATTTGCGGTTGAAAAAAAGTCCTGATTTTTTAATTATATATTCTTTGGGAGCTTTGCCACAAATACAAAAAGTTTCAAATGCGTAGTATATATATTAGAGGAGTTATTCGAATAAAATCGAAATGAAGGTACCCCATCGGTACGGGAGGGTTAAATGCAGCGATGCAGTCAAGCGTCAGCTTTTCCTAACGTATTGCACGTCCATGTACACGGGAGAACTTTGGACACAGTTCCGGCAGAGCAGCATGCGACAGCTACGGGTGCAATATAACAATTGTTATAGAGCACTATTCGGGCTGCCCAGGAGTTGTAGTGCATCGGGAATGTTCCTCTACGGGCGCACTCCCCAACTCGAGGCGCTCCTTCGTAGAGCTGCAGTGTCTATGAAGTGCCGCGTCTTCTCTTCAGGAAACGCCTTAGTGAGATCAGCATCGATCGACCTCGCCTCTATCCTATTTAAGAGGTGGATAGGGTTAATATTTAGGCCCCCCTAAATATCTTCTTAATTCTTATATTATTATTATTCTTTAATTTTTTAATTGCTAATGTTTTATTTTTTTTATTATTATATATATATATATATATTTATGCATATTTTTATTTTGTTTTTCTAAAAATTTGATTATTCTTTTATTTATCGTGTAGCGTAGGGGGCCGCTGACTATGGGCACCCCTGCGTTCCTTCGTAGCTGCAGCGGATGCTGCGTTATCCGGATCACGGAGCCCGGATCCAAAGGTCACTCGAAATTAGGCGTTTCGTAACGTTCGTCTGGACCACGAGGACGGCGCCGGTGAACTACGGATATTTACGTCAGGATTCTTTAAGGGATGGGGATGTTCTGCTCGTTCTGATCGTAGATGGAGATGATGAATTTAAAGACTGTGTGTCAGCTCAACGCATTTATTTATATAAAATGCGGAGCGCACAGTCGTAGATGGCAATGGCGTGTGATGAATTCTCAGCCAGACGAAGTGCAGCGAGAATGGCGATGTATGGAGGCTTCAACGGAACAATCTCCGAAAAGATGTTCCTCGGGCAAGGCCTGGAATCGAACTGACGTCTCTGTAATATTTCTACAGAGCGTCACATTTATACCTGGCAATTGAAGCCAGGCCACCCTTTCTTATCTATGTAACCGACGCCAGCGTCCTTATCTACATGGAGCGAGACGATCCAGCCCTTATTGCGGTACTTCTTGTTTCTTGACCGTGTTTCTTGACCGTAAGGACTGGCAACGGCGAAATCCCATGGTTTTCGCCGCATGTACACTATATTTAATTATTGAATTATGCCTCCACGCTACAATCGTTATTAATTTTTATTTTTTATGATTAATTTCATTTATATTTATTTTATTTTATATTTTTTATTATTTTTATTTTATTTATATGTATTTTATTTTATTTTTTTTTTATCTTTATTTTATTTTATATTTATCTTTTTATTTTTACTTTGTTTTTTTTTACATTGTATTTCATTTCACTTGTTTTTATGTAATATGGCGTAAGCTGTGAATAAATTTCTAAATAAATAAATAATAATATATCTCTAACTGTAGGTATGCGAAATTAAAGTAGCTCGAAGTCAGCTCGAAGCTGCTCGAAGTCATGTTTAGCTCAATAGTTTGTCGCGTTTGGTTGAATTTTCAAAGCAAAAATGTCAAAATATCTGAACAAAGAAAAGAAAGGTAGAGAAGTTCGAAGAATTTATAAAAAAAAGACATTATTATGGGACCCCGACTGGAGTCAAAAGCTGGTGCAATTGGCAGAAAACCATTGCTTTAAAAAATATTCAAAGCTCAATGACCTGAATCCATTTCTTAGCGAAGAGATAAAGCAGCATCTCTTATCAATTTATAAAGATTTATCCAGGAATAAAATACTTCAGAGATGCTTGGGTGGTCATATTCGACATTTAAGGCCCGATCCACACTATGGTGCCGGTAACGGTTCGATCTCGCTCTCGGTCTCGGTCCGGTCAAATATTCTCATACAAAAAACGGGATTGGAACGATCCGATAGTGTGAATACTCTGATTGTTTCTTGTGTAAGAATATTTGATCGGACCGAGATCGGAGCGAGATCGAACCGTTACTGGCACCATAGTGTGGATCGGGTCTAACTCAACGGTTTGGCGATTGGCTCCAAAGCACCTGCATTCTGGTGTAAATATCATTGAAATATCCACATACATTGCTGCTGGGATATTTAATAACGACTATAGCTTCATTTTGAAGATGATGAATACATTAAAAATAATTATTGGCAATTACTGTAAAGTCTTCGCTGAAAATACCGATGAAGCGCGGGTTGCGAGGCAGAACCGTAAGAGTCTTTCTGAGACAAAAGCAGCTCGTATAGCCCGAAAACAACAGGTAGTTGAAGATAATCACCTTTTTAAAATAGCTGAAGATCTATTATATGCACTTGGAATCATTGATTAGTCAATAAGTCACTAAAATTGATAGTTTTATCGTATTAAAACTTTAAATGAGATTATCTCGAAACAGCATTTTCAAAATGTTCACCAGTTGTAGCTTAAAAAGTTGTTAATCGATCTGACTGAAATTTTAGGACGTTTCTCACTATAATATTATCTATTCAACTAAGCTAAAGTTTTACGGTTTTCATTACGGTATGATCAGGAAAATGGTAAAAAATATGAAAATTTAACTAAAATGTTTGGCTTTTTTAAATTTGTAGAGCTTAGTTGACTGCCTACATATATAAAGTCAAACTCATAAGTATAATCATTTATTAGCTCAATTATACCATAAAATGAGATAAGATGCTGTATTATTTTTGTTCTTTTTGTCTTGTTTGATGGCTTCCATGCATAATTATTAAGGCCATTTTGACAAATATAAACAATATTCGTATTCAAATTGCCTCGATTAAAATTATGGAATTCGTTTATAATATAACGCTAAACGATGAAAACCTTACATTCGGAATTGCATTAATTCCTTAGGGAAAATCGTGATATTTCTCGGAGCACCCCGCCCGACCCTCGTATACTATATTGTCATTAATCATTGACAAATTAGTATCATTTAGCTTTCGCTTGTTTCTTGCCTGGCGGCATTAACTTCCAGGAAGATAAGGGCGACCCATTTTTCCGTCTATTAGGGTCCCCTGGTTTGACGTTTGATTGCCAGGACCTTTATCCTTCCTTCGCGCACCTGCTTATTTCTCGACGTTTCACTTTATTCGCGTGTCTGTCATTTCGCCCCGCAATGGGTTTCTGCTCTTAATTAACAAACTTTCTCGATGGGGTCCTCTTGTACCTGGAGGCTCTCATTGTACCGTTTAATTTATTTGTGTCTCGCAAATCTCTGAGGGTGGCGGAGCGGCAATGCTGAAGTGTTATGGCCCTCAAGAAAACGTGAGACAGCCCAAAAATGCTCCCGGTGGTATTGTTTTTGCGTTAAAAGCTCTCATAACTTAGGAAGAAGCACGTTATTACAATTAATAACTGGAAGTGCGACTAATCCACTTGTTTCGGCTAGAAGAGATTCTTTTGCGTGCTGTTTTATTTTAATGAGACTTGAATTCGCGGAACGGCGGAATAATATTGCAAATCCTTTTTGTTTGCATACATGAATAAATATCTGATAATTAAATGTCGGGAATGAATTATGAATACAATTTTACCTTTTCACATTTGTGAAAATCTAAAGAAGAACAATTACCTCTACAATAGAATATCAACCATCTTTATATTGTAATAATATCATCCATATTATTCCGCCTATTTTTACTGGATTATTTCATCTATTAAACCACAAATAATTTAAATGATAGCTTAATTACTAATATGATCGCGAAAATATTTTTTAAATTTAAATTTTTTTTTTGTAAATTATTTGCTGAAACACGTTTCATTGTGACGAATCCAAATGAAATAGTTAATTTTTAACCTTTCCAGTTATCAATTTCGAAGATGTCTTCAGATCGAAATCGTAAAAACAACAATAAATCAATTTATTGCTCGATATATATTAGATTATGGTCGTACATGTGATGTGATATATTTGCCTTCAGTCCTTCAGGATGATGCTCGCCTAGCCGGGCGATCTTGTGTAAATATTTAATTTCGCCCCTTTTCCGCCCGCACAACCTTCTGGATGATTTTTTCGAGACTCCCACTGTTATCTTAAGGATTGAGATGTCATATGTGAAGCATTTTTTTATTCAGTTTTTTTTGTGGGTCTTGTGGAGAGTGGAAGGGTTCAAGTTGTCGGGGTAGTTTCGAAAGCCTGAGAGGCGGTCACGTACTTGCACATATTTTCCAGGGCCATCTAAGTCTACCATAGTTTAAGAAACCTCTCCGAGATAAGGTCCTTAACTATTTATATGTGGGATTTATATTTGGGCACTTTCTATTAGAAACTGTTTAGCAAGTATTCGAAACATTAAAACGTTTTTGGGTTTATCGCATCGTAGGGATCTATACAGAAAGGATGGGCCTGTCGTCCTTATCCTTCGCTTTTGCACGCTATGAGATTTGAGAAAGCTTGAACAAATCGTACCGATGAGCCCTTTTCAGAGGCCTTTATTTTTTCCAATTACGGAAATTCACACTTTTCTATTCAGGATGCTTGAAAGGCTTTTTGAATGGAACCACAATGAATTTTAACAAAAAGGTTGTTCTAATCGGAAACACTTAAAATTTTCCATCCAGAAAATATAGTGGAAGCTTCTTGTTATCATATTTTTTTAAACTTTTGATGCGTCTGTATTTCTTCATTAAGCCTTTGATTAGTGAGTTAATTTTGAAAAAGCGTAAAAGAATGTGCATTGCTTATCGTCTATTCAAATCCACTTTTCTCTCTGGACCGGGTAGCGTGAGTCAATCTTGTAAATCAATAAATGACCCTTAACACTGTTGATAGCACACAATATTCATACGTTTCTTCGCGTAAACATAAACAATACACATGTTTGTCTTCTTATTTATTTATTAGTTAAAGCTTGAAATCTGTAAATTTAGGTTATCTTTATCAATCGATTTTGCAAAGGAGTGGTGATACTCGGCTAATGACACCACTCCAGAACAATTAAGCGGGAATAACAAATTTGGTCAACGATAAGAATGATGCAAGTGTCTTAATTATAAAAACAAACGCCTATTTTCAAGACAACACGAACAATCGAACTTCGACTTCTGGACACTCATTCTGTTCTTACATCTTGTTCGTATTGTCAGTCATTGATTTTACATAATGATTCTAAATAATGCCTATAGATGACATAAAATATTATACACATAGAGTAAAGAAAAATGTATACCTTGTGCAGTAAATTCGATCATTTTTAAAAAAGCCATCTCGTTCTGCGCCGAATTCCCAAAGTGCATTTAAACGTGTATAGGTGCCTTTACAACACGATCTTGCTACAGATATTAGAGTGCATGTTGAGATGCAAGACATCCGTCTCTGTCTCCAAATTTCCGTACCCATAGGGTTAATTGAAGACAATATCTATCGGCTGTAACTATTTGGTTGTGTTCCAAGAGCTCACAATAAACTATTCCTGTTATATTCTACCAAATACAAAGCATTTTTTAAATTTAGGGCTTTCACGACTCTCTAGCCAAGCAAAAATTGAGTAGAAATCAGGTAAACGACTTCATTTACACAAAATAATAATTTAGAAACAGATGCCATCCAATAATTCAGTTTTTTTTCCATATCTTTAAACAAAAATTCGTAAAAATATTTGCATCAACCCAATATTACATCATTTATTGACAGATTCGAGGCTCAAATAAATATTAGAGTGTCCCATAAGTTTCTATTTCTGACGATCAAAAACACATGAGGCCTGGCGTTATCGTGATGAAAAACAACGAATCGTCTGTTCGCTAATTCTGCCCGTTTTCTGGAAATCGCATCCTTTATATTGTCTAGTTGGAAACAATATTTTATTGAATTGATCGTTTCACCTTGCTGAAGTAGCTCATAATAAACTACCCCCTTCCAGTCTCACCAAATGCATAGCAAAACTTTTTTTTTGATGTAGGCCAGGTTTAGCTACAGTTAAAGCTTATGTACCCTTGGTCCGAGATCGTTTATGTTGGATATTTTCATAGAGTATCCAACTTTAATCTCGAGTGACAAGTCTCTTTAAAAAAGGTTGGCTATTATGTCGTTGGAGAAGAAGATCGCATGTTGAAATACGCTGAAGTTTATTAAGAGTCAGTCAGTTCATGAGGAAGCCACACATCTGAACGATTGATGTAGCCCGATTTTGCCAGATGATTATGGATGGATGTTCGTGGAATTTCTAACTTGTTAGCTATTTCGCGAACTGTATATCGCGGGTTTTCTTCAACCATGGCTATGATTAAATCTGTGTTCATTTGCGAAAGAAACTTATGGGACAACCTAATACAACGAATAGTGACGTTCATGTTTGATCGACCCTTTGTGTATGCAATAATAAAAAAGTTTTTACGCGCTACTTTCAAATATTAAAGCAAAATTGTTTCGAAGGATTTAATATTTTTTAATACAAAGGTAAAAGTTGATTAGCCATTGCGTCTGTCGTAACATTTTGAACGCACAATGTTCAATCTGAACCTTCAGGATCTCTCATGCTATTATATAATGGCGCCATATTATTTCGGTGGATTATATATTTTTTTATATCGTATATAAAAACCAAAGCCATGGTACAAAATGTCCCTTTTCCAGAGCATATTTTTCAATTATCGGCACACACAGCGTAATATGTTCGCGCCCTTATATGACGCATTAAAGAACGCGCTCACAATAAGCGATACCGATCAGACGTTGTACGCGGAATTAAAGCGTTTTACGACGCTCATCTTTACGACGCCCTTATATATCGTTGCTTCCCCGTAACGTTTAATATTTCCCTCATTTTCGTATTTCGCATCGGACGTAAACTTTTAATGGGCGCCGACTCAAAAGTGCGTCGCCTCTTGTCTTTCTTAGCCTTTGCGCCGTGTTAAAATGCAGTCGTAAAATATTTCGGTCCCTGCCATATTCGGGACGCGTTCCAGTCATTATCATCATCACGCTCCGCCGTCCTTCTGTAGGATACATTGAATATTGATGCGACTTACGTCGGGTCAGATGTGCGAGGTGCCGATCACGAAATTTCGAATTAGCTCATTCTGCATTCATGGAAGTGGATTTTTTTGTTTGAAACGTGTACACAACAGTGTGCACCCTTTATTTTTTGGGGGGAGGACAAAAAACATTTTTTAATATTAATGTCGTTCCGTTTCCGACTCGCGAATTTCCGGGCGAATCACAAAGACAAATTTTTGCCGCGAAATGCGTCACGTAGCTCTCTTTATAAATTGAGTACGTCTTTTCACGTATGGAGTGTACTCCATTTACAAGAAAATGTTTATTTATGTAACGTGTTTGTTGAAAAAAAAATCTGAAGGATTTCACGAATATCCGCCACGTACATCCTTTGTAAACTTAAGCCTCTTTTTCGCGCACAATTGAAAAGACTTGAAGTCAATTTTCTGTCATCATTTTTATCGAAAGCTTTCTATTAATTTTTTAATTATTAAGAATCGATGTTAATACTGTCAATAATGATGATACAACATGTGTACCAATCACAGTACAAGCATCGTATGTAATCAAAAAATAACTTTATTATTTATGATGATAAAAAATAGAAATAGATACTGTAGCGAACAATCTCACTTTTGACATCAATGTAGCGAACAAGACGACAGAAATCATATAGCGACTGACTGGATTTCATTATCAATCGAACCCATTTCCTGTGCTGCTGTATTGTCTGTTCCGGGTTACCCTGGACTAGACTTTTTTTTTGTTTTGTTTTTTTTTGTTTTTGGAGGCGAGAAATCTTCAATAAGACAACCCACTCTTGTGATGAGTTTGGGATAGTGTGAGGTTTGACTAGCACTTGCGTTCCACCAGTTGTATTAACTGGCATCGCCAGACTCACTAAACCCTCCTCCGGTCCCGCTACCAGCTGGCTGCAATTAAGCATTGCCTTCGTATGGTAACTACGTGTTCCCTCTCGGGTCTATCTTGTTGGTTAGCTTATGAGCTTGTTTGGTCAAATCAGGATGGTTGGCGGCGCCTTTTTCGCTCCGCGTCTTCTTTCTTCTGTAGAATATTTTTTGTGTAGCTGGTCCATTCGTTCCATGCCTCGGCGTTCATCAGCATTAAGGGTACCATGCCTGCCGGGGAGAGGGCGCTCAAGTTGAGTTTTTCCCGTAGTGCGTCTCTCTCGTTGCTCCACGCCGGGCAGTCGAACATGGTGTGCTTAGCGTCGTCAGTCTCCGCATCACAGTGATGGCATTCTGAGCCGGTCTCCTTGCCTATTTTGTGCAAGAATATGCCAAAACAACCGTGCCCGGTGAGTGCCTGCGTGAGGTGGAAGTTCAGTTGCCCGTGCCTCCTAGTCACCCAGGGTCTCAGGTCAGGTAGAATTTGATGCGTCCACCGGCCTTTGGCGGAGTTGTCCCATCGGGACTGCCATATCGCCATCGTGTGATCTTTAGTCCTTTGCTTGGCTTCGCCTGCTCGTATGGCTTACCCTGGACTAGACTAAGGAAAGACCAGCTTCAGACCATGTACACCCGAAGGTGCGATGGAGGAGGAAGGACTAAGGTTAAGCTAAATTCAAGGGATTTACTTCCGCGGGTTCACTGTCACCACGAGTCCAATCTCAATTTAAAGGGGGCTGCAGCAGATGACGGACTGCAAGGGCTACCCCTTCACCATGGTACTCGTATCGGTTCGGTCATTTGAAGTACCTAGCCACGGAGACGAGTCGCCGTTCGAACAGCCTAAAACCGTTCTCCTCTGTTTGCCTTGGCTATTGAGAATAGTGGTGAGCCTTTGACACATATCCATCAGCTACTGTAATCGGCTGTTCCACACTTTATAGGTACGCAGCACAGGGTGACCTGCGCATCCAACTCATGTTAGCAGCGTTTGATGAGCAAACCGACAAGGCTATTTTCGCACACCTCTACTCCACATTATTACCCCAGGGGTTCAATTTTTGTCCACGGGCGTAGGGTTACCCCCCCCCCCTCCCCTGGGGTTTTATGGGTGGGCATCGTGGAGTCTAACACCCACCCGGAATAATCCTACTTCTGACACCAATGTAGCGAACAAGCTCCACTTGACTTACGGGGGTCGCTATCTTCGTCGCTGCGACTGGACGTTCGCGTTGTTCACATGCGAATCCGCTGTTGAGAGCATCTCGGCACGATGCATAATCGGTTGCGAGATCGATCGCGGCGCAATCCATAACAATGGCCCCGACCCACAAGTCGGCTGCGATGAACGACAGAATACACTTATGATTTCATTCGCTTAGTGATAGCGGTCGAAAATGAGGCAGCTCCTGCAGGTGATCAATAAAATGTCGAATAATCGGTACAACATATTTATTCAATTAACCCATAGTAGGAGAACCATTGGCAAATAAGCGAGCGTGCTTGATACGAAGCTAGTGGGTGATGATCCATCCGAGGAAAGACGCTTTGTAGGAGCATCTTCTCGAACTCTAAGATGATCGTCTTCTCGAAGTCCTGTCGGGGTCCAGCAGCGAAGAAGAAATCCTACTCCCGGAGATCTTCCTTCGTTGGGGGTGGGGTCGAAAAGCTGGTCGTCTGAGGAGATCCTTCTTCGACGGGATCTGGTAGTCAACCCGGTTGTCCAAAGATGTCCTTCTCCGTCGAGGTCTGCTCAACGACTCTCCCGTTCTCGTACTCATCCCTCCTCCCGGGCGCATTTTTTCCCCGGCTTAATATCTTCTGTTGCGTCGCAAAATCTTTCCAGTTTTTCCAAAAAAAAAAAAAAAAATCCAGGATAATCAGTGGTAACATAGAAATATTGTAATATAGACACTCTATAAGAAATGAATATTAAAAGTAAGGCAGTATAAATCAATACGAATGACAATGATTTAAATATTATTATTTAATAATTTTCTTGCTTTATTTAAGTAGATTTCAGTTCTTATAATATAAAAATATATAAGCCCTTGAAAATATATTTCGCACAGCTTGCGACAAAAAAAATCTACACCTCTTTACAAATAGTATTACAGCGTAAAATAATTCTTACTTTGTAGAAAATCGATTACCATTTTGTTTTGCAGTTTTTCATGCGTAAATATTCATAAGGAATCATTTTCGTGGAAAATTTTAGCGTTTAAGAGCCCAATAAGAAAATATCATATTTTATTCATGTATAGCAAATCTTTGCTTTCGAGCCCTTAATGCATTCCCCGAAAACCCGACGTTGAAAGAATTAAGACATTTCATCTTCGAACGTATACTCCTCTGCTTGTATTAATTTAATCCCCACTTTATAGATGTGGCCTTATTCTGTCACCAGCAATTACGCGAAATTAACTCCTCCGCCACCTGTTTGTGATGTCACTGGATGAGTGCTAATTTTAAGGGAGAGAAAGAATGGAACTTCGCGGAAATGAACCCCGAGCACCCGTCTTTTGAAGCCGTTGATTCATGCGGATAATTCTTCACAATCCCGTACATGTTCATATTTGAGGACGCTCGAAAATAGCATTATTCTTGTCCATATGCTCTTCATTGTCCATAGAAATTATGCAGTCGAACACTGTGCTAAAGCGCGTCATATTTATGAAATGACTCTGAAAATAGTATACGTATTTCTTCCTTGATCCGTTTGTGGCTGAAAATATCCTCAGTTACCTTTTGCATGATTTATTATAGCTATTCTTATATTATTTGATGTCCTAGAACCGCTTCCATTAGAATACATACATAATAATGTATGATATTGATACAATTATATCGATTATATCAAAAATGATTATTTAAAGACAAAAAAGCTACATTCTCAATATGCTTGACTAAACATATCACGAATTGGTCGAAAAAGAGTCGATTATATGGCATCAAATATGTTAGACGTATTTTCTAAATTAGTATATTTAAGAGTTAAAGTAAATTTGTATAGGACGCAGGACTCACTATTAATGTTATAGAAGAAATTTAAAGTTAATTAAAAAAATCAAAAATAATCTAAAAATAATGACACACGTCGATATAAGAAACACGTCGGGATCTAAGCAATTTAACTAATAAAGGATAACGTCCGACTTTTCCGTTCGGACTGGAAATAAATTACCTTTTAATCCGATTAGGGGAGATGAAAAAATGTTTAACCGGACGTTATTGTTTAATTGGATTTTCCTTTGTGATTATGCCTTCAATTCGTAGCGTGGAGCGTCTTCAAAAGAAGGACATCTTCCAGGAGAGAATGATAAAGGCTAAATTACATTTACACACCGCCGAGATTGGACGTAATCCGAGGACTCGAGCCTTCCACGTCACATCCCTACAACGAAAATTACGTTCGAATCGTAACAAGAACTGGATTTTTTTCAATTAAGAATTCCAGAACGTTATACGTGCGAAAAAAATTGATGGTTTTCATTCGCAGATGACAAAAGGCATCCTTCATTTTATGTAAAGGGAAATATAATAAGAGGGGAAACGTTATTGTCAAAAGCCTCGCACAGCACTCTTCATTTCGCTCAGCGCCCAATCTCCTTTAATCTCTACTTTCTCCTATCCTTTTACGCGAAATACAAAATAATACAAGAAAAAACTCACAAAAAAGCGAGCAACCTTCCTATATAAATAAACCGTTAATTCGTTTTTTTGGGAAATCTTATTTTAGAAATATTTGCTGTCCAAATTTGCAGCATACACGGCCCTTCATTTAAAATGATATTTGTGACGCTGAAGGCAATACATCTTTTTATTTTTTACAATATAATTTATAAGCTTTTATAGAATACGAAGCATGATCCTAATCTTATAAAATACACATTGACAGCTTTAGTTCCATGATTCCATTTGTCCAAAATTCGCAACAAACAGTAACCGTATGCACAGCACATGTGTGTTCATACTCTCTTTGGGTCACTCGAGTGCGCATAACGCACGTGTGTGCATACTCATTAAGGAGTTAATATCGATTGTAATTATCATTTGAAATAAACACAATGTCTCAACTACAAAATAGGGCTTTTATGATAACCATTCAAGATAAATTATTGTGCTATAAAATTACCCACGATACACGTATTGTATTGGCAAAAAGTAATTTCATTAAATTTAATTAGAATATAAATGAAAAAGCGATCAAAAAAGGCGATAGAATAGGACTAATTTGCAAATCTCCTTTTTTTATAAGAGGATAGGCTGAAAACTAATGCACACATGCTTGAAGAGCAAGAACAAAAACAAATAGCAAGATCGATCAAAAAGTATATTAAAACACAACTCTTCACCTGTATGGTAGGATGATCGTATATTTGCGAGCGAATTTTTAAGCTCGGAGAGAGACAGCGACGGATAAAAAGTAACATAATTCGGTAAATGTGCATGGGAGACAGAGACGGAGAGCTTCGTGCGTACATCGTACGATTGTTTAGATCGTTAACCCAAATTTATCGACCAATAATGATGTGTGAATGATATAATGAATCGATTTCAAGCGAATTGTTTATGTTTACTTGAATGGTATTTTTATTTTTTTACATAGTCAAACAAAGGTAAGATTTTTCTCCCAACGTGCCCTAGCATCCAGTGCCCTAGCATCCATTGCCCTAGCAGCCATAGCTAACATTGAAGGTACCATATTGCTAGGGGAGAGCGAGCTGATTCCCAGCTCCTCCCGTAGGTTGTCCTTTTCGGTGCTCCATGCTGGGTAGATAAATGTCGTATGTGCAGCATCGTCATACTCCGTTCCGCAGTGGTGGCACTCTGGGCCGGTTTCTTTGCCTATTTTGTGTAGGTAGCTACCAAAACAGCCGTGCACGGTAAGGATCTGCATCAAATGGTAGCACAGTTAACTGTGCTTTCTGGCTACCCAGGTTCTCAGGTTCGGTATTAGCTCGTGCGTCCACCGACCCTTAACGGAGTTATCCCGTAGGGACTGCCATGTCGTTATGGTGCTTTGCTTAGCGTTATTATTGTCTTCGCCTTTCTGTATTGCCTGTCTCTCATAAGCAAGTAAGTCGATTGGCGGTATGGACGGCGTCTTCCGATACTGTGCAATATGCAGCAGCCACTCTGATTGCACTCTTTCTCTGGATTCTGGCTATGTTGAACCTAGCCCTTTCAATTTATAGTACTTCGGACCATATCGGCGCGCCGTAAAACAGTACCGAGTGCACTGCCTCGTTGTAGAGTCGCTTCCTGATTGTTTTTGGGCCAGCAATGTTGGGCATCAACCTGTCCAGATTCTTCGCGATGCTGGCCGCCTTCGCTGCCGCTTTCTCCGTGTGGGTGACGAATCGGAGTTTGTCACCAATCTCCACCCAATTGCATCCTTTAGATTCTCAATATTTTGTTGAATTGGTCGTTTCACCATGCTGAAGTAGCTCATAATAAACTACTCCCTTCCTGTCCCACCAATTGCATAGCAAAACTTTTTTTGGGTGTAGGCCAGGTTTAACTACAGTTAAAGCTTCTGTACCCTTAGTCCAAGACCGTTTACGTTGGATATTCTCATAGAGTATCCAACTTTCATCCCCAGTCAGGGTCGTAATAAGGGCGTGGCAAAGCAGGCGCCCGCCACGGGCGCAACTGGACTTGGGGCGCGAAACGCAGAATACCGACCCGGTCGAGAGTTGCACATGGTTTTTATTTTACTCAGCCATT
Source organism: Stenopsyche tienmushanensis (assembly GCA_008973525.1). Classification (NCBI taxonomy): domain Eukaryota; kingdom Metazoa; phylum Arthropoda; class Insecta; order Trichoptera; family Stenopsychidae; genus Stenopsyche; species Stenopsyche tienmushanensis. The sequence goes on along the minus strand of WACJ01000546.1, from coordinate 127,500 downwards.
CCACTTTACATGCATCAACACTGATTGACTCTGCCCATTTATATAATATACACTAAGTTGTCTAATCCCTATTTTCATCGTTATCGTTATGTTTAGGCATGGCATTCGATCGCGAGCCGCTCATTCAGCGGTTCGAAAAGCGGACCGATTGAGCATACAAACCTTATGGCCACTTCGTCCTCTTTTAGGGCGTTTTGCGATATTTTCGTTGATAAATCCGTGCCCCATATGATCTGTACGATCGCAGAAGTTGTTAATAGATTCGGTTGCACTTTTGTTGAGTAGGTTGACATTATCCTGATTAGTGGGACCAATAAACAGTTCGGGACGGTGGAGGATCCCCATATTCCTTCGTCTCGTGTATGAAGTGACGAACCCGCGTTTCATCCATTGTTATGAATCGACTTAAAAACTCGTCTTTATTGCTGTGAAACTTTGCTTAATTAAAACATGTCCACGACGTTGCTTTTGTTTCATTGTGAGCAAACGCAGCACCCATCTTGCGCACAGTTTTATCATATCCTAATTTTCAGTCAATATGCGATGCACAGCTCTTTTGTAAATGCCTACCAAATCATCATCCAATATAATTTTGTGGATTTTCTTCACCATACCTCGCCTGGTCGTTTTCTTTATTTATTCCAGAATTTACACTCAGACTGTGCTAAATATTTAAATTTTATAGAATACGATTGCATAAAAATAAATTAAATGAACTTTTTCTTGAATCACGAGCCGCTCATTTGACATATCAGCGGTCCGAAAAGTAGACCGATTGAGCACACAAACCTTATGGCCACTCTAGACACTTTCTATCGATCTATAGTATTTAATATAATGCATTTGGAATGGTATTAATTAACTTTAAAATATAATTTGGATTTCTGGGGGTGGGGGCGTTAAGTTAGATACTTGCCACGGGCGCTTCATACCCTAGTTACGGCTCTGTCCCCAGTGACAAGTTTCTTCAAAAAAGGTTGACTATTATGTCGTTGGAGAAGAAGATCGAATGTTGAAATACGCTTAAGTTTATTTGAGCCAGTGAGTTCATGAGGAAGCCACACATCTGAACGATTGATGTAGCCCAATTTTGTCAGATGATTATGGACGGATGTTTGTGGAATTTCTAACATGTTAACTATTTCGCCAACAGTATATAGCGGGTTTTCTTCAATCATGGCTATGATTAGATATGTGTTCATTTGCGAAAGACACTTATGGGACAACCTTTAAATGCATTTAAACGATGATGAATCTCAGTAGAAATGAATTTTTCAACAATTAAAAATTCGATAATATTTCATTCATAGTCTACAAGCACGTGTGCATTAGTTTTCAGCCTACCTTCGTATTTAAAATTTCTGTAAATTTCCTATATTTTAAATTTGCTTTGTTAGCAATATCTCTTTGATTTGATACATGATGACAAATAAATATAAACAATACTGTCAAGCGTACGAGTTTCATTTTGACATTGATATTCATCTATGCATTTATTAAATTCATTTTCGCTTTGGTATACTATGAATGAATATGAACATACAAAGCCGATGAAAATGCAAACAATACAAAAACGTCTTTCTGATACAACAGTATTAATTTTGTAGCATCGGTTTAAATTTATGAGACACTTCTCTTTCATTTCATCGTTTAAATAAATAAAACGTATTCTATTCGGAGAAAATTGATTGTGCGCCATGGCTCCTTTATCAGAAGAAAACCTTTCAGTACTTTTTGAAGGCGACGCTAAAAATACATTCTGAAATTTTTGACATTATCTCCTTCCTTTGAAATGTATAACAAAACACACGGAAATATCGATGACAATATGAAATATCGATTTGTTTATATTTATAATGAATTTTTCTTCGCTTTTTGCGTTAAATTCGGTCTAATGATGTATTTAAGGTCGCTCTTTGGTTTGGATCCTCCATTTCATACACTTATTGAATTTTCTTCAGTCGAAGAGCTTTTTTCCATGACATCTTGATTGATGCTGGCATATTTATCACGACCTTATTTGGCGTACTGGTGTACCGGAAGACCTCCTCAAAGGCTTTCGGGGTTTTGCTCGTCCCCGGAACGGACCCGAATCTTCGCTTAATCTTTTCAGGGCTGCTTCCGTTCGACAAATAAATTCGACCCCAGTCGACCGACGCACGATACGCTCTCTTTTGAGTCCATCACTCAGCGAGGCCGACGAAACCTTCATTTTTCTTTCATTTCAGAAGTTCGAATTTAAGAACGATTTATTTCGGAATGTGGGTGGAAAAATCATCTAATTATTCATATGGCCCGAAAGCGGTGTTCGCGCTGGATTTATACCCGAAATAATATAAATAATGTATACGAGCCCTCCGATTGCTTTCAAACTTGTTTGAATTTTTCACACATTGGTCTTATACGGATTGATTTCCCAAAGGTCGAAAATTTTCATGGCGTGGAAAAGGTAAATGCGCTTTTTTCCGTGGAATTTGAATTACACACATGACACATTTTCACGCTTAAAATTGATTTAAAGCCTTCGACGATTGTACCTGGAAAATATTTTATGACATGACGAGATAAATATGTAATATAAAATTTCGTACAAATAAGATCAATTAAGCAGTATATATTATAATTAAAATGAAAAGAAGAAGCTAAACTATTATAAACACTAAAATATTGTACAGGATGCGGCAGGGAAACTTCCTTTTATAAAATGCGCGTTATGAAACAACAGTTATTCTGAAAAAAATGAATTAATATACATTCAAAAGTGCAAAATATAACGTTTTTTTTCATATAAGTTTAGTAATGATCAAAAGGTGGACGAGAAAGGAACGTGCGTTCGCCTTAGGGGCTTTTTTTTATTTAGTTCATTTTTAAAATATGGGCGTTTCTCTGCCGAATCCTATATATTGTATGATGATACAATTATTATCGATGATAAAGTTACATTTTCTAAATGTTACTAGTCTATGATACTACATGTGTATCATAAAGACATAAAATCAGTGCCACCTCCAGATTTTTAGTAAAACAAAACTACTAAATTGTCGTTCGTTCTATGCTGAATTTGTATCATTTTTGTCGACCATTGTCGATTGATTTTTTTAACATTTTTTTTAATGCGAAAAGTATTTAATATAGAATGTTTATATTAAGTATGTTGATTAGGCTATCTTTATTGAACATAAAAATATTTTTTAAATTTTAACAAATTTTAGTAGTAAGAATGGGGGAAACCACGTATGTCGATGGAGGAGCGATGACACTCTTCACCATGGAAGTTCTAAATCCTGGACAAGTGATTTGTAGCAAAAAATTTAAAGATATTTTTACTTTGTATAACATTATGTATAGTATAGACTATAATTAATAAGAAATATTAGATAATAAAAAAATAGTGAGCGATTGAAAAAAAATGTGCATTTATACCAACTTTTATTGTAGTTTTTTGTTAATTAAAAGAAAACTGTTAAATATTTTGAGATAATTGTAGTCTATATTATGAAGACGTTTATTATATATATGCCTGCCAAATTTCATCAAGTATACTCATCTAGGGCGTATGGGAGCACTTCCATGAGCTTGGAAAAAGTAGTTTTGATAAAAACATGTTTCAAGTATTTCCTCTCCTCCTCAATCATGATAATTTTTAGGTATTAAAAATATTTAGTTTTCTACAACAACAACAAAAAAAATAGCGACTCACCGGTGAGTCGCTGGTGGTTAAATTATTAAAAATAATCAGATGCACAAAGAATAAATAATGTCAATGCATTTCTTCTATATATGGTGAGCTAATATATCTTATATAAAAATATTTTTTATTTTAAAAGCGATACATTTTGAATGATAACGTGTACTTGTTCATTTTGTTCAGGAAAAAATAATGAAATAAGCACTGCCCATAAATACAGCGCTCTCCAAAGATAAGGCACGCACCACCCCTAATGAATTATGAAGGAAGAACGGAATAAATGGAAGTTAAATAAGTTTCGCGAGTTTGACTACGCATGAGCTATATTCGCAGGTAGACACAGACGAAGAAAGGACTTCTTTCCGTAAAAAAAGCAAAAACGACCCGAAAATAAAATACTTTTCATCGCGAAAGATGATTTAATAGGATTTCTGTTAGATTTTCTTCGCCGTGTCCCTCTGCTCTCTCCGGAGGAACTTTTTGACGGTAATTGATTTTCACGTTCGACTAAAGGCGAAATGCGGAGGCTGATATTTTTCCTTCGTCAACATTGCGATAATTTTCATACGACTTGACAACCACATGGAACACAATGCTGATTACTCGGTGATAGCTCGACTGCTTGGAGGGGCTGAAAAAATCAACGATAAAATTTTCAGCAACTCCAAAGGGTGTGAAATGAGAAAAATGCGCCACGCTCGAAAAATAATGCTTGATAAATACAGACGTGTAAAAAATGAACATTATTTTAGAGGACATTTTGTGTATGATGTTATCGTTTTATTTTTTTTTAATGAAACTTATCTCTTTCTATTATTATTTTTTTGGAACAAATTTGTGTCCAAATGATATTTGATAAAATAACATTACATTTGAATGTTTGCTTTAATGGCAAAACAATAGACAATAGCGCTTCTATAAGTCGCAAACTGTGGGACAGTTCTTGCACTCTTATCATAAAGATACATTTTTGTTACATTATATTTTTTGGAAGATTTACAAATTGCGTACACAAACAATATTTTTACTATGCCTATGTTATTCCCGCAAGTGTTAATAATAAGTTGTCAAAGTTTAACAGCAACCGGATGAACGACATGGCAGCGCATTAAATACGAACAAACAAACAATGATTTTTATATGTGCACAGTATAGCTCTGCTGTGACAGTTTGGCCACTGTTTTTCTTTCTCGGGCTATTGTAGAGAGCCCACTTCTCATCCCCAGTATCGATCCTTTTTAAAAATGGACCGTTAAAAACAAGACCGTTGATGACAACTCATGCGGTACCCAAATTCCCTGTCTATGTTTTTTCCCGAGTCTTTTCAAATGGTCTTTTACTGTCGACTAGGAACTAGGTTTTTCGAGGATCAGATTCTACCAGAGAATTTAATGCGTCATCATCGATTATTGGTGGTCGTCCTGATTTTGGTTTATTTTTCAAATCTCTGTCGCCACTTTTAAATTTTTTGAACCATCTATGGCATTTTCGAATATTCAATATGTTGCCATTTGTATCACGGATGCTTTGGGTAGCTTCTTTTGCTTTTAATCCTTTATTGAAGAAAAACAGTAAACAATATCGCAAATGGGTCTCATCAATTTCTGGCTTGGACATTTTCACTATGGCAAAAAATATATAAAAATATTTTAAAAAGCAAGACAAACAACAGAGCTTCAAAATGACATCAATTTTGACGTATTCACCTGACAGCAACATGAGGCAAACTAACGACAAAGACGCAACCAAAAAAATGACATTTCTTTCCGCTTTATCTAATATATACATATTTTTGGAATTATGTTCCTATGAATAATAATTTAAATCAACCAAATATTACAAGGTACAAAAATGGAACCACGCCTGTTATAAGACTCTTAGGAATTGCTCGTAAATGTGTATATATGTCTTTGTATTATTAATTTTTGACACATCTTATATTTAATATATTAATTCAGACATCTTCATACCTTGCTAATTTATGATATCTTTTAAACAGAATTTATAAAAAGGGTTCAAGGATCAACTTAGGAGAGGTTGGTGATGATTAAGAATAAGGTACATAATGAAAAGATTCATATCAATACAAAGATATATTAAGGAATTGTCCATCAACAAAATGGATTTATATGAGAATTGTACAACAATATTAGATTTAAATGATTTATTTCTTGCATTTTTTGACATTCAAATATTCTTTTGCAAATGCCATTTCACCGTCGCCAAATACTACACAAATATACCAGCCCTCGTCCTCGATAGAAATATTTTCCATAATCAAGACTGTATCATTTTCGAATATCTATGGAATCAAAATGAATTAATTTATTAATCGTATTAAAAATGTTAATATTTAAAAATGAAATACCTTAGATTTGTCCATAGTATGAATAGATCTGTGATTGAATGATTTCTCATTAAATTCTGCAGATAAAACTTTATACCACACTTTTGAAATTGGTCCAGAAGCTGTCTCTGTTGGACATTTAAAAACTACGGTGGAATTCACGAATCCTGTTTTATTACCGGGAAATCCATCATCAATTCGTGGCGATTTCTCTGTCGTATACACGTTGATTGTATTAATAAAATAATAACGATATTAGACAATCAATTATACTTTTTTACTTACGAATAACACTTAAGTATGCCTTAGCAGAAATGTGTCCATAAATATTTCCTGCAGTACAGGTATAAAAACCTTCATCCTTGTTTGTGATGTTCTTTATTTTTAAAACTTCTGAGACTTCTCCCTAAAACAATTAGATATTATGAAACTGGCAACAACTACATTTAATAATATACTCATTTCCCTTTATAATATACCTTTAGAACAGATCGATTCAATAAAATGTGTGAATCAAAAATAGACCACGTCCATCGAATATAATGGGGTTGATCTGAATATACATCACATTTAAATTCAGCATCTTCGCCGACTATTTTAGTTTGATTCTTAGGGGATTCATTGAAAATAGGCTTGTTAAGTAGGCGCTCTATAAGATTAAAAATATCCATATTAAAATACCCTATACTATATTATTATTTGTATTGAAAATTCCAACATTATTATCTGAATGCATACATTGTTGTGGTAAAAACTTGTATTTAAAATTGAATAAAGTTATATGTTCTATATCATATTTACCAATGACTTCCAAATCAAAAACAAAGCTTATGCACCCTTTTATGTTGCAAACATTGCATGCATAATTTCCATTGTCTTGTGTTTTCAGGTCTTCGAGCATTAGAGACCAATTTTTTATTCGAGCAATTCCTAGGAGTCTTATAACAGGGGTGGTTCCATTTTTGTACCATGTAATATTTGGTTCAGGATTGCCTATGCACAGCAATGATTTAAATTATTATTTATAAGAACATAATTCCAAAAATATGTATATGGTTAATACCTTCAGCTATACATTTAAAACGGACTGTATTTCCCACTGGTTTGATTGTGAGCCTATGCATTCTGTTTGGAAATTTAAATCTCGGTAATGTGGTCTTTTCTGACTCTAAATATACAAAAAATTGATATAAGAATTCACAATTCCAAATAATCGAATATTTAATAAGACAAATTCATAGTAATTTATCTATCGCTGTTTATGATACATTACCATCTGATGTTTGATGACTCTTGCAGATGTTAAACACAGCAAGCAACAATATCATGGAGATGAATATTTCCTTTGGAATCATTCTAAGATTTTCTCTCGATCTGAAATATAGTATTATGATACTTTTAACATGATTTCACATTAACAACACCCATGTATTGTATTCTAAATTGTCAGTTTAGCATACACACAATCAATTAAACTTTCAGCTCATTTTTGCACAAAACTTGTATACAAATGAAACTGATGATCATTTCTCATCAAATTGCGTATTGCGAAGTTAATGAATCGAAAATGTGTCATTATTTAATACAAATAAAAATATTTCACTCACGTGTAGGTTTAAAGGTGTAAAGATTATTCTGAGATGTCCAATAAAATTGAAGATAATTTTTAAAAAAACCTTTCAGAATAGATATTATTCACATCTTATGGTCTGTATGTGGCAAGATCTCTTTAGACACTGAAGTAAATTTTCCGATGGATGAAAATAGCTTCCGATGATAAATCAACAGTATTTTTAGAAACGAATCAGAAGTCACAAACCTTTTAAAAGGCGAAATTTGTAAATATTTTGTGTAGCTTGAGAAATATTTTTTTATTGGGATACGCATATATTTTGACTTTTTTATTCCGATAATAGTCAAGTACTGGTGTAATTCAATAAAATCGTAAATTTATTGAAATTTTGATGCACAATCGCTTAGTCAGTTTGTATCGAGACACGGTTCAGGAAACACACATTTTTTAATTCATTCTAAATAGTGAAAGTTTTGAATGTATTTGCTATTTAAGGAGTACTGGCGTTAAAGGAAGATCTAAATGAATGTTAGGGGATAAGAATTTAGAAGAAAATCAAAAAGTGGTATTCGAATAAAACAATAAATATAATTAAGAAAAAATCATCATATAAACTATGCGAATAAACATGATCATCGATAATAGATAATTAATGGTTACTGGTCACATGTGCATTCTTCGACGCTCAAATATCCTTTACCATATGCCAACTCATCATCACCAAATACTACGCAAATATACCAACCTTCGTCCTCGCGTGAAATGTTTTCCAAAATCAGAATCGAACCATTTTCAAAAACCTATGAAATTTATATTTAATCATAATTTGAAAATAATAATTTAAAAAAATGTTAATTATGAAAAAAATACCTTCGATTTATCTACATTAGAAGTAGATGTATAGTTGAATGATTTTTCATCGAACTCCGACGGAGAAAATGTATGCCACACTTTTCGAAATGGTTTAAATTCCTGTGTTGGACATTTAAAGACCACAGTTGAACTTACGAGTCCTGTTTTATTACCGGGATGTTCGTCATCAATGTTCGGCGATATCTCTGCAGTATACACGTTGATTGTTTCATTTTAAACAAATTATATAAGATTCAAATCAAAAATATTTTTTTACTCACGAAAAACTTTTAAATATGCTTTAGCAGAAGTGTTTCCAAGAGAATTAACAGCAAAGCAAGTGTAAAATCCTTCATCTTTGGTTGTGACATTTTTTATACTTAAAGCATCTAAATCATCCCCTGTCTAAAATATAAATTACAATGAATTGTATAGTTGACATCATCTATATTAATTTCCAACGACTCAAAATACATAAAAACCATTAGAAGTTACGGACAACATTATGATATTTTAAACAGACTAAATTGCAAAACACTTGATCACTTGATATATATATTATTATTTAATATCTATAAAAATATTGGGGAACTATTAAATCAAGTCCACTCTTTATTTTTAATAATATTGTTGAAAGCTCTTCTTTTTATTAAGGCGTCTTCTCACTTTAGGCGCCTCAAAAATAGGCTATTTTCACGATTTTTTTTCGAGGATTTTCGCTAAAAATTATGAGATAAAATGGATCTTATGTAATAAACACATCTTTCAAGTACATGAATGTTTTTTTTTATATTTTTGAACAATTATTATAATAAAACAGTAGCATCGAAAAACCCGTGTAGAAATGTTATGTTCGTGGCTTGTTGATGGTATCTCCGAGATGGGTCGTTTGAAACAAAAAAATAAAACAGTTTTAGATTCAGTATATCAGTGGCTATAGCGCATATCATCAGATTTTTGATATTTGCGAAAATAACAAAATGGCGCACGTTTTACAAAAAAGTAAAAAAAAACGCGTTTTTTTTGCAGTTTTTTGTAAAAAAAAATTACTTAAAATCAAAATTTCAAAAATCTGATGATATGCGCTATAGCCATAATTATGAAGAATATTTCATTCAAATTTCATGACAATCGGCCGGATAGTTTCCGAAATTTCATCAACAAGCCACCGAAAAACCTTGTTTTGAGATAAACGCGTTTAAAGTTTTGGTTGCAGAAAAATTGCCCAGACACAGCTGTTGAAACTCTCGTTGTTATTTTGGGTATTTCCTCCGAAGATCTTCATAAATCGGTTTCAAAACCTCTTAAATATTCTCAGCTAGAGCAGGAGGATGTTTAAAAGTTTCTATCTGATTGTTTTTCACCACTTTCTTGTACTTGCACCATGAGTCTGAACAATACGTATGCAGCCGGGTGCTCTCAGGTAGTCACCTAAAGGTCGCCCAAAAATTTTGTTAAACTCGTCCGATCTTTATGAAATTTCGATATAACATTTTTGAAGATATGTACTTTCAAAATTTAAAATAAAATAAAAATCGATTTTTTTAAATTTGTAAAGTGAGAAGACGCCTTAAGTAAATTTAAAAAAAAAACACGGTATGATTTGCATACAATATGAGCTTCGTACATGTGTAGTCAAATTTATTTGTCATCAATTTTTAAAAGCTTGTATTTTATATTAACAACAAAGCTCGATGTGCTACTTTCTATAGAAGTCATCAATGTAGGATAAAAATATGCTTATTTATAATTAAAATTTATTTGTTAAATATATTAAATTATTTTTCAACACAATCACTGTCGAGATCGAAACATTTTTGTAGTCGTAGTATTGTATGTCAGTATCATGGACCTCCGTCGCCAGCTCTTTTTGTATTGTCTTTTGGATTCTGGGGTGTAGTGACACACCCACGTCTTATCCCCCATCACGATAGTCCCGAAAAGCTTCTCCATCCTGTGGAAAATAATCCAAAATTCCCGCAACGTGGCGGTCACGCAATTTTGACTGTGTTCTGGTTTGAACATTCTGGGCATCGATGGAGCACACAATTTCTTATAACCAAGTTTTTCCGATACAATTAAACTAAGAAGACTTCAAAAAACATCAGGAAATTCTTCATGAAGTTCATCAAGCAGTCGTCAAGCTTTAAACGATGATCATTTCGCAATTGTTCTTAATTTTTTTTGCACAAATTCGTCATAAATCACTGACGATTTCTCACACCTTGTCTTGTCATGAGAACCAATACAACCTTCTCTGAACAACCTAATCCACCACGTTGTCGACACGTCATATCACTACCATAAGTTTCCACGAGCTTCCGGAGGACATTTGCGACGGTATTGTTCTGCAAATCAAAACAGAGATAACGGCGCGGATCTCGCACGGACGAGAGTTGTTGGGAGTGCGCGACGACCTCTCCATCGGAAGAATTTATTGTAACCGAGCAAAATGGCGGACAAACATACTAGGCTCCGGCCTTAGAAGCCATTGTAACCTTAATTTCTAGACGATCAACTACTTATCTCGCATTACGATGTTGATCGCGAATAAATAAAAACTAGGCTTTCCGCCTAAAGTATGATGACTGTTCATTGTATATTAAAGTTAGATTTCAAATATATAATTAATGTTAGTTTATCTCAATAATCATATTTATAACAATACTCAAAATTGGTACCTTTAGAATCGTTTGATTCGCTGAAACTTTTGATGAATCAAAAGTCCACGCAATGAATACATGAAGATCTGACAATACGCCACATTTAAATTCGACATCTTCGCCAACTATTTTAGTTTGATTCTTGGGTATTTCTGTCAAGATAGGCTTGTGGTGAAGGCGCTCTGTCCAATCGCAAACAGTAAACTATTGTTTATAGAACTTAGCAATGACATCAATATTTATAATTCAACTACTATTATCTTGCATATATAATTATCTTGCAATTTTTATAGTATTCAAATATTACAAATTTTTAATGCCATATTTACCTATAACTACCAAATTAGTGGTGAAGTCGATACATCCTTTAATGTTGCAAACATTACATGTATAATTTCCAGCGTCGTTTGTTTCCAGATCTTCGAGTATAAGAAACCAACGTTTTATTTGAGCACTTCCTAAGCGTCTTACGATAGGCGTGATTCCATTTTTGTACCATGTAATATTCGGGCTGGGATTACCTATTAACGGGAATATAACCTATAAATCCTCATTTATAATTATAATTGCGAGATAATATATTTTGAAAAGTACCTTCAGCTGCACATCGTAAGCGGATCATATTTCCTACTGGTTTGGCTTCTAATTCATACATTTTATTTGGATTTTTAAATTTCGGCAACGTCATATTTTCTGACTCTAAATATTAAAAAAAAAGCTTTATCCAGGCAAGTGCCATAGGAGTCTGTAGACGCGACCGAGAACCCGTATTCATAGGCCATATGCGTCTATAGCCGCAAACCACATATTTTAAATCTGGTTGCTTTTTTCTCTAATACGTCCAGAAAATCGCAACACAGTTTGGAATGTTTCGGGTGTAACATTTGCTATTTAATATTTTTTCACATGTGTCATTGAAATGCCAATAAAATGTAATATAATAATAAAAAATATGCTTAAAATTTAGTAAAAAGTGTATATAAATTGTTATAAGATTAATTTTCTATCGCAATTATCTCATATAATACATTACCATGTGTTTGATGGCTCTCACAGATGTTAAAAACAATAAGGAATAACGTCATGGAGATAAATAATTCTTTTGGAATCATTTTCAGATTGCTTCTGATCTGAAATACAGTATTATTGACTTATTAAAAAAATTTAAAAAATAAACATAATTTCGCCACCATCGTATCACTGATCGTTTAAATACCAAACTATAAATTTAGCAAACTTAATAATTATAATAAAATATTAAAATTGATTTTCATATTAAGCTGTGGATATTTTTGGATTAAACTGCGCATTATAAAGTAGATAAATGCAAAACTTTTCTTTATTTAAACATATTTTAAAAAGTCACTTACATACTCCTATTTAGATTTACTTTGAGATGTTCAACAAAATCGAAGAAATTTTACGAATCTCTCTTGGTAGATAATATTCGCATATGACGGTCTGTATGTTGCAAGATCTATTAAGATACTGAAGCAGACTTCAACTGGTGGAAATAGCTTCAGTTATAAATAAACAGTTTTCTTAGAAACGAAGCAGGAGTCACAAACTTTCAATAGAGGTTTTTAACTATCTGATAATAGTTATGTTTTCATGTATAATGTCAATTTTATGCTTCGTTTTTCTATTTAGATAATATTACATATTTAGCATTAAAATGACTTATTATGCCATTCTGAAGTGATTTTTAGATATTCAGAAGTAATGTAAAGCTGTGCACGTACATTACTGGTGTAATGCAATAAAAATATATTTTATAAATGAAAGAGATCGTATATTAATTGAAATTTTGATGCAAAATAACTTAGTCAGTTTGTATGGAGACACGGTTCAGGAAACACACATTTTTTTAATTAATTTTAAATAGTGAAAGTTTTGAATGTACATGTGGTTTTTGTTTCTTTACCACATTTTGATATCAATTTGAATTTCGTCTATTTGCTATTTTATTGAGCTATTTAGGGAGTACTAGCGTTAAGGAAAAAATAAAAAAGTGGCCTATCTCACTTGAGTCCGAACGCATATATGCGCGATTACTAATCAACGGGTTAAACCTCATTAAACTTTCCTTATGCAAAATCATTTCCAAAATTATTTATCATCTTCTGTCACTCTTCTTTTAAATTACTTTTCGCAAAATCCATTTTAAACTATTCCGTGATGATCTCCGTTGAATTACTTATTTTTTAGACTGGTTTTTTAAAAATATTTTCAACAAATGTCCTCAGCCATTTATTCATAAATGGATTTCTTAAGCACACAGTTTGAGAAAGATTAATAAACACGGAGACGTCTCATATTATAGAAGCTTTGCATAAAAATTGAATAAATCTTTACTCCGTATACTGAGTGGGGCAAAGCAAATGGATCTGAATATCATTATACATTATTTTACAATTTCAACGGGATAAAATGCTCATCCTGGCACACTTGGAAAAGGATCCCGTGGATGTTTTTAAAGGCAATTATTGCTGCCTTGCTTTAAAGCCACTTTTAAACTCGGTTTTGAATTTCTTTTATATGTGACTAACAGTGCATATTGACCAACAGAATAAATTCATTATGCATCAGATTAATTTTAATAAATTCTGGGATATTTATAAAAAAAAATCTGAAGGAAAGTTTCTAAATTTGTCTTTGAAAAAGGTTTCGAAAGCACAGAAGGCTGGAAACGGAGAAAAAATAAAGTCGAGCTCAGTCATAATTACGCGGAATAGATAGCAGTTATGGAGCAGCATAAAACCTTTATTGTGAAACTTCCTCAATTTACCCATCTAATTCCTGCTTTTGCGAATGCTGTTTCAGAAGTTCTCTATTTAGTTCCGTTCCATCTTCAATTTATTTATTTCAAAATAAGGGAATCCTCCGAATACGAAAATATTCAGAGCTAATGACGTTTGCGTTATTTTGGTAATAATAAAAAAATTATGAGAATGTTGCATAAAGATAATGGTACGAGGAGCTTTCAATTATTTAACTACCGCATAAATCGATCCTCTCATTTTAGGTTTACCCTTGTATTCTGGACCTAAAAAAATAATACTGAGAAAAAAATTATTAAATAAAGAAAACGTACCATTGAAATATTTTAGATAATTCAAAAAGTATTTCCCACGGAATCTTAATCGATCAAAAACATTCATTTTCTGTTTTTTGAGCTGAAAAGAGATTATCATCGAGAATAATGGTGCAGAGTGTCCAGCGCTTCGAATGACCCCCCCGGGTATAGTCTCCGCGGCCGAATAAGGTGAAAGGTGAGTGTCGCAGCGGCAAAGGCAACGAAATGGAAACCTGAGATGTCGACTAAGGCTCCCGGATCGTTACAATATAAATATTATTATATTTTATAATCGACTTTTATCAGAATCAATGTATTGTATATGACATAAATATGTTGGTGCATCAAAGTTTTAACATATTTTTACATTTGTATGTGATCATTGCGTCTCAAATCATAACAGTTCGTATGATCACTCGTTACTATAAATTATTTGTTTGATTAAACAAATACACGATTATTTTGTTCGTCGACAAACTGTTAGATCGATTTGATCTTCTTCCGAAATACAAGGAATCCAATATCTTTGATCTATTAAATCCAGTTTCCACTAGGATACAATCACAAATATGACCCTTTAAGAAGAAATTTCTAATAGTAATGCTTTCTTTCATATCGGGGAGAAAAATACATTTTGGAATGCTCTTTTTGTATTATAATATAATAAAATTTGTGCAATTAATTTGCATAATATAAATCTTTATCATTTGTAAGAGCACTGATCCCAAAGAGCTGAAAAGCTTCTCAACACCTGCTGCTCGCCAAGACTACGAGGAAATTTACGATCATGCTAATTTTGCAAACGACCTTCTTCCAGTATAGAAGAAAATAAAAAGATAGCGGAACAAATTGTTATTGTGTGAGCGCAGAAAAGAAACTCCTAAGTGCAGCTGAGGATTTATCCTTCGTAGCGAAGCTAAACGGGAAGATTCTTACCGTTGCATTAAAACTTTTCATAACATAATTTTTGTATAAATTGATAAATCAATACGTCGTAATCGAGGGCAAATATATAATTTATATAAGTACAAAACCTTCCCGCCTACCCTTAATCAACGCGATGATGGCCGAGTCTCAATTGGTTAATCGCACTTTATTGCTGCTCCAGATTTATCGCCAACATTCATCCCCTTATCCGGGAAGTCGTCGAGATTACGCAAATAAATATAAAAAAAAGACCGCAACGTCCGCTAAAAAGAAAAATAATACGGAATTAAATAATGAAAATAAACGAGATTGTGTCCTCGACAATGGGGAGGAAAACCTGCAACAATAAAAAAGGTTCTTCTTCGGGGCTGCGATGGTGTGGGGGTGCTTTATCACCGCAAAATATTTTATATACAAATTTTCACTGAAAAATATATTCACTTCCCCCTTATCCGTCGTAATCTTTTCATTCAATTCGAAACAAAGTAAAGCTCTTCATAAATGAGCTTTGTCGACAATTTCGCGCGGGCGTGCAGAAGCGATAACCCTTCGTGGATATGAACGAGCTTTTTTTCGTAACGTAAGCTCCGAACTTGAACGCGCTTATAACAAAAATATTCACCACTATTACAAAAAAATACTATAAAATAAACAGGAACTTAAAATAAAATCTGCGTTGATCAAATGATTTTTTAAAACATCATTAATAATGACGTCTTAGTGGCGAGTATGTAAAATCACAACTAGAAGATTATATGCTTTGGGTACTTCAACCTGAGTTTCGCAAAACTCTTGGATTCCGGGAAATTTATTTTAAAGAGTCCATAGTTTATTTGTTTTTGTCTTTTTATTCTATTACTTATTGTCTTTTGAAGAGCTTAATAGCAAATTTGTCTCTTATATGGGAGCAAAATCGTCGGGCGTAGTTCTACGTTTCGCAATCAAGCCGGGTATAAAAAAAAGTCAGAATGACCAAACGGGAATATTCTAAACATTTTTGAGTTGAATTTTTCAAGTGGCAGACGTCGAGTTGAGTTTTTGGGGTCGATTGATCAACTTAGCCATGTGAAGTTTTGATCTTCCCGTCGGCATCTTCGAGTTTATAAGTGTGGTATAAGAAGTCGTTTTTTTGTCACTCTCCTTTATTCGCATGCGGCCTCTTTCACGACCTGAGAGTGAAAGACCTATGGAGATCGGCCTTCGTAAAATTTAAACGCCGAGGGTGAGGTGCAATAGAGAGGACTGTGTGACTTGCCTTTGCGTAACAATGGTGTCAGAAGTGGGATCGTGAAGATCCTGATGATAAGCAAGTCCCTTCTGAGTTACAATTAGAAATATAGTTAGAGTCTGTCACTGTGAGAGTTAAAATCGAACTATGATCCTTGGACTATGAGAGTTAAATGACTTGATCCGCGCCCTCTAGAGGAGGCGAAGTTTCCGCAGGAAGACCAGCTTTAGAATACGTGCACCCGAGCGGACAGTGCGATGGAGGAGGAAGGACAAATGTTAAGACATAAGGACAAACTATCGTGGGTTTGCTACCACCACGATTCCAACCTCAGTTTGAAGGGAGCTGCAGCAGATGACGGACTGCAGGAGCCACCCCTTCCTCATGGTACATGGTTCGATCATTTGTAGTACCTAGCCACTTGTAGTTCAAACAGCCAATGGCCGTTCTTCCCTGTATGCCTAGGCTGTTGAGGATAGTGATGAGCCTTTGACACCGTTTCCACCAACTAATGTAACCCTTTATGGGTGCGCAGCACAGGGTGACCTGCGTATCCAACTCATGTTAGCTGGGCTACCCCAACTGCGTTTAGATTAGATAGATAAATAATGTTACTAAATATTTTGACCGACATTTTTTTTTTTTGGGGATTAAGTGGGGTCTTTTGTTACGTTTCATACCCTATCACCCCAAGTATCAAGGTTGTCGAAATATAATTTTTTTTTCAATATTTTGAAAAAATCCCCAAAATTTCGCCATTCAATCGTTCCAAATTGAGCTTCTAAATTCACATAAAATGTGCAAACAAATGAGCAATGTCAACTTCTAAATTCTTTAAACAAAAAACTAACAACTGTTTTGAACTTAGTTTAGTTTTAAAAAGTTCTCTAGATTGTGACCTTTCCATTGATATGCTGCATGTCATACAAATGCTTATTCCTTCGATTAGGATTTCTTTTGTGGGCACATCTGTCATGCAAATGAATTATTTTGGCGGTCCTATTTCGTGGCTCGCACGGTCTCCAGACCTGACACCAATGGATTTCTTCGTTTGGGGACGTGCCCTATTCCGTGACTCACGCGATCTTCAGATCTGACACCACTGGATTTCTTTGCTTGGGAGTGCCCTATTCTGTGACTCGCACGGTCTCTAGACCTAACACCACTGAATATCTTTGTTTAAGGACATGCCCTATTCTGTGGCTTGCGCGGTGTCCAGTCAGAAAAGTGCAGCTAGCGGCGATGATAACTAAACCCTGAAAATTTAACAAGGGATTTACGTTACACCATCATATATTATATGTTGGATATTATTAAAATTAATTTGAAAAATACTCGATTTGATGAATTTGTCTGTGTGGATAATTTGGACATTTTTCCATCCCTACAATAATAATTTATCTGCACCACAATTTTCATTAATTGAAGTAGGTATTTTTTGGAATCGCAATTTTAAAACAGATAATACCCGTCAATTCCATTTCGAAATTAATTGACAAAATTTTAATGACATTTATTAACCCACTGTAAAATCAGTTTTAATTAACGCGCTCGACGTTGACGTATGCTTATAAATAATAATGCCGCAATTGTATACCATTTCCGATTGTTCGTTACAAATCGAATTACATAACAGTTATGGTCGATTTTAGCGGTGTTTTGTTCGCGCGCTCGCAAAAACGTATTTTGACGTTTCAATTTAACCTAACCTCCAACTATGAAATATTGCACGCCGTTACGATGCTGTTAATGTCAGCTGCAATTGAAAATTACATGTTTTGGCATGGTATGAACTCCATTAAGCTTGTGGTTCTAAAACGAGTCGATAAATGGACGTACAAATATGTATTTATTTAGAGTTTAATATCAAGATGCCAATATTACTATATTCAATGTTTGTGAATCAAAATACTTTGATATTATTATTTTATCAGTTTGGGTTTCGGTTACGTTCCTATCATTTATATCGGTTCGGTTACGTTTTGATTCCGGAAAAAAATATCGGTTTAATCGGTTTCGTTCCGGTTCGAAGCCCTGCATTTTATAACAATTATTTGATGACATCTAAATGCGGATGGAACCGTGGCTCGATTCCCCCTAATGGCGTCCGGATTAACTTTTGCAGACTAAAAATAAAAAGGTTCCCACACCCGAGGTGGATACCTGATGGAGAGGTTCTCAACATTAATAGTCGAAAAAGGATGACAAAAACCATTTTCGTGTTTTCTCACACCGGCACGAAAGCGATCTTCATTACGATGATAAATGTCACCTATCCTCACGATCTTTGTCGTGGAAGAATGAAACATTTCTTTTCCATCTCGTGAAGATCACATATTGGTATTATTGGCTTATTTGAGGTCCCTGCTTGAAATAATCATATCCAATTGGGATGCATATATGTCCTTAGGATGCGTTCATCTGCTTGAGAAAATATTATATGCGTATATTGCTAATGTGTAGTCAAAATATGTTGAAAAACGAACCTCTGTAACTACAGCATCATATCAACATTGGACCATTTTTATTTTATTTTTTCCCTACAACATAATCCCTTTTATGGAACCATTACCAACCATTTTGACATGATTTTTCATGGCGTATATATGTTTTTAAAAATGTGGTCGCCAGCTACATATCCTGTAGATTTGAATCTAAGATGATTGAGTTAAGAGTTCAACTGCTTAATTGCGGGACTACTTACAGATACAACTTATGTTAAATGCATATATAGCTTTTTAGGCCAAGTATTACTTAAAAAAATATTCTAAAAGGTTTAGATTTAAATCCAGATGGTGTTAAAAATAATCACCATATCATCCACTTGTGTAATTAAAAATTCCTATTTAAATAATCCTATTCTAAGTTAATCATATGCTGAAAACATCGCTCTGTATGTAGCGTTTTTAACAGTGACATCTTCCATCTCTCTTCAGGTGCAATGTGTTATTTTAACAGCACCATCTCTTGTGGTCCCGTGGAGACATTGCACCTGCATACGGTTGCCGGTTGGGTAGTGACGCGCAGGAGGCGGGAGCCGAGAGAGTCGTCGGTTAGCCTTGGCTGCGAGAGGTCGTCCCTCCTGCAGCCAGATCTCCCTCTCTCTCTCTCTCTCTCTCTCTCTCTCTCTCTCTCTCTCTCGTGTGGAATAAATCGTTATTTAGATAAGAGGGTATTTCAATTCGATGCCCGCCTATTCCCATTCATTCTTCCAGCAACATCACGGTCCGATAGAAGAACGAACCCGCGACGCTAGCGCGATCATCCCGACGAGCACGCAGGGGTGGGGATTCCCCGAGACGTTATTCAAATGATTATTTGCGATCATCCATCATGCATACAGGGTGTTTTGCACATGGACCGACAAATATTTTTGGTAGCTAGGAGTTTTTTGTCCTAAGTATCAGGGTTGTCAAAATAGAATTTTTGCGATATTTTGAAAAAATACCCAAATTTTCACATTTAAATCGTCATAATTTTTTATTTTGTAATCATAATAGCACTTAATAACTGTTTTTGTATTTTGCAATTTATTTTTGGTCTAAATAAATAATTATTTTATGCAATTGGTTTAAAGAAAATTACTTCTGAACTTCCAAAGTTACAAAAATGTGCAAACAAATGGGAAATTGAAATATTGAAATATTGAATAATTGAAAAACTCACAATTATTTTGAATCTATTTAACAAGTTCTCTAGACTATACCCTTTTCAACGATATATTATGTCATATAAATCATTCAATAAGTCGTTAAACTTGAAGAGTTACCAGTCTGCCAGGGTCAGGGCTAAGAAAATACTTTAAAGTTTAAGATGTTTTCATTAAATTTATTTACAAAATTTGTTCAAGTTGTCAAAGGCAGGCCTTATTCCATCGATTGGGATTACTTTAGTAGGCACTGTCGTGTAAATTAATTATTTTTGCAGCCTGTGACTCGCATGGTCTCCAGACCTGACACCACTGGATTTCTTTGTCTGGGGACGTGCCCTATTTCATGGCTAGCCCTGTCTCTCCCCTAATCCCCATATGCAAAACATATTGATAAATGTACTATGTCTTCAATATTGAGTGCATGTTGAAGTGATATGCCTTTTCTTTTTACAATGAGATGTGGTGAATTAGAAATGTGGTTACTAACCTTGCCTCCTGTAGATTTGGACGCAAGATGTTTGAATTTAAATCCAACTATTAAATCACGTTGCCTATAAGATTTGTATTGGATTTTTAAGTATACTATAAAAATAATGCACTTTCTTACAAGCGTTCCTATAGAAATGGAAACGACAGACATTCGACGCATACATTATTGCATGTGCAGCCAATCCGCTCTAAAATGATTCAATTTACTTGATATCATACAGAACAAATTTATTGTGTCAGATATTAGTCATTTTTTGCATGGCTAATTCAATTTATTTCGATTTATAATCATTTATGTCGAATAAACCATTCGCAACTAATCTATAATGTCAAGCAATAAAGCCGTTAATTTATACGTTAATATTATCATCGTCACGTTAATGGTTTTAACGACTTAAACAAAGAACTTTATTGCTGTACTGAAGGTTTTATTAACGTACGTGATGAATTCCAAAATAGAACCCAAATCTAATACACATGTCGGATGATTTTGCTTTACGATATTTTCGGTTAAGAATTCCGTTGCATTATTCATTTTGTATTTCTTCATATTTTCCGCCATGGCATAATACCAAGGGATAAATTCTTTATAATGGGGTTTCCAAAAGTTTCGGGAGCGTTCTCAACCACATATCGATGGCTATACATCTTCGCCTTCTGTCTGCGTCCAATATCTACTTGTTGGCTGCTGCGACCCTCCCCAGCCCTCCATTGTGTCTCAGTCAATACAATAGCTTGAAATATTTAATCGCATTCCAATATCGTTTACGTTTTATTTATGCATTCTTCCCCCCCATTTTATCGTGAAATATTTTCCATTACGGTCCCTCAAAAGCGATTTTATCCACGCACACGGAAAGGGTTTTCAGACCGATTTAGGGGAGGAAATAATATTTAGCCATCGAATGCAAGTTAATGTGCTTAACTCGATTTCGTGGCTATTTTGCATGAAATATTCCTAAACACACATGGCGAAAGCGATTTAACACAGGCGTATTGCGTGTTGAGATTTCATATAAGTTTACATATCAAAATTGATTTATTAATATATTCAAACAGTGTCTGTTTTTTACTTTCGCTTCTTATTAAAAAAAGTTTTTAATAGGATCACATTTTTAAAAATGCCATGAAAAACCATGTCAAAGTGGTTGACAATGATCCCATAAAAGAGACTTAAGGGGTCATCTCGTTTTATCACGATAAAAAAATCATATCTCTAAGAAAGAACATATTTCTAAGAATGTCGTCTATAATTTTGGTGAAAAAATTCAGATTATTTCAATACTTTACAGCTAATTCGCTTAATACGCTCAAAGCAATCACTCCGTCCAGATTGCGCCCCAATGGCTCTGAGACCGCAGCAGTCTTTGGCTTTGTTGATCTCTTTACCAGATTTTGTTTGCAGGCTAGAGTTTCTTGTGTACGGGAGCAAATTAAGTCAAAAAATCTTAACACAAACTTAAAAAAAGGCGAATAAGCAAGTGTAGTAAGGGCACAAAAAGGAAGAACTCCTTACGAAATGCTTCGAAAATCAAACAGCTAACTAGTAAATTGATAAAAAATGATCTAATTATTATGGCTTAGTTGTTCGCCGACATTCTGACTCAATAGAACATATGAAAAATGCTATATGGGTACTATTATAAAATTTCAACTGATGAAGCCCTTTAGCATTCACACTCTTTGGAGGGCGCAGATTCATTGTGATAATGGCAGAAACGTGCAACTACAAGATATTTGTACAAGCATCCTCTTGCTCTTAACGAGGAAGCTTAATAATTCTTAAGACTCATTTATGAAGAATTTTCGTCTGATGATTTACTGGGAAGATGTCTTGGTTCGAATAACCAAAATAACAATGAGAGTTTCAAGGTGTACGTATGGTACCAAAACATATTTTTGTGGCAAATAAATACTGCAAATCACAATACATACTGCAGCTTGCATTTTTAATAAAGGATTTGAACTTATTTTAAGAATAATGATCGTCATGGGGATCACAATCAGTTTAGATGACTTATATGCCTTGCTAACCGCCGATGCTTAGAATCTTCTAAATAAGCCAGAGCAGCTCGTAGAAATACCAGATTAGCCAAAAAAGACAAGACTGAGATAGCTGAAGGATTGCTTTATGGACTTGAAATCGCTGATTAGTAGTATAATGCCTTTTTAACAATTTTTGACTTATTAAAACCTTAAAAGCGTTTTCCTCCAAACGAACTTGAACTTGCCATTTTGATGATTTAAAAACGATATAATTAATATATTTTTAATTATGAATTTATTTTTTTAGTATTATATAAGAGTGTCATAATAAATCCCAGAAATATTAATTTCATTATACGGTGTATTTAATTTGAAAAAAAATTGTTAAAAATTGACTATCTTTGGGCCGTCAAAGTGAGATGATCCCTTAAATATGATTTCAATACCATTTTTTGTAAATATGGCCCTCATTAGCGACACAAAATGAAAGCATTTACGCTCCGGTATGCAAAATATAGCACGTACTCACAAAACAGAGAAATATACTATCCCGTTGGTTTTCAAAGGGTAAAAACAACCCTTTTGATATAAAATAAGTTTATTGTGTGTATTTTAATACTCGTCTCTATGCGCAGTTATGTCGTTTACAAACCTTGAATTTAAGTAATACAAACTTACTCCCACTATGTGACATTAAATACAAACATCGTTAACAATGCGTAAAGCTTTATAATGAGAGTTGAAGCTTTTACTTCTGCTCTCCGAAAATGTAGTTAGTAGTTTTTGGACACTTTGGACATAAATTCGGCACGCATTTGCATAGCTTTGCGCCTTGAAATGTATAAGATGATGTTTGCGCGTTTGGATCGATTTTTTATAATGGATTTTTGTAAGGACGAAGTTAAGTGATAGCGGTTTTTTCAATTTCCTGAGAAGTAATTTCGGAATAGAAGAAACGTGCCTCGAAATAACAATCGCTAACAAAGGCCCACGATTATTTAAAGTTTTGTTGATCCGTCGACAAAAGGAACGAATTAACTTTTTCTACCAAATGTCAGCGAAAAATGCGAACAATAGCGCCCGGAGAACTAAAGCCGTAATAGATTCTCCATTGTTTAAACTACACGTGCTCTTTTGACTTGGGGGGCTGAAGACATTTCTCCGATATGGAGGAAATGAAAATTCCGTTTCTTCCCGAAGAATGTTCGTCTGCGATGGAGGAGGTAGGAGGAGATGATATTTGATAAATTCCCCCTTAGAGGCTGCAGAGGAAAGAATAAATCCCGGAAACATGCATAAAGATAGCTTTTCAGCTCTGTCGCAAGACGGCAATTAAAGAACATTCATTGGGTGTGTTTTACATTTTTTATTATATAGATCTGTCACAGTTGAAAACTATCTTTCTAAGAGTTTCATTTGCAGAATGCATTACTGCAAAAGTTAGCAATTGAGATAAAATATAAGACGAAGAACTGGATATTCACTAATTATTAACAAAGCAAATAACCAAGCATCAGTAGGATACATTCGTTTCTGCACTATTTTTGTTATCATTATGAAATTTTGAATTCAAATCCAAATCGTGAAAAAAATTATCCCTTCCCCAAAAAAATTTAAAAGATAAGAAGATATTTTATTGATTGTCTCAATCCAGATTTACTATAATTTAAGAGTAATAAAGTTGGATAGGATCACCTATGAGTAACTGATGCTGTTCTACCTAAAACAATAGGAAGCCATTTCATGAAAATTCTTTATTCCTAAAAAAATTAGTACATCAAGTGTTTGTTAAGAAATGGCCACCTTTGACCTGGATGATTTGAATTTGATCATTTAGTCTGTATCTGATTTTGGAAGCCAGGCAACCTGCTGCTGAAAATGAACGCTCAACCTCCACATTCCTTAAAGGTATCGTCATCAGATATTTAAATGCTAGTTCGAGCTGATGACCGCTGATGCCCCCATTTTCGCATAAGACCATCAATGTGACTGATACACTTCCTTTCTGCTGAGACACGGTCTAAAAGTTGCAAAATTCCCGATTTCCCGACAATTTATTTATTTCCGTCGCTGCACATGAATAATTATAAAATATAATACTTTGATGTGATTCGTGATTATATTACGGAGGAATACAAAAATTCTGAAGCCCGTATCTATTATATTTCATATCGATATTCCCATTATTAGAGTCGAGGTGTAGTAAATACATCACCGGTAGGGAAAGGTTAATGTAACAATTTGATAAACATATATGTGTACTCTATATATGTATACATAGATTAGACAGTCACTGCCCCTAGACATCGCCTACGCTCACACATTAGTAGTTACGCCGCTGTTTCCAAGCGTCTAGATTTAAGCGAGAATGTCTCGACTACCCATACTTTGTAATGTATTATTAATCATATTTGCTTCCCCGAATTTCACAGAATCACACAATGGAAATTATTAGCTAAAAAATAATACTATGTGTTGTGTAATATATAATAAAATAGGCGTGCTACCGGTCTAGTGATTGCTCAATGCTGCGTATGCGCATAATATGTCATATATCATAAAATGTCTATAATGTATGCAACGGAGATAAACACATTAACACATCGAATATTTTATGACGTAATTGTATGAAAAAACATCTCGAATGAAAAAGAAAAAAGTACTCTTTCACTAAGACATCGTATCATAAGTCGAGACTACCATCTGGTAGTTTCTGTACCATATTTTAAGAGGCCAAAAATAAATCATTCTACAAAAAAGGTATCGATGTTAGAAAATCGTTGGATTTATGTATTACTCTTGAAAGAGACTATGTATAAAAAAGTTGCTGTTAAATAAATCATCCTACGAACTTATTGAGTGATGTGTTTCAAACGATTATCCATCATTTTACGATCAACTACGTTCAAACCAATTTACCCTACCTCACCGATAGAAGTTTCCCTTTAAAAAAAAGTAATAATATAATTGTGCACCTTGACGTTGTTTGTTGAAGAGCTTTTATCCAAATATGTAAATGTCATGTTATCTTATCCCTGGTATATAGAATTTCGTATAAATGTTGAATAAATATACTTTTTTATTCTATAACATGACCAAATTAGATAGTAAGGAACATTCTTATCGCTTAGATTTATAAGCTGAAGTGTATCTAGGAAACAAAGAAAGTAGATAAGGTTCCAGCAGAGGATTCAAGGAAAGCCCCTGATTGATGAAACTGCTTCATACGCGACACGAACATAATTTGCGGCATCCTCGTCCTCTATCCGCGCTTATGAAGGAACACATAAATTGGCCGAGATCTGACAAATAGCGCATCCTTCATCCAGATAGGATCAAATTGAATAGAGCCGAAGCCATGTCTCCTTATGTTAATGTCGCCAAATTTGGCATGGCCCTAAACTGCAATAGTGCGAGTGGAATTTGTAAAATGCTCGCAAAAGAACTGTCAGAAAAACGTTACCTTGGACGATGGCACTGGAATCCTTAAGAAGGGTCACGTCAAAAGAAATATGTATCGAAAAAAACATGAAAGACGTAATAGATCAAAGGGAAATGTCATGCGGAGAAAGAAATCTAGCTTCGTTTCCACTTACTTTTATTTACATTTGATTTCAATTAGAACCGCTCGTTTTTCAAAGGAAAATGCCGGATGAAAGCAAAATTATGAAAAATGTATATAAGCTTTTCAATCACAATGTTTTTTCATTTCTCCATATTGAAATACGCAAATTATGTCCTAATATTATATGTGCTTTTTAAGTCAAATTGTATCAAATGTGATTCGATCATCTGAATAAAATTTATTTATTGATTTGAGAGTATCTTATAATAATTCTGGTTAAATAATTTTATCACCCTTTTTTATTCTTTCGACATTTAAAGTCTCCAAATTGATGAATGATTATCACACAAGGGGTTACACTGAGCAAATTTAAAATTGGTTTAAAATGTATTTAGATAAGGATGAGTCCCAAATTTTCAATCATTGATTGAATCAGACCCGTTCCAAATTATAATAGAGTTCTTACAAAACATGTTACTCCTTAGAAAATACCCTAAAGGACTATCTGAAACTTGGAATTGGAATTGGTTTTTGGATATCACACGAGTATTTGAAATTCTAATCCACATCATCAAGACAGAAAATCCATCCTTGTCTTCATAAAATTATAATTCGTGGTATAAAAGGTATAAACGTGGTATTCCAATCTCAAATCCGATCTAAACATGAGCAAGATTATATTGTGTACTTGATGGGATGGTCAAGGAATCAAAGAATCAAAGTATTATAATTGAAATTAAGTCGTGTTACATTATTACAATGTTTATTCTCATATCATAAGATCTACCAAGAATTTAATTGATCTCAATTTATATATAGGATGTGTACAAAGTTAAAAGTACATCGACATCTCGTAAAACTCCGAAGCTAATCCATTGAGTGCCAAACATTATTACAAGGGATAAATGGATCATCTTCATCTATCACTGCTAATAATTTGAGACAAATAAATGATTAGATGCTAAAATGCATTAGATTTGGATAAATATTATATCAAACATTAACGTTATATAATTTCAATGTCTCGGAGCTTATACGTGGACTAACCGAATAAGTATGGCGATATTCGAGTTCAAAGTAAACTTTCACACGTTATTTGGACCTCCTCGGTTTCCTGTCGAGTTCAAGTGATGTGTGCCCAACGGCAAAGGTCAAACAAACTAATGTAGTGTATTTGTTTTCAGCCATGTGACCCATTCGGCAGGGTGGCTACCCCCCGCGGAGAGCTGGGTGGCTTCCGCCCTCGGGGATCTGCCCTATGGATGGGAACAAGCCACGGACCATCGATCCCGCCCTTACTACATCAAGTAAGTTCACACCACTAATACCGTATTACCGCAGAACGATTGATTATTTCATCTACTTCTGAATACTATAAACACACCCTGTATTTTCTGATGTGTCGATTTCATGTAGATAGTCTGCAGCACGTCCCTTCCACGAGGATTACTGATTTATTAATCACGCACGTTCTCTGTATAAATATTTGATTTGCTTTAATGTATTGATGTTAAAATTTGCAACGCTTTCATGAAATTAAAATCCATTTTATACTGTAAATAAATGTAAATTTCATGTGACGATGCTTTTCTCTTTATTCAATAACTATAGATTTACATATTCTTTTTAAATGTTAGGTAAAATCATTTCTAATATTTATTATATTTTATCTACAATTTATAATCTAATTTGTTATATGAGCAAGTTCTATATATTTTTTTAAATTCTCTAAGCCTGTGATTCTTAAGCTGGGGTCCGGGAAGCCAAAAACATTTAACTATTAGATAAAGCGGAAAGAAATGTCATTTTTATAGTTGCGCCCTTTGCCGCCAGTTTGTCTCGGGTATGTAAACATCAAAGTTGTCCAGATATGAAACCGATCCATTTTTAAAATGGATCGTTACTGGGGACGAGAAGTGGGTCCTCTACAACAGTCCGAGAAGGAAAAAACAGTGGCTTTCTTCAAATCAAGTACCTGTTTCTACCCCTCGACCGTCATTATCCTTGAAAAAGGTCCTCCTTTGTGTTTGGTGGGATTTTTTAGCGTAATTCACTACGAATTATTAAAACTTGGCCAAACTGTCACAGCAGAGTTATACTGTGCACAATTAGACAGGTTAAAAGCGGAAATTCTAGTTAACAACCAAAGAAGAATATTACAGCATGATAATGCAAGACCACACGCAGCAAGGATTACGCAGAATAAAATAAGGGAGCTGGATTTGGAAGTACTGCAACATCCACCATATTCTTTTGATATCGCACCTTCAGACTATCATCTTTTCAAGTCATTAGAACATTCGCTTGGCGATAAAAAAATGACTTCTGTGGAACAAGTGAAAAATCATTTCGATTCTTATTTTAGTTTAAAACCGGCGGAATTTTACGAAAGAGGCATTAAAAAGCTACCTAATTTGTGGAAAGCGATTATAAATAATAATGGAAATTATTTAATTGAGTAATGTTGTATAGCTTTTATTAAAATATTTTTTTTATCCAAAAAACAAAAAAATGACATTTCTTTCCGCTTTAACTAATATGTTTATTTTATTTTAAAACATTTTTCTATTTATATGGATTTTCACTTCCACAATGCACTATTCTCTTTCAATCAATCATTTTTTTAATTTGTCCAGATTTTGGACCATTGGATATCAATTATCTTCTACGATATTTGTGTGTATACGAAAACCCATTTATCATCTCTAGCTATTGAATGATTGGAAAAGTTTGACTCAAATAGTCTTAGCATCCATAGACGAGCTTTGGCCAGAACTTGCATCAAATTTATCTCCCATATATTTAATTCCCTATTATTTTATCAATGTAAGTTAAGATTAGACTCGATTTTAAAAGCAATATATGAAATAACCTATTAATTTCTTCTGAATTGTTAAATTTTGTAGTGTACTTATCACATGGCATGTAAGTAAATGGATGAATCATGAACGACAAATATCATCTTGTTGTATCATATAGGTAATGTTAAAATCATCAATGAATTCATATAAGTCTGATACTTCTGACACCAATGAAATATCCCAATTTAGCCAAATTAAAACTTTTTGAATTGTCGTTTGTATAAATACGTTCGAATGTATAAATACGCAAATAATAATAGAATTCGTAAGTCCACTGACTAGCCTCCTTATGAACTTGGTTGAACTAGTCTTCGAATGATCAGAAAAGCTTCTTCCTACTATGCAAAATGATGAAAAAAATTATTTGATTGATGAATTTAATTTCACACGGACAGTGACTCACACAAAACTTCTTGTAACCAAGTTTTTCCCACACAATATCACCAAGGAGACTTCGAGAAATGACAGGAAATTCCGCGTGAAGGTCTATCAATCCTTGTCGTTGACACCATCGCTGAACAATATAATCCACTTCGTGACATAAAAAAAACGGATAACCGCGTGGATCTCACACGGACGGGGAGTGGTGGGAACGCGTGACGACCTCTCCATCGGAAGGATTTACTGTGACTTAAAAAAATGGACCGTTAGTATCCCCATTATATGCCAGGTGTGCCAACTTCGAAACAAATAAAAATCCCCCGACCTCAAGAGCCCTTGTAACCTTATTTTCTAGATGACCCTCGAATGTATCCACTATCTACTTTATTAACACAAATGCATTAAACTTTTATTATAGTTGTATATTTTGATTGGAAAGTCGATATTCGAAGAATTTGTCCGGATATAACGTTAGGCCGTAAGGGCTATAACTATGACCCATCCGGGTTGAGGATGTAAAAAGGGTCATAAACATAAATCGAAGGAGAGTGCATTCGTCCATAGACTTCTTGCGTGCACGGATTTTTAAGATTTTCAATTACTCACTGCCTTTACGGCGGATCATTGTGAGGCCCTCGAGATTCACCCTGGCACTTCCACGCAATAAAATTCTTCGTGATCTGGTGCTTGGCACCCCGAAAACACTTATTTTTATTGCTATCATATCTTGGGCTTACGCCGCATGCAACCCACCAGGGTCAAAATATTGTGCTGATGTGTTGAATTGTTTATTTCAGCCACTTGAATAAAACGACCACTTACGAAGCGCCGATAATCAGGCACGATGGACCAACTGGCGGTTGCGGCGAAGGAATTCCAGAACCGAGGACGGTCATTCTTCAGAGGGATCCTGAGCTGGGCTTCGGTTTCGTTGCGGGCTCTGAAAAACCGGTCATCGTGCGATTCGTCACTGAAGGTGGTCCCAGTGTTGGCAAGGTATGTCTTTTCATATTATTTAAAAACCAAAATGTACACAATAATCTACTAATCACTATTTAATCCATCGACTCACTCTAATACACTTCTTATAAATACTTTAAAACGTTTAAAAAGTTCATGGGAAGCCGACTGAAGTCAAAAGCTGATGCAAATGGCAGAAAGCTATCGCTTTAAAAAATATCCAAAGCTTGAAGACCTGACTCAATTTTTTGGCCAATAGATAAAGCAGCATCTCTTATCAATTTATAAAGATTGGTCTAGGGATGAATTACTTCAAAGATGCTTGGGTGGCCATACCCAAAATGCTAATGAATGTTTTAACTCGACGGTTTGGCGACTGGTTCCAAAGCACCTGCATTCCGATGTAAATATCATTGAAATATCCACATACATTGCTGCTGGGATATTTAATAAGAACTACAGCTTCATTTTGAAGATGATGAATACATTAAATATTATTATTGGCAATTACTGTAAAGTCTTCGCTGAAAATACCGATGAAGCGCGGATAGCGGGGCAGAATCTTAAGAGTTTTTCTGAGACAAAAGCAGCTCGTATAGCCCGAAAACAATAGGTAGTCGAAGATAATCAACTTTTTGAGAAAGCTGAAGATCTATTATATGCGCTTGGACTCATTGATTGAACGATAAGTCACTAAAATTGATAGTTTTATCGTATTGAAACTTTAAACGAGATTATCTCGAAATCATGAAAAACGACTAATTTTCAAGCGTCTAAAGGGATTACCTCCCATAAGTTGCATATTGATTTATTTTTAACAGAGTCTTCATATATTATATAATACCACGTTATATTCCAGATGCACATAATTGAATTACACCAAGGAGCTGAGAAACTTCAGCTACTTCGTGAAACCTTTTCATTTCGAAAGTGGCTTTATTCCAGCGAGAAAGTTTCACTCGCAATCATTCTTCCCGAGACCCATTAACGACCTATATTGATTTTCCTCATAAATTTGAACATTTTTGTGCTTTCACCATGAGCTAATTGGAGGCCTCCATGGAAAAATCGACGTCTTCCTCTCTGCACCTTAACAATTTGTCTGACACAATGAGTGGTAGCTCGGAAAGCACCGCAAAACGGACGGGCTTTCGACCGTGACTGAGCTTTTGTAATTTATCTCGCACGAAGCTCCTTTGTTACAGCGGTGAAAAGCGCAATATGGCAAACATTCAAATTAACGCAGTTTCCCGCCAAAAAACCTTTGATGCGCTTTCATTAATATTTCGAATTTAACGCCTACATTTTACCGGATGCATACGGAACGTGATGTGGTAAGCCTTCATTTGAAACCTGATCGATCAAAGAGATTAAAACATTCACAGTCTACATGCAAACGGACATGAAACTAATAATGGGTGCGCGAATTGGATGCTTTTAAAACCACCGTTCTAAAAATTTGCAGACGATATTGGATTCATGAATAATCCATTTACATTCTCGACGAAATAAATATGAATATTTGCAGTGACAGGGAAAAAATGAGGGTGCAATTTAAGCTACATATTGCCCATATGATCATCAATTATAACACTTATAACGTATTTTTTTCCCCTACAAATATTGAAATAATATACATCAAATCCATAATGAGATCAATGCGAAACAATATTTCAAATCAAGCTATTTTCACAATGGAAAATATTATAAAGTCTACCTTTAAAATCCGATTCTATTCACGTTAAAACGACCGATTTCATAAATTCAAATAGAGCCATAAAAGCGAAGCCAGCGTAGGGATAAAGGATGTTGAAATCTTACTCAATCCAATCCAAAGTCGTAATGCCTGAATTAATGAATTATTTTAATTGAATTAAGTGTTTTCTTTGGGCCCCCAGGGAAATGGGATAAAATCTGTAACATTACTATCCCGCTCTGAGGATTTCGTCATTAATTTCTGCTTCTTGAAAGTTGCAGCACTGAATATTTTAACAAAGAGGAGATCTTCTATTTAGATCTATTTCAATACATCATGTATCAATTAAGTATTTACATATGAAATGTCCGATTTTTGGTCGACTTTAAATACGAGAGCTTATCGTTTTTTTTCCAAATAGGAATGGATTTAACATGAGCTATATTTAATTAATAATTGCAGATGATGAAGATAACATTTAGATTGCAAATAAATTCCCTGATAGGGTTGAGTTATATTGTCTTATCATTCGTTATCCAATCTTAAAGCTTAACGAAACCATCATAATATCTTATTTAAATTTTTAATAGTATTCTCTTAATAATATAGACCATCAGTTTTCATCAACACAAACACTGCATAATATTAAATTCGATGAGTTTTTGGGTCGATAACAATAATTATTTTTTATATAAATGATTTCCAAGGAACATTTGTATTGTTATATGGCGGTCATACAAAATCGGACATTTCATATGAGAACCCTTTTTATTATATGTATTGGTGTGTTTTTCTTCCAGTTTTATATTATACTCTTATTCTAATTCGCATTATATAATTTGACTGTAATTTATCATATCGAATAGCTCACATCGGCAGCTTTTGTACACCCTATTGTATGACATGTGTTTTTACCGGACGCATATGACTTTGTTCCCAGTTGGCTCGCAGTTTTGATTAGATTACGGAGCGCACAGGAGTCGCTGCAATATTATCCAGGATATGTAGTGTCTCACACAGGAAGCGTCGTGGGATGAGGAAATATTTGCATAATGGCTGCAATGGCAGTTTAGTGTTCTATATACTCCGACTGCCTGCCAGACACTCCCATTTCCAGCAGAGGGTGAACTTAACTGACTCGAACCAATTTCGCAAAACGCATATTTTTCATCGGGAAAATGTGGCATTTTATCAAAATTAATTTCGTTGCGGAAAAGAAGCATCATGAAAAGATGTGACATTGTTGCAATTTAATTTGAGAATGCAGAAAGATGTGTCACTACCGAAATTGAGATGTCAAATAACTCGCATATCTTTTGTATTCAATTTGAATATATTGTATTTTTGTTCAACTGACAAGACTTATTCATACAAGACAGAAATAAATTTGTGCCTCATAAGCTTCATATGATCAAAACAAAGATGGACAAAATTAATCAGTGAAGAATCTTTTATACTTGAATAAAAATTGACACGATTCAAATTTTGGCGACAAAATGTTTAATTTGTGTATTAATAATGAAACTTAACTTATAATTTTGATAAATAACCGAAGAGCAATGTCGATGGAAGCATGATACATATGTATTAACACTTGTTACGCTCATGGCACACATGATGTGTCATCAGACATTATATTGTTTTGATAAAAAATAATAATAAGTAATAATAGATAAGAATGTTATATTACACAGCAGACTCGCAGTAATCCGACAATCATTTTGCAAGGAGATGTCGGATTATAGAGTACTGCCCCCGACCCCTTGTAATCCGGAACTTTTTGAAAAAAAATATGTACTTATAATCAGAAAAATTATGAAAACACTGAGATATACATTTATTGAAAGTTTGCCTTTTCCCAGTACCGACTTACAAAAAGATCTATTACGATTTATTAGGTAGTCCAAAATCACACTTTTGAATTTTTTTAAATTGACGAAATTTTAACGTACATATGTAATATACTCATATTAGGATGTCGGACTACAGGGGGCGCCGGATTGGACATGGGTCGGATTACCGTGGGTCTACTATAATAGGAAACTGCTTATACAAAGTTAATTAAAATGAAAATTTCAATTCACAAATATGACAAATATAAATCAAACAGATTAGAATTATGTAAATATTAATGGAACACCTTACAACAATAATAAAATATGTTATTGATCATAACAATATTATTCCGGGAATTTGTATCTATTTTGGGAGTGATTGAGGATAGATTATCTATAAAAAAAGGCCATTTGGCATGATTTAAGATGGTTCAAATAAAATCAATTAGATATTTTATATTTTTGAGATGTTCCATAAAAGTATTTGATTATTTTCTAATATTGAATGTTGTCTGTGTACTTCAATATGCTTCAGGGATGATTCAATATTCCATCAGTCGGTAATGGTGTACCAAATACATATTATCGGAGCACGCGGGTGCTTTACCACGTACCAAGTAGTTCTATAATAGCTACCAAATCATTGATAACGGGTTATTTTATGATCAAATATTAATTCATTACATTGATAAGCATATGTATGATGTATTTTATATTAAATTAATAATAAAACATTTATTTACTATGGAATAAATGGTTTTATTCGGTTCGATTTTGATCTGCAATCTGGAAATTGTTCGGAAAGTGAATTCATCAATTAATTCGAGCAGCGAGTGATCATGGTAGAGTAAGAACATGCTCAGATCGTGATCTAAATCAGATTATTGTTTGCCCAAACATTTAATTTAAGCGTTAACATATTGGTTAAAGATTTGACTGGCTGCAAATTCATTTTGATATATTTAACGATGTTTGATCTTCAATCGTATAGCCCAAAGTACGCATACCTTTGATGCATATTCTAATTAAACATCATCCTTCAAAGCATGCAGAGTGGTAGTAGAATTGGAATTTAATCTAATACTGTTACAGAAACAGCTTGACAAAGTTTTGTTTGATTTCAGCGTAAACACCCTGTGAATGGGAATTATCCTACTGCGATTTATACGAGAGGAATGTGCGCAATGTCCGGAGTTGGACATAATACTACCAATAATCTCTCCACTGTTTTGTCCATTATGATATAGCATTCAAACCGTCGGAAAATCTGCAAACAATGAAACGTCATTGATATCGGATCGAAATGACATTGTTTTCAAAAAAAAAATAACAAGCGCGTCATAAGTCTTCGGCTCTCTTATCTGAGTCGGATTATGAGCCATTTAAATGTCTGAATTTTCCAGATTTTCTCCTTCATTGTTACGCTTTTCGCCGGGGGGGACGTTGAAAAATTGCTGCAGAATTTTCCGTTAGAATGAACACGCCACAAAAAAAGCTCTAAATGCTTCTAGCAGAAGCGATTTTTTATTTACAATTTACTGTTATAATATTCGAATGCGAATACATTTTTTCGACACTATGATTTAAAAAGGATTCCTGCGAAATATAAATGCGCAAAATATACGGAGGGATACGGAGCTTTCACGCGTATTAATTTTTGTTAAAAACGTCCTTTTTTGTAACCGTAGTTTTAGCGCAAAAAATTGCCAACGTTCGGTCCTATCTGCAAAATATTTAAAACCTGCGAAATTCACTTACAAAAATTCGTTTTTGATATATCGGATGCATTCATCAAAATGGGATATAATATATATCAGCGTTCAAATATAACAGATCGTAAATCTGAACATAAAAATCTAATCAATGCTCATATAAATTATATTGTTAGATAGAGTCATAAATAATTGCCGTTTTTTATCAAACATGTATTTAGCTTCAACGAAATAACAAAGCAATAATACTAACTACTACTACTAAACCTGTGGCAATAGTTTCCCTGACAATTCCCATGTTGATTAATGTGGACTTTTATCCAATAAGATCTTTAAAATTTCTTCATCAAAATCGAAAGGGTGACCCACCCTTGGTTCATCTTTCAGGGTCTCATCTCCCGAACGAAATTTTAAAAACCATGTTTTTACTGTATGTTGACTCACTGCTTCTTCACCGTATATATCGCATATTGTTGCATTGTTTAACACATTACAGGCCGCAGAATTTGGGCAAATGTGGGAGATCACATGTTTAGTCGTTCAATCTCTCGGCGAAACTAGAAAAAAATATAGCGTTGATATATTTTTTTTTTACGTCAAAAGTTCATATAACAAACACGCGAAAACACACGTTTACGCGTGAACGGACCGCAATGTGTTTGTGTTAAACTCCCACTTATGATGAAAATGCACTTTTTGATTTTCCATTTTATGGGTAAAATAATACTATAATATAAGATTTAGCACGATTAATTGTTATCGAAAAACTGATAGGATTCACACATATCTAATAATATCCTATACTCATAAATACGGATGATTTATCGAGGGTAAAATCGAATAATTATAACGGTTTCTTTTCGCCGGCAACTATTTATGACTCAACCTAATATTTATTGTAAATTAGAATTATTAAAGAACATTAGGCTGATTAGTGGAATTTACAACATTGATTTTAAATTGAGGATACACCAGCAGGACATACACTTAAACCTGTTTTTGTGCGACTTTTTTTTGTGCGATTTCGAAGTTATGCGGTTTTTTTTAAGCATTTTTTTTCTTATTTGCTCTAGATAGATATATTTAGTATCCTAATATTAAATATTATGTTTTAACGTGTTTCCTGAACCATGTCTCGATGGGAGTGGGGAAAGCAACATATGTCGGTGCTTAAGCGATGACATTCTTCACCACGGAAATCCTAAGTTCTGGACGAGTGATTTTTAGCACAAAAATTAAACAGCTTTTTACTTTTTATAATATTGTGTATGGCTTAGACTATAATTAAAAATAAATAGTGGAAAATAAAAAAAATTGTAAGCGATCGAAGAAAAGTTTTTGTTTTTAACAACATTTTTTGTAGTTTTTTGTTCATTAAATAAAAACATTTAAATATTTTTAGATAATTTTAGATCAAACGATGAAGACGTTTATTATACACATGTGTACCAAATTTCAAAAAGAATACTCATCTAGGACGTTTGTGAGTACTTCCATGAGCTCGGAAAAAGTAGTTAATTTTTTTTAAATTGGCTTAGAACTTCCATTCAATCCACCTTATACACCGGATATCGTACCCTCTTATTAGAGATGGAAAACATTTCGATACAAAATCTATCTGCTTGAATTTATGGAGTGTCTTTAAATGCTCAATGTAGATAAATACCCAAAAATTACTTATTGAATTAAAGGGCTTAAATTAGATTTTTTTTTTAGCAAAATATATCTTTCCATGCCATGTATACACAACTAAATGTTTTATTTGACTCTTTGAAATCCGATCTTTGAATCTATTTACGGAACAAGGGACGAGCAAGGGGTTAATAATACCCGACATTAAATTGGAGCTGAATATTTCAGAATATAAATCCTTTCGCTCTGACCTTAATACCCTATCCTAATTTGATTCTCTTAACTCCCTAAGATTATGTTACGAAGTCAGTCTCTGCATTCAGTTTATTCGAACGTCTGAGCTTGACAGCTTTTCATAAATTACAATAAATTTAATCTTATGGTATTAAAAAAAAAATTAAACGGCAGCTTATGGACGATTTTTATATCGCCATCAAATTCCAGCCGCGGAAAAAGGTAAATCTGCTTAAATATTTTACAGATGGCATTTCGCGAGGAACGCTGACTCTCACAATGGGGGGTTATTTTGCGGGAGGGCGGCGAAAAAATATTTTTCATTTTTATCATTTAAGTAAAAAACATTTTTGTTCAGGTTCAGCATCATTTTCACCTGGCCGTCGACGGACCAGATACGATCTAAATGCCCGTAATTCCAGAAAAAAAGGAGGAATTCTTCTTTCGCGATCAAATAAACCGTGCCTTATTTGTGGGGAGATAACAGTACGTCATATTTTTTGCGAAATTGGCTCTTATGTATTTTTTTCGGGCTGCGATATTATTTATTTTTATATCGGGAAGGCGTCTACCCGAAACGTAAGTGGCGCTGATCTTCGGGCAATGAAAATACTGCCTGGGGATCTGAAAGGACTCCGATTGAATGAAAAGTATTATTGCCTCCTTCAAGTGTATATGATATTATGTGGAGATTTAAAAGTGCTTTTATGTTTGCGTATAATAAAAGATTGTGCGGAATATTTTTTCTTACTCCACAAAGATAATACTTAGAACCCATTCAAGCGCACAAGACGTTTTCAATAGCGAATAATATTTTATTTAATTTTAAATGATTCATAAGACGTCTTATAAATATAATAATACAAATATAATTAGCTATACAATTAAATTTAATTCCAATACATTTATTAGCTTCTGAGGATTATGAAACGTATTATATGTCCAAAAATATGTGCTCTGATACGTGGCTATTTTAGAGCGTTCTCATGGAAACACAAACTATAAACGACATAAAAATAACAGACAATCTGCGTTCTAAGATTTTTGGCTGTGATACAAGATCTAAAAAGCAAAAAAATAACACGTTACATTTAATGCTTTAAGAGTCGAGCTCACCTAATGGCGTATTTCCCTGGGGAGCATATGATCAAATATTTTAACTGATACGTATAATATTACATGGAACAAATTCTCTTTAAAAACGTACAGTATCCAAATTAATTTTTATTATGGCCTAATATTAAAAAAAAATCACGAAAAAAACGTTTGTATAAAATACATGGTACACATGTTGTATCATCGGGCAATATTAACCCTTTGGCAGTGATTTAAATTATAAATGACTTTAATGCTATATTTGTATGGCTGCCACTTATCGTCCGTACAAATCAATTTAAGTCAGGACCTCGCAGTGTGTATAAAATTTGTATATAAATAATTAAACACTGTTGATAGCACTCAATATTCGTTCATTTCTTCGCATAATTATAAACTTAAAATCGATAATTTGGGTTATCGATCTATACAATCTTACAATGTGCGCAAGACACTCTCTCCGTCTCTGTCTCCCATTCATAATGTCCGAACTCAACGTGCAAGAATATTCTTTCTGAATCACTGGAATTCGATCGTAAATACGCGATTGTCCTCCTCAAAGAGTTAATATATTTTAATTGTGTTTGACTAAAATCATATAAGATTGCCATAAGCTTTTATTTATTATACAATTCTACATCGTTTAAATGCTTCATTGTTTAATCCGTTTACCTCGTCGAATTCCATAAAATGAGATGATTTATCTTTTTCTGATGAGGTGATAATTGTTCTAATCCAGATTTTGTTATAACCACTAGATTTTTTCAATTTTCTATAGATTTTAATAATGTTCGCATAATAACGTTTTAATAAGCTCGTTCACAACTATATTTTTTTTAGCAAATTATTATTAGGGTGTAC
This sequence comes from Stenopsyche tienmushanensis, assembly GCA_008973525.1. Lineage (NCBI taxonomy): Eukaryota > Metazoa > Arthropoda > Insecta > Trichoptera > Stenopsychidae > Stenopsyche > Stenopsyche tienmushanensis. The sequence continues at coordinate 88,187 of WACJ01000546.1, read as the reverse complement.
CACATAAGCGTTCGGAATTCGTTGATGAGAATTAAAACGCCATAACTTTTACAAAACATGATTTATTCAATCATAATAACTTCCATTGGCTTCAATAGCATTCTGCCAACGTGAAACTGAACTATTTAATCCATTATTGTAAAATTCTGCACCTTTAGAAGCAATAAATTCTTTGAAAATTAGATTGCCTCGATTTGATTATGGATCTTTTTATTTCTTAAAAGTACTATTTGTTGCAGTTTTTTTTAGTTTCTGATGCATATTTTCCATTTCACGACAATAAGATACAGTGGTAATGACTTCTTCTGGTTTTAAGAAGGAATAATGTATATTTCATCACAAGTTACGATTTAAAAATAGAGTTTTGTTATTAAAAAATATCAACGAATAATACACTTCTTATTGTCTCAGTTTTAGATTAACTGAAATTCCGAATCTTCATCTGTAACTACGTAATATAAGAGCAAACCCCAAGAGAACTGGTACTTTCACAGAATATACACTAAATCAGGCAGTTTATATTAAGAATGTCAATAGCATCGAAACCACCGATCGGTGGTTCCTTTCGATTCACAAACACTTCCTAATGTTTCCATACATCCGCGCTCCAAATTTCCACACAAGGCAAATGTTTCCGTATAAAATATAACACATTCATTTCTGGCACTCTCTTCAGAATTGCCATGAAAATTGGATGAGGATCCGATTTAAATTCGTTTGATGTGAATGATAGGGCTTCTCCCCCGCACGCTGCGTAAATCATATCCCATCCAAATAATGAGGGCTATTCAGCAACACGGTCTACTTTTTGCTGTTGGCCATTCCTGCCTGAATTTTTCCGGCTACTGCGGATTGTAAAAAAATGGTAACCGGTGATGTTGGCGTCTCGCCTTTATCCATTTTTATGAGGGCCGTCCCTTCTTTCGTGTGAATAAACCATAATAATGCTATCTGACTCCCCATGCCATGTGGAAATCGACTCATTTCACCACGAACGACTATCCTGTGAACGTGAGCCTACCTCTTAGATTGGCACCCTTACTGAACTTTGCGAAGTATCCATTATTCTCGTCCTATGAATTCTGCCTTTTTTATTTTCCCCAGATAATTGGAATAGACTCCATTTTATCTTCAGCTATTCGGGCATAAAAATATAATAAAACCTCTTTACTGGCACAAAAAATGCAAGATTGCTACTAACGCATGAATGAAATTAACAAATACAGTCAACCCTGCTATAAAGCGCATTTATATACTGTCTTTTCCTTATCTTTAGCGGCGGACTCCTCCTATAGTGATTTTGTCTCTTGACTTCACTGATTGTTTTTGGTTATAACATTTCAGAGATAAGACCGTACTTTTATAGCTGTTGAACCATTTATCATCAAGTAAATCGATCCACACGTTTTTTTAATGCGTTGTTTACACTTTTCAGTGATATTTAAATAATTTAAATGTAATGCAGAAGCAGAGCCCTAAAAAGGGGGTAGCAAAACAGGTGCACGCCGCGGATGCAATTGGGCTTGGGTCGCAAAACAACAAAATAAAGACAACAATATTTTCGACCGATTGTAAAATTTAAACAACCTACCCGATCAGTCTTCTTCGGACAACTTCGTTTTATAATGAGAGTTCGTAATCGCTTCTGTAGGCATGCTCGGATACGGCGGCCTATCACGAGGCGCTAATTCGTCTTGTCAGTGGTCCGAAAAGCGGACCGATTGAACACACAGACCTTGTGGCCACTATTATATGTACGATAATGGAAGCTTCCTCAGAGGTTTTTCACCATTTCTGGGATGGTTACCTCATTAGGTCGACCACTGCGTTGTTCATCTTGGCAGCTCAGTTTAACCTTTCCTAGACCATTATGTACTACAACTAGTGTTTACTACAACTCTAATAATGAGAATATCGATATGAAATATAATAGATGCGGGTTTCAGAATTTCATATGGTGTACCAAATACATATCATGGTAGCTCGTGGGTATTTTTTATTTAATATTTTTTTTAACACCGAGGGGGGGGCACAATTTATACCCTTCATACCCTCGTTATGGCTTTGTGCAGAATAAATATATATTTTGAAAATCAAATGAACATGTTTAAGGATAGGCATTATTATGTCCAATAAAAATATAAATTGGCCGTATAACTACTCAAATATTTTTTTTAAATCAAGTTCTCAAACATTATTATACTAAAAACAACTAACAATTAAATATTGAATTTATACCAACAAAATAAAATGGAATTTACAAGAATTACATCAACGTTGCAAATGAGCTTTTTATGCATACGGTTTCTTAAATTATAACTACACTATTCATTTAATTCATATGAAAATAAATTATTTTCAAAGGAAACACTTGAAAGTAATACATAATTAATGATATAGTATATTTATATAATAATTTAAAATTTTAGCGTTAATACAATTGAAAATGTATGTATTATATATATGATTTAATTATTAAACACAATAATCCAGAGTATAACATCAAAATCATATGACACAATTAAAATTCTCCATGTTTTAAATTTCAGTTGGAGCCTGGAGATCAAATTCTGCGCGTCAACGGAGAAGAAGTGGAATCAGCGGCCAGAGAACACGTCATCCGTGCCGTAAGGGCTTGCGCCCACAATGTTACACTCCAAGTGCGCCAACCGGCCGCTGGTGGTGCTCCCGGTAGACGATCAGCACTACTTACACGAGCTGCTCGTGAAAGACTACGTGCTCGTCCTCGTCCACCGAGAGTCCGATTCGCAGACAGCGTCTGCGTCAATGGCGCACCACTGTTCCCCGTAAGCATTCATAAAGATCAATTCTCAACGATATCAAATAAACAATATATTATCATTTTCGTGGTGAATTTCAGCCGTCTGCGTTCTCACTCGGCGATCTATGTCTGCCGCCGATGGCTAATGTGCTGAAAGTGTTCTTAGAAAACGGACAGACTAAATCGTTCAAATACGATTCAACGACCACAGTTCAAGACGTCGTCACCAGTCTTAAAGATAAGCTGTGTCTTTCGGCGGGAGAACATTTTAGTCTGGTAGTGGAACATGTAAAAAGCCTTCGGAGAAATAAGCTAACGTTATTAGATCCCAAGGAAACTTTAGTCAGAGTAAGATTTCAATTAAATTCATATTGTATTAATTAAGTTGTTTATATGTTTTAAATGTTGTTGCATTTATTTATAGATAGCGTCCCGGCCTGGTGCACATAAACTACGTTGCCTTTTTAGAGTATCATTTGTACCGACGTCAGCAGCCGAACTAGCGCAGAAGGATTTGAATTCAATGGATTATTTGTATATGCAATGTTGTAATGATGTGGCACAAGAAAGATTTGCACCTGAGCTGCAACCTGATGTAGCCTTAAGACTCGCTGCGTTGCATATGCATCAACATGCCCTAGCACACAATATGTCACCAGCTAAATTGACCGTTAAGGCTGTTGAGTAAGTATTTTATCACTCTTTAATATTAATAATTTGTTCAAAATATCTTTAAATGTTTTCTTATTTTAAGGCGTGAGTTTGGCTTAGAAAGATTTGTTCCGTGTGGTTTATTAGAGAGTATGAAAAGAAAAGAACTAAGGAGGCTCGTGAGTCATTTCTTAAAATTGAATGCTCAAATGACTGGAAATCAGCAGAAACATTTATCACAATTGCAGGTATTTGTAATTTAGAATTAATATATCATACAATTACAATATGCGTGGATATCATCTAATATATAAATCAAATTTCAGGCCAAACTTCATTATTTAGATATAATTTCAAGTTTGCCAAGCTATGGAGCCAAATGCTTTAGTAGTAATCAGCCAGAGAGAGTGTTACTAGTCAGTCCAAGATTTGGACTCAGTCAAATAACAGGAATAAGAAATTCGGTGGTAAATATTACTTTTATTTAAAATAAATTGATTTTAGACAAAATGTTTTGCTTACAGCTGAAAGATATTTTTATTTTATCACTAAACAAATTCTGTTTTATTTTTATAGCCTACGTTAATATCAAGTTTGGAAGATTTAGTTGCTGTAAGACTTACTAGGGAAGATGAATTATCATACAATATAACAATATTTTTACAAAGGGACAGAGTCTTAACGTTTAGCATGGAAGATAGAGATGGCTGTGAATTGGCTCTAGTTTTGGCGGGGTAAGCTGATTTAACAAAATACCTATTCCATTAAATATTATATAAACTTATAATGTAAATCGAATATTTTATAAAAGATAATAAATTAATAAAGTATGATACATTTTTTCAGATACTACCGTCTTGTTACTGGGAAAGAATTAGAAGTCGATCAGGAGAGAGAACCTGTTACTGACGATATAGGTATACTCATATAAATAGATTTTTATACATATGTAATTAAAAACACTATTGAATCTTTTAAATAAATGCCGTTTTATTTTTTCAGCTCCGCCATATCTTTCTCAGCACAATGTTATTCCAGCCAAGTGGAGTTATATGAACTATGATGATCCCATCGTATTATCAAAAAGTCATTACATGACTTTCACAATGCCTCCGCCTTATCATTCGACGCCAAAAACAGCCCATAACGGTCTCGATACCAATATGAATACTACTATAGCGAATAAAAATCATGCAAATGCTACCAATAGTCCGCTTATATCTTATGATCGAAAGACTGGTAAAGCCACCAATTCTGTTTATGAAAATTATCATGAAAATGAGGATCCAGATGATTATAATAAGAAAGGAAATATGTGGATCGAAGACAATTTAGGCTTTGATTTTCAGAGTATTTTATCTTTAGAAATACTCGAAAGTGCAACCGATTCGAGGCTAATCGAGGCAAGAAACGATGAAGTACTAAAGAGAGTGACTGAGATGCAAAAAGTTGTAGAAAACTCTGAACAGTATCTGAACGAACAGGGAGAGATAACTTTTAAAGATCCCACAAAAACAAATGGCAATGATAATAATTCATATTGGCATGAAACTAATATCGATAAGCTAGAAAGCGATAACGAATCCGGCCATAGTCGGATGTCATCTGCCGATGATACACCCGGCAAATTGAAACACAGCGACTCTCTCATTTTATTAACGGAAACAATAAATCAAGGATTAAATGGCATAAATAATGGCTTAAACTCTATTTTATCGACAACAAAAAAGCCACAAACTAACGACGATCCGCTGTCTAAGAGACAAAGCCAAGGACTGAGTGCTATATTGAATAATTGTGGACTGACCGATGCACTTCTCGCATTGAATACTGATTTATCACAATCTGAAAGTGATAATGATTCTCTATACACCCCTACAAATAGTCCTATACATAGACATCAAGCAAAAACAAATACTGTCCAAAGTAAAGTCGTACGAACTAGTTTTGGATTACATAGTCCGGATAATCCTAATAATCCGCAAGGAGGTAGAGAGAAAAATCTTCGTGAGTATCTCAATCAATTGCGTGAAAATTCTAATAATTCAAGAAGCAGTGCCACGACAACTGACGCCACTGGAGATAGCTCGTCATGTGAAAATAGAGATAGTACCTTATTCAATGGAGATTTAATGAATATAATTGATTTGGATCCGGATTTAATCGATCTGACGCTTTTACCTCCACCACAAACACCTGATGAATTAGACAGCATTTCACAAGTACCTCAAGTAATAGCGACAGTACCCGCTTCATTCGCTGATGATAGTGAAGCTACAATAAAAAATAATGATAAAGCTGATATTAAAAAAAATAACGGGACGGAAAACTCTACGGCTGATTCCACACTCGAAGATTTTTTAGCAACTGTAGTTATTGAGCCCCCCACTTTAAAAGTTACTCCTGCTGTTGAATTAACGCCGGAAGAAATAATGTCTTATATCATTCCCCCGCCGCCTATTTCAAACGCATCGCATACAAAATGCCAAGATAATGTCATATATTCAAATGAATCTCAAATATTACAACATATGAAAGAGCTCAATAATGAAACACAAAAAATACTTCCCAACGGTCAATTTGTAAAAGGAAATGTTAGCGTGAGTGAAATAAGAGACATGTTCAATGCAAAAAGCTTAAGTCAAGCACGTAATAGTTTGACGTTGAATGAAAAGAATAACGAAAAAACTAATGGTTTCGATGTGAATATAATTACTGAATCACCGAATAGCAAAAGAAAAAATAGTTGCTCTACCAAAAATGGACAAGCTCCAAACGGACATATAATTGATTATCCTACAGTGGAAAGAAAAGGGGTTTTTTCTTGCTGCGCCAAGGAAAATAAATCAAAAGCCCAAGCTGTCGAAGATACGGATGATAAAGCACAGCAAGAAGATTTTGAGCCAAAATTGCCTCCTAGGAAAAATAAAGAGGATCTCAAACCTCCAGAAAGACCTCCTAAAAGTGTCACCGTAGCTAACAGTGTAAGACCAAGATCAAATTCATTCAGCTACAGTAATACGGCACTTTCTGTTGCAGAATCTTATGATAATCGATTCAATACGCTCAATAATAAAAAGATGAATTATAAAATGATATGTGAACAAAACGGAGAAGTGCACAATGAATTAAGTAACGGACACGGTCCAAATGTGCCGCCGCCTTCTTTGCCTCCCAGAGGAGAAATGAACTGCGCTAGCATTCCACCACATATTCTACTCCCTCCAAAAAAACCTCCGCTACCCCCGGTACCCAGCATTGATACGTTGAGGATGAAGGCAGCCCTTAAACATCCACAACCGATATTGAAAAACGGATCCGAACCGAGGGTAGCGAGCATAGGATCCCCGCATTTTTTAAGAAATCCCAATCTCTTCAAAGACATTGAGATGGAGCATCAAAGCACGTTTACCAACTCAGAACTGGCTTCTCCGTCGTCAGCTCGGCCGAGAACATCGTCCCAATCCGAATGCGTCGTCCATACATCGGCACCAATGTCGCCGTTGAATTTTCAAAACAAATCGGGACACGTAAGATCTCATTCGGAGACCAAAAACACCATTCTAAAAAATAGAGAAATGAACACCATATTTTCTCTTTGCTCGCCGCAAATGAACAGGAAGTTCACGAGCACCGCAGCCAATCACCTCGACATGGGACCAGATAGAAGCTTAAATTCGTCGTTTAATTCGTCCGATCCTAAGATGACCGTACCGAATTTTACGGGATCTTTGCGTTTTGAAAACGGGAGCCCCCAAATGAGAGCAAACCATGTCAGATTTAAAGATCAAGTCGATAGCTATTCGTCGAGCACGCTTCCATCTCCGCTGATGAGGCAGAAACTTGGTGAATGTGGAGTCGGTGGAAACGGTCACGTTGTCAGTGTTGAAATTTTGCTACAAAAAACTGAAGTCGCCGTTGAAGGATTGTTAGCTCGACTTCATCAGGTGGCGCAGACGTGCTCACATCAGCATGCTCACGGTGGCGGTGAAGATATCGACGATAGGAAATTTCAGGTAATTTTAATTTGCACAATTAAATTAACATCTTACATACACAATAATTAACCCTTTGATTAGTGAATTAAGACAATAAAAAAATAAAAACTAGTTAATTTTTTTAATTGTCTCTTTGTGTTCGTGAAACATTATTGGAAATTTAATTATAAATGAATATATTTATAATGATTATTTAAATAAATATATTAAAAATACAAACACAGCATTGTGAATAAAGTGCTATGGAGTACTGCCCGCAGCATGTGCGGGCATACTCATCAAAGGTTTAATATATAATAATTTGCTTAAATTTTAACTTCAGGAAGCACGAGATCAATTGACTAGTGAAGCAGTTGCTTTAGTAACTGGAAGTCGAGCACTCGTTGCAGCATTGGCTGCGGGAGTTCCTCGGGGTGTCGCTGCACCGCTTGCTGAATGTCTAACTCCCCTCAGAAGACTTGCTGATTTATCTCAAGTAATAATAATGTTGTACAGTCAACCCTGCTTAAAGCGCATTTCTATACCGTATTGCGGTGGTCTTTTCAACAACAACAATTGAAAAAAACTTAAACTCAAATTTTGTATGAGCACCTAACTTTCTACAGCGTTTTATACCGCAGTCTCTATCTAGACATTATAGAAGGGTTGACTGTAATTATTATTGTATGTATTAAAATAAAAACAAAAATATACTTGAGAATTTATTTAAATTATTTAAATGTTTTTTCATTGTCATATTAAGGCTTTAGGCAGACATACATCATCTCCTCTCCAAACCCGTAATCTCGTATTACGAGTTCACGATGTAACAGCGGCATTCAAAGAACTGGCAGGGGCTGATATGGCAAAAGTTGTACGAGAGCATACGAAGAAGATGTCGGATCCACAGCAGCGTGAAAGTAGCAGTTCGTTAGAAGGCCAATTGGCGCTGCGAGCCGAATGTTTGGCGAACGTCTTAGCAACATTATTAAGGAGTCTTAGAGTTTTTTCCCCATAATGTTAATCGAATTGCAAATAAATAATTATATGTTGTTTGCAAACTTGATATGTGTTGGTTGATAAAATATGTACATATATTTGCTAATCTAATTAATTACAAGTGCTGTTTGGATAATGATGATTGATGTTCATTTGAAGAATTTATTTAAATCGATGTGTATATTTATGTATGCTTTGACGCTTTAAAGATGTAATTGAATTCGGACAATCATTTCTATTCGTTACTTATTTCGCTATCAACAAAACTATAACGTTTTTGTGACGGGTTGAAATTTAATTTGCTAAATAATAACTTTATAACATATCATCCTCTCGATAGATGGTTTTTGTCTCGTAGATAATGTTAAACGATGGAAAAATATCTTGATACAATACTTCCTTTATTTGTCATGAATGAAAATTATTTATAATATTTCAATCATATTTTCAAATAGAAATCTTGTATCGTTTCGAATATTTCCAAATTACTATTCACATATTTTGCAACATTATCCTATTTTTGGGACCAATTTCTATGCGAATATTAATACACTTGTCTTATTTCGTTTAATTACATTAATTAAGCCGTTGTGGTCTTTTAAAGATTATTCTTTATTAGACGGCAATGATTTTAAAATCCTTTTATTATTTATCATATTATATTCTATTTGCTAAGAATTCGTCGGAAGTCATTTCATTGCCATTTAATCGGCAATTGTAGCTTTTTACTATATCAATTTATTTTTAATTCAGAAACTATGATTTCCCTAATTGTATGCTAAAATTTTGAGAACATAATACAGTTCATTAAATATTAAAAGCATTCCAAAAATTACTTTTCAAATAGCGGTTCGTTATTAAAACACAACAAATTATCATCTTCACTAGCAAAAAAATTTAAGATAATAATCTAACTGGGTAAAATCGATTAACGTCTATAATTAATACATTTCATTGATCACATATCAAGGAAGCTGGGTGCGTTTTGTCTAGGGTTGTGGTAAAATGCGGCCAAATTTATCCCAAGCGAATTTGGCGCATCATATCGAACGATATCATATAAATTGAATCATATTGACGATGACAAATAATAGAATTAGCTTCCTAAATTAGAGGAATATTGATTTGGCTAAATCGGTTGCAAATTTACACGTCTCTATGAAATTCGGTCGAGTTTTGTACGAATATATTTTCAACGTCTATTTTTGCAAATCCTAAGCTCTTATATTTATCCGATACGTCGATACATAATCTAATATCAAATCGCTAATTATTATAAACATACATATATACGTTTAGCTTAAGGGTGATTAATATTTAACATCAAAAAGTCTGATTGATATTTCATGCTAAATTAAATATTGATATATATATAATGTTTTGAGGTTTAGCATTAAATTATTGGCATTTAATATTCTTGCAATGATAGCTTTATATACATACTTACGCTGGAGGCAACACAAATAAATTATATATTGCGATTATATTAATATATCGAGTGCAAATTCACGCCACTTAATATTTAATATAAGTAATATATAATACATTAATATATGAATTTATTGCCGTTTTGCACTAATTTGATAATATGATTTTTTTCTTAAATAAACTTACGTTTATCAAAGATTTATATAATAATTTCATCGTGTCATCTATACATTTTAAATTTAATTTAATTAATGTATCATCATATTATTTTTTTAATGAATTAATCTCGTCTTATTTGATATAAAATATATACAATTATTCATAATTTATTATACTAAAAATATTCTCTAAATGCTAAAAAACACAGACGGGCTTTTTTCTATTTTCATAAGTTTATTAAATACAAAATAAGATACGAGCTTCTCGACGATTTGATTTTGTAAATTATTAAAACGACGTACACCGTCTAAATTCTTTCCAAAACAAATCACAATATTGATTCCGTATTAAAGTTAAAGAGTATATTTTGTTAGATTATTGTTATAGCCGAATGTAAAAGAACTCGCTCCATTTGTATGTATATAAAAATTATAAAATAATATAAATGAAAAGGTGCTTTTCAAATTTTTTTGTAAAAAAGCAGTTAATCCTTGAAAACATGCTGTGTATAAGCATATATATATATTTCAACGTGATTATTTAAGAGACCAAGTCTATAAATATTCATTCGAAATAAATTACGTGTATCTTTTCTCGACTATCTTTTGTTACGTTTTAAAGTATGTGATTGTGTAGAAGTACAATTATTTTCCATTCATTAATTTAATTAATAGCTGTACTTATTATGAATCACGGACGATCATTTGTTTTTGATTCTTAGAGCTTTAGTCCAAAATACGCTTGCTTTAAGCGAGCAATCATTGAAATACTGTTTGATTTCTTTCTTATTGATGTTAATGAATATATAAAACAGGCTTAAAATTAGTAGGCTTATTAAATTATGATTGAATTTGTTATATTTATTTAATATATTGTATTAATGTTGTACTGAAATCTTATATAAATATTGTTAAGTTAATAAACCTTTGTTTAGGAAAACTTGTTACCACTTAAAATGTTAGTGCAAATATTTTTTTTCTTATATAGATGTTATATAAATCTGTTCGAATATAAAAATCTGTATAATACGAGTATTAGGAACTCGGATTGAAATTGTTAATACGGTTCAATACATTTAACGGCTCCGGTTATAATCAAGTGCTCAGCTTTAAATATCTTTTGTAGCGTATATACACGTAAAAGATCATTTACTTGTTTTTTGCTGTAATTATTTAATGGTTGTTATAAAAAATATATAGCTTGATATAGTAATATACCAATTTATAGAAAACAGAATATGCATGTGCTAAACGTTTCATAATTTTCATTCATTTTTATCATATAGAATCACAATGTTTTGTTATTCGTAATTAATAACGGTAGCGGACACAAAACTGTGTATTTCAAATTTGTCTTAAAAGCCACAAGGGAAATTAAACATCACGTCTTACACCAAATCCATAATAACGAGGTGATGTAATTTAAAAATTTCAAACGTAATTAGGTATTCACGTCTCTCGTATCAAATTGTTTGAACGTTTGTAAGACAAACGTTTAACGGAGATGTGTGTCATATGTAAAATAGCTGACTGTACAGTTGTGCCTTGTAACAAGGTAGTTTTGGCATCATTACTTATTCAATGGTAGCCTGATTAAAATCAGCGGATTGCACACGAACGTAACATTTAATACAACTAAAATGTTACATGCGAAAACTTGAAGATCTGCATAATTGTTTATTAAATATGTATTTAAAATTCCCAGTCATCCCTTTAAAATATTACTTACAAAATCCTTAGTTATATATGTTTTAAAAAATGTACCTAATAAATATTTATTGTTGCAATTATATTATTAAATGACAGAATAAACCATACATCGTCAGCCACATATCTAATCCAATGATAATTATACCAAAATATTGTTAGATTAATATGAAATATTACTTGTATTATCATTTGTTGTAAAACTGCAATGTAACAAATAATATTAGTAATCTATACGTTGACTTTTATTTACAAAATCACAAATTATTAAAACTTGCATCTGAAAATGCTGAACAATCCAATCGTAAGATCTTTAACTATACGATATAACTGCGGATTATCATAAATATATTTATTATATAGCCTTTATTTGTGGAAATACATTCAATTTAATATTAATAATATGCCATAAAATATTTCAACGATAGCTTCAAGCAATAACGCAGACACGTTAAAAATACATTACATATGATAATTTTCAGATTACCATTTTGAATGCACCGGTTCATAGTCGTGGGGCTTATTTAATTCTTCCTTTTTCACATAATTAAAAACGGAAAGACCCGTCAAGATAGTTAAAGCTGTAAGATTTATTACCGATACGAGCTTGCAAATCTCGGAGAACTCGTCTCACCGGCAAAATTAAGTAAACTTCATCCTTTTCTCCGCATGCATATAATACAAATAAGAAGATCGAAATATAGCATCCGTGCATATACACAATTAGCAACCTTCAAATGCATAAATATTAATTACCGAGGCATATATAGATATATAATTTCGTACAAAAGAATTTAACGATTGATAGTAATGCATATATTTGGATTGTTATATCATGTATAGAAATTATTAAATACAAAGCTTATAATTTCTATTTGTATTGTCTTAAATGAATGAACCTTTTTTAAATATGGAAGGTAATACGTTATTATATTTTTGTTCTTGGAATTCCACCTGAATTTTTTTTTCAGGGGTTTTAATTAAGTTTTTATCATGTTTGACTTAAATTTATCTTTAACAATGTAATGTAATATATTTATAATAGCACTCATTTTTTAAATAATATATGAAGATAGTCCCAAAAGTACACGACCTAACGCACAGATGGCGGTTGCTGTTTTAAAAAAAATACTATGATAGAAAGTGTCTATCTTATAAAGCTTAAGTTTCAAATTTCAAGAAGCTACATTTCTTAGTATTATTTTGCCAGTTATCAACAGTGAACCTTCTTAGTGAAGTTGTAAACTTGGAAAAAATTGGTTGTCGTTAAGTGATATAATACTTTTATTTAAAAAGTCTCAGTCCAACTAATCCAAGCTTAATTCTACTCTCGGGGAGTCTGCTGAGGTAATCACCCCAGAAATGGTGAAGAAAATCCACAAAATGTTATTGGATCTTTAAGTAGGCCTTTCAAAAAATGATGTTAATCGCATATTGACTGAAAGTTTGGATATGAGAAATCTGTGCGCAAGATGGGTGCCGCGTTTGCTCACAATTGAATAAAAACAGCGTCGTGATGACGTTTTAATTGAGTGTTTGGCGATGTTTCACAGCAATAAGGCCAAGTTTTTGCATCAATTTAGGATGAAACATGGATCCATTACTTCATATCTTTTTTTTTTTTTTTTTTTTTTTTTTTTTTTTTTTTCCGAAGGAGGGGAATTTTCAAGAAGACGCCTCCTTCTGAGGTAGTGTGAGGTTTGACTAAGCATTGGTAATGCGTCTCGCTAGTATTTGGCTGAGCATCGCCAGACTCACTAAACCCCTCCTCCGGTTCCGCCGCCACCCGGCTACCGCGAAGTATTGCTCTAGGGTGGCGGTATGTGTCCCTCTAGGGCCTCGTGTTAACGTGAATTCTTCACGGTTCTTCTATTCTTGATATATCTCTGCTGGGTTTTCTCGCTCATGGGTTGAGGAGGAGGAGGATGCTTCGGTTCGTGTCCGACGTCTCAGTCGTTCAGCATCCTCCTTCTGCAGCATAACGCACGCGACGTATCTGGACAACGCGTTCCATGCCCTGGCATTGGTTAGCATCGTAGGGACCATGTTGCTGGGAGTGAGTGAATTGACTTCAAGCTCCTCCCGCAGTGTATCCCTCTCTGTGCTCCAAGCCGGGCAGTCGAATAGCGTGTGCGCGGCATCGTCCAGCTCCGCTCCGCAATGGTGACAATTCGGACCGGCCTCTTTTTGAATCCTGTGCAGGTAGCTACCAAAGCAGCCATGCCCAGTGAGTGCCTGGGTAAGGTGGTAGCACAGCTGACCGTGTTTCCTAGCTGTCCAGGGCTTAAGGTCAGGGATGAGCCGATGGGTCCATCGACCTTTGGTGGAGCTGTCCCATCGGGACTGCCATTCCACCATGGTGGACTGCCTAGCTCTTTGCCTGGTTTCCCCGGTGCGTATAGCTTTCCTTTCTTTTGCGAGCAGGTCGATTGGCGGAATGGCAGTCAGTGCCAGGACTGCGTCTTCTGACACTGTGCGATATGCTGCTGCGACTCTGATCGCGCTTCTCCTTTGTACTCTAGCCAGATTGAGCCTGGCCCTTTCGAAGTGTAGTGCCTCGGCCCATATCGGAACTCCGTACAATAGTACCGAGTGCACCACCTCGTTATATAGTCTTCGACGGTTTGTCTTAGGGCCACCGATGTTAGGCATCAACCTAGCTAGACCTTCCGCAATACTAGCCGCCTTTGTTGCGGCCTTCTCCGTATGTGTAACAAAACGGAGCTTATCGTCAATTTCAACCCCCAAGTAACGGATGGATCTTGAGAACTTGATCTCACAGTTCTCGATACTCAGAGGTGGGGGCGCAAGCTTTCTTCGCCTAGTAAAGAAGATGGCCTCAGTCTTCTGGGCGGCGAGCTGCAGTCCAGCCCCCGTCAACCAGTTCCTGACCCTCCTTAGCGTGTCTTCGCAGATTATTTCGAGGTACTCCGTTTTGGCGGTGACTAGTATTGCGACGTCGTCAGCGAAGGCGACCATTTTGGCGCCCTCCATGAGCGGTATCCTCAATAAGCCATCATACATTGCGTTCCACAGGGTAGGTCCCAGCACCGAACCCTGTGGGACTCCCGCGGTGACTGGTCTTTGTTTGCTCGTCCCGTCGGCTTCTGTATATATTAGTGTCCTCTCGTGCAGGTAGCTCTCCACCATTCTGGTTAAGTATGGCGGGACGTCAATTTCCTTCAAGGCCTTGTTTATTAAGTTCCATCTTGCGGAGTTGAAGGCGTTCTTGACGTCCAAGGCTATCATTACTACGTGTTTACTTGCCTTGATACTGCCACCCCACGCCTGTTTCACCGTGTCAACGACCTCGGTGACAGCGTCGATTGTGGAGCGGCCTGCACGGAAGCCGTACTGTTGCGGGGATAACGCAGGTTCGATAAACTGCTGGAGTCGCTGGAGCAATAGTCTCTCCAGCAGTTTCCCTAGCCCGTCCAACATGCACAGCGGTCTATAGGCCGACGGTCCCGATGTTGTCTTCCCTTTGGGGATGAGCACCAGCTTCTGGCACTTCCAAGGTGGTGGGAAGATCCCTTCCGATAAGCAAATATTAAATACCGTTAGCAGGAGGTCCGGGTCAATGCCGGCGACCAGGCCGATGACTATATTGGGCACTCCATCCAGTCCGGGGGCTTTCTTTGTCGCCAGACGCTTTGCAGCCTTGGCGAGCTCTTCCACGGTGAAGGGGGGTCCCGTCTCCTCAGGTGTTCCAAGGGATATGGTTACCGAGTCTACTGGTGGTGGGCTCGGAAAGAGCTTGTCTACCGTTGCTTTGAGGTTTTCGGGGCTGCTCAGGAACGGATCTATTTTCGCAGATCGGAGTTTGCGTCTCACGATCTTGTAGGGTTTTCCCCACGGATCTGCGTTCACAGACTCGCATAGCTCGTCCCAGCACTGTGCTTTGCTTTGCCTGATGGCATCGCGCAGTGCTTTCCTCGCATTCTTGTATCCTAGGCGCAGTTCATCGGAGCTCGGGTGTCGCTGCGTCCGGCGGTGCCAGGCGATGCACTGTCTCCCCATTACTTCATATCTGAGACAAAGGAACATGGAGACCCTCCACTGACCTGAGATATTTATTTGTCCCACTATTCGGAACTCCAGGTACGCATTTATCCCCGTAAATGCCGCAAAAAGTCCTAAAAGAGGACGGGGAGTGACCACAATGTCTGTGTGTCCATCCGGTCGGTTTTTCGGACCGCTGATATGACGAATGAGCGCCTCGCGATCGGATTTTTATGCGGGCTTATGCCGGCTGGGTCGGCCCAATGTTTAAGCGATAATGAAGAAAAGTGATATTATACAACTTAGTATATATTATAATATAAACACTGATAGAGTCAATCTGAAAGGACTTTAAATCTCTTCAACAGGTTCTAAAATAATTGGTATTGAGGTTCGTTTATGGGAAACACATATATTCATGGCTTTTGCAGATGTCGGTATTCCACTTACCATTAAAAATAAGACACTTTGTGGTGCATGCTGCACGTGAGAAACTTCCAATTAACCGTTTGCAAAGTGAACGGAATAATTTTTAATGGCTTTTTCCATCTCAAACTGACAATTTTGAATGGAGTCATAAGAATTCCATTAGTAATTAAAATTATGTCTAACAGGATAAATTCGAAATTTCAGCAGCGAGTATTGTGCAGTTAGTACAGTGTGCTTCATTGTTTTATTTCTCAATGTTTGTGGGTAAACCGTGCTTAATAATAAATCTTGTACGGCACAAACAAAGAAAAGCTAAAGGACGTCGGCCATCCAGCTGGGGAACCAGATTCTCTCTCAGGATGAAGATCCAATGTCGAAGGAATGTAATCCCTGGTAAAACGAGGCGGTAGCTACATCAACCAGACTATAAAGACTATTTATAAATACTGAAATGGACATGTTGCAGTAAACTGGATCTTCCATAGCTGCCCATTGCAGATCATGCAAGACTTAAATTGCTGTAGACATCACCGCCAGATTCATTTATTATACTAAAGTGCTGGATTATAAAAGCAATAAGCACATATTAAATACGGTTAGAGTAGCAGTTATTATTTTATATGGTTGCTTTGTTGCATGAAACAGGATAATCTAGTTTGGCCATCATGTAAAACGTTATCTTCAGGGATAGAAGATCAAAATGATTTACAATTTCCATTACGCTACGACCATGTTCTTCCAAAATGAATTTCTTGAAATCCTAACTACTTCCTGTGCGTGTTATTAACTTATGACGATTTTTTTTAAATGCACCACTTGCCATTTTATGATCGATAACATACAATATTAATTGAATCCAAATGATCATATTTGCTGAAATGGAGGACCGCTAATAATTTGAAACAGTGGGTGTCCGTGAGAAAACAAGGACCTGCAATGGCCATAGTTTGGGTCCCAGGAAGGAAACCAATCCTACGCCCGTGGGCAACTGTTGAATCCCTGGGATAATGACGTAAGAGTAGGGGTTTGCGAAAGCAGCCTCGTCGGTTTGCTTATCAAACGCTGCTGAGGTAGCTCAGCTAACATGAGTTGGGTGAGCAGGTCACCCTGTGCTGCCTACCTGTAAAGGGGTGTGTGAAACTACTGATTTCAGAAGTTGGTGGAGTCTGTATCAAAACCATCACCACTATCCTCAACAGCTTAATACATACAGGGGAGAACGGCTTTAGGCTGCTCGAACGGCTACATGTCTCCATGGCTAAGTACTACAAACGACCTAAGCGTAGCATAAAACAACCGCTAGACCAATAGCTTACCTATTTTTATTGTATATTATACAAACACAATTTAAATCAAAGTTTTCATAGAATATTTACGCATTTATTTTTTAGTTTGAGATATAAATCTGCCATTGATTTAATATATGAATTGATGATTTTTTTTTTCTTTCTACGTAAGCTCTATATCCAACGTTCTTTGTAAAACGTCAATAACCGGTTGAACAATTTTACAATATTACGCTTAAATTTCATTGCTTGTTCAACTTAAGTCTATATCAACTTAAGTTACAGATGCTAAACGACCTTACCAAATAATATTAAAACGTCATGCGTTGTTAACGGCGGTTTGACAGCTACTGTGGAGTGAAGACGGTAGCACTCGATCCGGCCGGCCATACACATGCAATAAAATCACATTTTTCATCGTCGAAAAATTATTTAATAGTATCATTCCTTGCTTAAATTTTTCCCCCCAAAATCCCACCAAACACGCAAAAGCACTTCTTTGTCATTTACTTTTAAAGTAGATCATATCGATTGACCAAGATTTGTCTGCGATCTTTTTTCTGGGTTGTCTACACCACAAAAATGTATTTTTTTTTTGTAATGAGTCAGAAGTGAAATGCAGGCTTTGCGCAATATTACTTTTTGAAAGTTGAAGCGGAACCCATGACCAGCCTTCTGGATATTATCCATGGTTCTTAATCTTCTTTGGGTCGTTGATTTATCAATTTTGCAAGGTCGTGTGTCGATTGTCACTGAAACAATAAAAAGGAGGAGATAATAAGAAGCTTAGAATTTGTTAATCACTCTAAAAATAATTTATAGATTTAAATCGAACTTAAAGAATCATTCCATAAATGAATATCGTAAATATATTTAGAAAATCCATATCTTACGAATTTTTAATTGACAAGAAAACTGTCGACGTTATCCTGATTTTAGTGATATTCCTTACTATACGGATATCATCATCATCATAATGATGATATCCGTATAGTAAATACGGATATAAGATGGCGTAAATGCACTAAAATAGTGTGCTATCAACAGTGTTTATTTACAAGATTGACTGACGCTGAGTGGTCCTGAAAGATAAGTGGATTTGTATGGACGATAATCGGTGTACATACGAATATTGCATCTACGTCTACGTCGCAAAATTCCCGATTTCCCGAAAAATTATTTATTTCCGTCGCTGCAGATGAATGCTCATATACTATATTACTTTGATGTGATTCGTAATTATATTACGGATGAATACAAAAATTCTGAACCCCGTATCTATTATACTTCATGTCGATATTCCCATTTTAAGAGTCGAGGTGTAGGAAATACATCACCGGTAGGGAAAGGTTAATGTAACAGTTTGATAAATGTATGCTATATATGTATATATAGATTAGACAGTTACTGCCCCCAGGCGTCGCCTGAGCTCACCCATTAGTAGTTACGCCACTGTTTACAAGCGTCCAGATTTCGGCGAGAATGTTTCGATTTAGTAGTCTTCATCGTGCTGGTGAGGTGTACGATTTCTAGACAAAATTTTCAATCCCGATTTTTTCGGGATTACGTTTACTAATCACGGGAATCATGGGCACCTAAAACTGTCCGGGATCCCGGAATTGCAAGTCCTGTTCGGGAGGGGGGCGGTAGTTGACCCTCAGCGCCCCCCGTTGGGGATCTCTTGCTTAGATTTTCGAAATGCACAGCAGAAAAATATGAATGAAAACTGTTCCTTTTCAATTTTAGCAGTCATGCAGTAAAATCTGCAAATTACCACGACAATATTTCTAAATGTATGCTCCGACACGAAGGTGTAATAAATATAAATCATTTGTCGACGAGTACAATGAGCCATTGGATGAATTCAAAGGTTGTAAAATTGAACAATGCCCTGAATGATTATTTGTCTGCGGGAATTTCAATGTTGTTGAACCTTACAATTTATGCATTTCAACGTTGATATATGCCTTTTTAAATATAATTTATTTTGGTTTAAAACACGGCTAAGTAGGAATAGTATTTCAAAACATAGATAGATGCCACTGCTATTTTTTTGTTTATGGATATTTTTGCTCTATGGCCAATGGCATCCAATATGACCGCATGTTCATTTTCAAGAAAGGTCGGATGATGGAGGATATTAATACGTCCTGAATGCAATCCTTATCACAAGCTAGTAGAGTTGTCAACCTGTTGGACAACTTATGAGTCCGTCGAAGATGGATAGAGAATGACAATTAGCGATTAATGCCGTCCGACAACTTGACGTAAAGGAGTGAATGACATCTGGGGCCTCGCTCCGGTTGGAGTTAACCATTGCAAAAAAAATGTTACGAAACAAGTTGTGGACACTGAGGGACGATGGCACATACTTGCCTGAGCTATTATCGAAGAATATCCTCCGGGGCTACGCTATATGACAAAGTATTTTATGGACAGGATGATAAAATACTTTTATGAAAAGCTAAGATCAATCAACTTTGCTGGAGCCATTGCCTCTTTAACGTGCACATAGTTGATAAAAAATACGAGATAGAAGTGAAACTTCTCAGCTCCTATTGATTTAATTCAATTTGTTAACGGAAATTGTTAGCCAAAATATGAAGTTGTGTTTGTGTAATATATAATAAAATAGGCACGCTACAGGTCTAGTACTTGCTTTATGCTTTGTATAAACACACACACACACACAGTAGAGGTGGTGCGTCGCATGCAGCATCTTTGTGATGTATACGATTGAGACAGATATACTACAAACGATTTTCGCTCTCTTTCCGATTAAATTTCATTTGGAGTTTCAAATTTCGTGACGTTTCGCAAATTTATTCCACTATGTTCATGGAAATTTTACTTCAAATAAATGCATAACAGGGTGCTTTTCACATAACACAACAAAACTTATTTAAGGGTTACAGAAATCTTTTGCTATGTTTCACACATAGATCTTATGGCCTAAGCGTCAGGGGTGTCGATGTAGAATTTTTTTCTAACATTTTGAAAAAATACAGCTTTAATTCGTCATAACTTTTTAATATGTAGTCGTAAAAGCATGAAATAACTGTTTTTGTATTTTGCAATACATTTTTTATCTAAATAAATCATATTTTATGCAATTGTGTTAACCTGTTTAGGAGTACGGTCGCGTATTTGCGAGCGAATTCCAGTAATTCAGAGAGCTCGGAGACAGACAGAGACGGAGAGAATATTTTGCGTGCATCGTACGACTGTATAGATCGTTAGCTTAGCTTTATCGACTAATAATGATGTTTAAATGATTTTATAACGTTGAGGCGGGGGCGTTCTCGGGGGCAGAGTCCCCAGGCGGCTCCCCGCCCCCACGTGTTCGCCGAGATGGCCGCGCTAGCGCACGGGTCCGTTCTTCTATCGGGCTGTGATGTTTCTGGACGAATTGATGGAAATAGACGGACGACGAATAGAAAGACTCTCTTTTCTAAATATCTATTTATTCCACACTAGAGAGAGATCTGGCTGCAGGAGGGATGACTTCCCGCAGCCAAGGCTAACCGACGACTCTCCCGACTCCCGCCTCCTGCGCGTCACTACCCAACTGGCAATGGTGCACGCGCAAGAAGCGATAAGTCGGTATGCAGGTGCAATGTCTCCATAAGGTCACAAGAGATGGCGCTGTTAAAATAACACATTGCATCTGAAGAGAGACGAAAGATGTCGCTGTTAATCTGGCGTATTAAATCTGTTCAGATTAACAGCGCTATTGCGTGGGGTTGGTGAATCGCCCACGCTATAATATAATGATACGCACGGAGATCGATCTAGATTTAACACCACTGATTTTTTTTGTCTGGGGACGTGTCCTATTTCGTGGCTCACACAATCTTCAGACCTGACACCACTGAATTTCTTTGTCTAGGGAGGTGCAAAAGAATTAATTTACACGACTACAGTTGATATAAAGAAAATATGTCGCAAGTGCATACAAAGCAGAGGTGGCTTATTTGAATAAATTTAATGAAAACATCATAAGCATAAAAAGTATTTTCTTAATCCTGATCCTGGCAAACTGGTATCTCTTCAAGTTTAACAACTTATTGAATGATTTGTATGACATGTAGGATATCGTCGGAAAGGGTAAAATCTAGATTATTTTAAAAATTAAACTAAGTTCAAAACAATTTTTAATTTTTTGTTTAAAGAATTTAGAATTTGACATTTCTCAATAATTTGCACATTTTACGTGACTTTGGAAGCTTAGAACTAACTTAATTTAGACCATGTCTAGACATTTAGTCCACGTGCAAGACAATCTGTATATATAGCAGTTATATTGTATAAGATTGAATTTTCCCAAAGGTCAACATTGACAAAGTATTCCCAATGCACTATCAATGCAGATCTGCTATAATGTCTGGACGAGTTTGCCCTTTATTTTGTATAGTTGATTCATGATATTAGATCACCATCATTGGGCCAGCATGAGCATCGAAACATTGTAACGTATGTTAAAGAGCAATTGAAGTTGGTTGTAGCAGTCTGGGAGGAGCGGCGGCCCTTAAGGCCGAGGAGCTGATTGAGGCAGAAGAGAAGAAGGCAAAGAGTACGGGGAGGAGAAAGACAGGTTACCGCCAGGTACGCAATCCACGGGAACTCAAACCAGAGGTGTCCAATATCCATCGAAATTATTCAACAACATATCGAAGACGCGTACAGAATCGATGCCGTCTATGATTGTGGAATTCCAGCTGCGACTTGTAGGACAACATTAAATACTATGAGATTTAACGTATTTTATGCTCGTCCGCATGGCTGCACAGAAAGCTCGAATCGGTTGAGCACCTAATCATCCAGAAGTCTTCTAATAACTCGAATACTTTTATCCCTTTGTCCTGGATCTTCTCCACCCACTGAGCGTATGTAGGCGTCAACTGCCACTTGATCGGTCTTTCATCAACCGGTTTGGGCACCATCTTGGCTTTCAATAACCGTTTTAGACCCTTAAAACGTTTTACTCTTCGATGAATATGTGACTCTTTTATGGTGGTAATAAAATCGATTAAAGCCATCCGAATCCAGTATGACATTAATGTAATTTAGACCTTCTGAGTTAAGACTTCCTGGATAGTAAATATTTATAAACATAAGCAAACCTCGTCCCAATATTAATTATTTATTGTTAAATTGCTCACATACAGAAACAGTAGATATAAATTTGTAATTTGTCAAAAATTCAGCTTATCCAATAGAGGCAACCATTTTGATTTTATTAAAAAGAACTAATATATACAAAACATATCACTCAATAAGTTTGTAGGATTATTTTCACTTTAAACGTTATTTTACTTCATTTGGGGTCGTTTTTTCGCAATTTCTGAAAAAAAATCCTACGAACTTATTGAGTGATGTGTTATTATTGTAAATGAATCGAGTTAGATTCTTCAGAGAAGTAGTCCTCTGTCTATAATCTCGATTTGGCAGAATACGACGTGATCTAGAATTTATGTTATTTAGATGGTATTTAGCTCCTTTCATCATCATCAAAATACAATTCTAGAATAACAAGGAGTCTAAAGTTACGTTACAGTTGCTGGACGGAATGTGTCTTCATACTAGGACATATCAGGATATATGCATATCATCTCCACTATCTAGAGGTGTATATTTTATATATAGGAAAAGATTTGTCTTCCACGTAAAATTAAGATAAGACTATCTGAATAAGAATTTAAAGTAGGAGAAGATCTATGAGTGGGTAGCAAAATTATCATCGTTAATATTTCAGAACCAAGAAATCAATGTAAACCTGGATTGAGACGATAGATTGATCTCCTAAATTTGTTGACAAGATGATTATATTTTTACAAATAACAAGAGTCTAGGATCTTAAGGGACGTTTCTACCCTGTTGATCCAAAAAAGATTGATTTTTTAGCATTATTTTATGCGAAAAATATTAAATATAGAATATTGATATTTAGTATGTTGATTAGGCTATCTTTATTGAACATAAAAATATTTTTTAAATTTTAACAAAGTGTAGTAGTAAGAGTGGGAGAAATCACGTATGTCGATGGACGAGCGATGACACTCTTCACCATGGAAGTCCTAAATCCTGGACAGATGATTGGCAGCAGAAAATTTAAAGATATTTTTACTTTGTATAATATTGTGTATAGAATAGACTATAATTAGAAAGAAATATTAAGAAATAAAAAAATAGTGAGCGATTGAAAAAATATGTGCGTTTATACCAACTTTTATTGTAGTTTTTTCTTAATTAAAAGAAAACTGTTAAATATTTTGAGATAATTGTAGTCTATATTATGAAGACGTTTATTATATATATGCCTGCCAAATTTCATCAAGTATACTCATCTAGGGCGTATGGGAGTACTTCCATGAATTTGGAAAAACATTGTTTTTTTTCCGATACATGAAGAATTTATTTTTTTACCAAGAAGGTAGAAACGTCCTTTATACATAATAAGCTGGCCTTATTTATGGAAATATTTCTTCTAGTGGATATCTTCTTTCCAATGCATCGAATCTCTCTTATACAAGTTCTGAATTAAATGAAACTGTAAAGCAAGGATGAAATTGAAATTCCAGAATCTGAGAGTTAAGAGATTAAGTAATCTTCATATAGTTTTTTTTAGCTTTATTTATCCCTTACAAGAGTAGATATATTTGAATATATATTTTTTAAAAAATACTTTATTCTTATATTCCCTATATCTCCCATATCCCTTTTTTAAATTATTTTTGTAAGGTATTTCTCTTTTGGTTTGGCAGTGTTATTTCTAGTTCTCTTTATTTATTTTCACCATCTTTTTTTTTCTACATTATCTGTGCATTCTTTTTTTTTTAGAAGACTAGACTAGATTAGATTTCCCAGACTACTAGTTTATCATATCTTATGAATGCTTCTTTTTCTTTTTTCATTTATTCTATTAATGTCTTTCTGATGACCATAGCTTGAGGTGGGAAATCTTCTTTTAAATAGTATATCTGATTTTCTTTATATAATAAAAAGGAAAATTTCCGAAATATATATCATGTCAGAAAAAGGATGCATTTTTGTTCAAGAAATGGGATTCACCTTTTTTTTCAAACAAGAAAATAAATTCATAAAATTTCCTATCTAATCTAAGATCTTTGTCGTAATTATGCTTCAAATAAGAGTTTCACATAACGCACCATCGCATATACGACGATATGTCGACGCTGGCACTTTTCGCAAGTATTGACAACGACGATATATCGACGATCGTCATTAAGAGGGTTGATCGAATTAATCAAATTTTAATCGTCAATTTGATGAATATTGGTAGGCTTAAGTAAACCTGCCGTTGATAATCTCTATCAAATCTTCTCAGGTAATAAATTGATCTACTATTACAAGTATTAGCAGGATTTCGTCTGATAGCAGCGCGCGTTGTTTTTTATTGATCAGTTGGTCGCAATGAATCACTTAAATTATCCGAATGTCTCCGTGTTACATTTTTATTGAGTCGGCTTTGTGGGCGTCCCTGAAGTATTCTTTGCTTTGCAGATTGATTGCCGGTTGTCCGATATTCGGTACAAGGCTTTACACCGCATTTATAGATAGCGTTGCACCAAAAGCCTGGATGCGGTTTCGATTTGGAAAAAAAGCACCATGATTGCTTCATGTTCAAAAAAAACTTGACACCATCGAAGGACCGCATTCGTCGCAGCACTCGTTTGACCATGTGCATCAAAGTCAAGTTTACAATACCTGGTTGGTAATATGGCGGGAGGTACCGACGGCATGTCTCGCCAATACTTATTTATAATTCCCCACGTAGCCTGCACTTGAAATAAGGAGACTTGCTACAAAAAAAAAAACGACATTCTTTCTCTTCTGTGCTGGCAACAGAGCGCTCAGCCAGTCCAACCATTAACTAACCATCTTCGGACCAAGATTTTATGTGCATCTTGCGCTTTGTGAAATTCAATATGCTTTAATGGCAGCTCAACAACTGAGAAATTTATCACTCATTGTTCCTTGATGCATTCTTCTGGCATTCTTTTTGCCCTCTGACTTGTCTATCGTCTATGCTGCTGAGGAATCTTCAGATGTCATGTCGTCGAGAAAAATCTTAGCATAATCTTTGAATAACCCATGAATTTGAAGCATTAACGTAGGCCACTATGGAAGAATCACCCTGTACTGAATCGTTTAAATCTCCATACAGCAACAGTTTATCTTTACCATTCCAAACAACCCATAAACATTATTGTTTTACATCAAACAATCAAAAACTATAAATTACATCCACAGCTTGAAACATGACTTAAACAGTAGACATTGGAAAAAATTAGGCATCGCTTCATAAGCTACGCATTCCAGGTCCAAACCCTTACATCAAACAATGTGAGAACATTATAAACACATAAAATTAGAGGAATTTACAAGAATATAGCGAGCCATTAAACATATGTACATCATGAAATTTAATATCTAAAATTTAGATACAAAATTATGATATATGGTAGATAAAAATATTTTTTAACGTTTGACAAAGTATAGTAGTAAGAGTGGAGAGAGTCACGTATGTCGATGGACGAGTGATGACATTCTTCACCATGGAAGTCTTAAGTCCTGAACAAGTGATTTGCAGCAAAAAAATCAAACATATTTTTTCTTTGTATAATATTTTGTATAGTATAGACTACAATTAAAAATAAATATTAAAAAAGTTTTTACCAGCATTTTTTGTAGTTTTTTGTTCATTAAATAAACACTTTTGAATATTTTTGGATAATTGTAGTCTATACGATGAGGACGTTTATTAAACACGTGTTTACCAAATTTCATAAAGAATGCTTACCTAGAGTATGTGGAAGCATTTCCATGAGCTTTGAAAAAGTAATTTGGAGAAAAACGCGTTTAAAGCTTCTCCTCATCGGTCTATAACTTTGCGAATTTCATTTATATCGACTTAAAATTTACTAAACGTATTCTTAAACACCTTCAACAAATAATTCCGTCATTTTTCTATATAAAGTTTATCTCAATATGTATGCAGTACTTTCGATTGGACATAATGATAGCGTTGAGTCTAGTGATTAATGTGTTGCACGCCGTACAAACGTCGCTCTCCAGATAGCGCTCTATTCTCATTGAAAATTACCCCTCTTAATTATAAATACATTAATTTTTTAAATGTATCCTGATTTGCTTCATATTAAAGGCATTTTTGTCTCAAAATAAAATCATAAATATTTTTTTCTCTGCGAAAATATCGATTTTCACATGTATTGAGTGAAGGCCCTTAGCCGATGAATCTTATTGGAATGTCCAAGGTCTGCGATATTATTTATGAATTGTTTTTCGCACCTTTTTATGGTATGCATTTTAATGATCTGGTCCAGTAACACAAACAAAGCAACTTAAATTATGATCTGATCAACTTCCTTAATTTATGGATATGGTAACTTGTTACTTCAAATTATTAAAGAATTACTCCATCAATGGTTATATACATCTTACGATACATCTCTAATGATTAGAAACAAAAATAATTATTACTCGAGATTAAAATTTAAATTGCGTTAAGTGATTGAATGGTAATAAGATGGGGATTTGTTTGAAGCGAAACTTGTATAGGGCGGTAGGGCAAATTGGCTTGAACATCACAGAAAGTGAAACCTCATGCGGCAGTTAGTTAGTTAGAAAGAGAGGGTGAATCGTTTGTAGTGTGTCTGTATCCGTTGCATAAGTTATATCATAGAGATACTGTGCGCATGCGCTCTACTGTGTGCGTTTGTCTATGCATAGCATAAAGCAACCACTACACTAGTAGCAAGTTTATTTTATTATATATTACACAACACATAGCTTCATATTTAACCGTATCGGACCGGGAATCATGATACAGAGATGGGTGTCTTACGTCTCATCATACACCTATGCATCGATGGCAAAGTCATGCCGTAAAGGTACCCCTACACGTTTAAACAATTTTTTTATAGAAACTCGAAAATATGCATACTTACTATTAAACAAAAAAACTTATTCTAAAGAATCTTTTAGTTGTCATAAAATTTGAATCAACAGAATGAGTGTCTAGAAGACGAAGCTCGATTGTTCCTGTTGTCTTGAGAACAGGCGTTTGTTTTGATAATTAAGATACTTGCATCATTCTTATCGTTGACCAATTTTGTTATTCCCCCTCGACTGTTTTAGAGTGGCGTCATTAGTCGAGTATCACTACTCCTTTGCAAAAACTACTCCTTCAGAAGTAAACTGGCAGACTTGCACGGTAACCCTGTCCCTTTATTTTTGTAACATTTTAACAGGCAATAACGTGTGGAAGGCAACGGGAAACCACCACATTAAATCATTTCCCAAGTAAGATCTCCTATGGAGATCCCCTATATCCGACATCGGATATGACACATCAAAGATTCATGCTTTGATGGACGTCATAAGGACTTTAAAGAAGAATATAGAAATTATGTTAAAAAGGATATTTTTGACAATGTACATGTATATTTTTTAATACCAATAAATTATGAGTTATAGCTAAAATTTCGCGAAATACAGTATTAATAATTGTTATATCTTTTTAGCTGTACGGAAGTTGTTTCATTGATGATTTGGATGTATTTAAAGATAAATAATGTTCAATATCATCATCTGAAGCCTTAAAGATATCCATACATTTTCTCCATCTAATAGATAGATCCTTATTTATAAGAGTATCCGGTAAATCTGGTATTAAGGATCTTAATCTAGGATCGCTAGGAGCGACGTTTCTTAACTACGGCTCGCGAACCACCACTTAACGGTCAGTTCGTGCCTATTGATCAAAGCTGAGATAATCGTTTGAGAAGCACACAATATGCATATAATATATAACATGTTGGATCGTGGACAAAAATCTCCGATGAGGTTGGAAAGTTTGAAAAGTGCTGGTCGGAGAAAAATTTATTCCTCCATTCTTCACAAAGCCGGGTGTATGAATGGAATCAAAATTTATTACTAAGTGGTTTTCTATTTGTAACGTAGGTCATTCGAAGTTGGGAGAGTTTGAAGACCCCAACCGTAGAAGCAATTTCGAGATAATTGAACGATTTCGACGCTAGCAATATGCTTGCCAATAATTAACACATACGATTCTTATATTCTTAATGTTTTACCACAGCTAATTGTGATTTTGTTCCCAAAAAAAAAATGATGAGTTCTCAGATCAAATTTATATTTAATATAAATTCACATTAAAAAATCAGAATTTATCTATTTGGCGAACATGCAAATAGATCATTAGGGGGATTTAACCCGTTAGATTCTTATTTACTCTGCGTGCAGACATCCACGATCTTCTACGAGCGCCTTTTCAATCATTCCAGAATCAACTTAAATCTTCAATAATGGGATATTCTTCGAACGTGATTGTTCTATTCAGAAATCAAAAGCATAAATTCCGATTCCCATGCAGATTTTATCCGATGTCTGGGAGATAGATCTCGAGGATGTTCTAACAGTTAGATGCATTATCGCCGTTAATTTTATAGCCTTACTACATTATTAAGCTGACCTTTAGCAAACACATAGAAGAAGCTGCACAGAAGGCACAGAAGGTGGCAGGCGAGCTTGGACGGCTCATGCCCAACATTGGAGGGCCAAAGCCGTGCAGAAGACGTACCATAAACGAGGTAATACACTCGATCCTTCTGTACGGAGCCCCGATATGGCATGAGTCGCTCAAACGTGACACCAACAGAAAGAAGCTCGCCAGAGTCCAGCGACAGGGAGCGCTCCGAGTCACCGCAGCGTACAGGACAGTGTCTGAAGACGCGGTGCTGGTGATTGCTGGAATACCGCCGCTGGACCTCCAGGCAAAGAAGAGGGCCTTGGACTACGAAGATCCTAAAAATCGCAACGAACATGACCAGAAACTGAGGGAAGCCTGGCAACGGAGATGGGATCAGTCCAGCAAGGGAAGATGGACCCATCGCCTTATCCCGGTCATAAGTCGGTGGAGGGCCCGGGAACACGGTGAAACAACCTACCGCTTGACGCAGGCGCTCACTGGGCACGGATGCTTTGGTGCGTACCTGAAGCGGATTGGCAAAGAACCATCCGCTACGTGCCAACACTGCCAAGCGGAGGTCGACGACGCAGAGCACACCATCATTGGCTGTGAGGCTTGGGCACCCCAGAGAGAACTGCTGAAACAAGCACTCGGGGTGGCCGAGCTAAATATCGACAACATGGTCCACAGCATGATGGAAAGTAAGAAGAACTGGGACCTTTGGCGCGACTACGTAGAAGACATCATGAGCGCCAAAGAAGACAGTGAAAGAGAGAGGCGCAGGGCGCCTCTCCAACAATAGAATAGGGCCACCAAATGGCTAGACTACCTGTCACCCTTGAAGCAATGTGATAAACAATACCAGGGGGACAGAGGAGACCAAAGGGAGCGGTTTAGTGAGTAGGCACGGCTGGCCAACATCCCTTATGGAAGTTGTATCAATACCAGCGTGAATCTCACACTCAGTCTTTGGAAGATTCCGCGCCCACAGGAAAAAAAAAAAAAAAAAAAAAACTACATTATTAAGTTTAAAAGTTTTCTAAGTTTTAATGAGACTCATGTTGCTTATTAACTAAGCCTAAAAGTGATCGATTTTTTAATATTTTTTTTAAGTTTGACAACTTTGTTATAACCATACTTATGGTAATAAGAGTGAGGGGAGCCTAATATGTCGATGCACGAGCGATGACTTTCTTCACCACGGAAGTCTTAAGTCCCGGACAGTTGATTTGCAGCAAAAAAATTAAACATATTTTTACTTTGTATAATATTGTTTATAGCTTAGACTATAATTAAAAAGAAATATTGAAAAATAAAAAAATAGTGAGCAATCGAAGAAAAATTTGTGTTTTTACCAGTATTTTTTGTAGTTTTTTGTTTATTAAATAAATATTTTTAAATATTTTTGAATAGTTGTAGTCTATACGATGGAAGCGTTTATTATACACTTGCTTGCCAAATTTCATTAAGAATGCTTATCTAGGGCGTATGGGAGCACTTCCATGAGCTTGGAAAATGTAGTTTTGAGAAAAACGCGTTTAAAGTTTCTCCTCTCCTCAGCTTCGCGAAGAACAGTTTCTCCTCGTCGGCCTATAACTTTGCGAATTTATATGAACATTTGATAATGGTTAACTAAGTATATCGTTAATATTACGATAAATCTCTTATTTTACATCGAAAATTAGACGTCCCGAATACGTGCCATCAAACAAAGCAAATTAGGTCGTCACATAAGTTTCTTTCGCAAATGAACACAGATCTAATCATAGCCATGAGATGAAGAAAGGTAACTATTTTTCATAATATTTTCCGACATTTTCAAAGGAATACAAACGTTAATTAGATAATGTATTAAAACTTTTATTAATATTATAAAATATGGACCTTTTTAATGTTATTTTGAGAAATATTTAGTTTAGCAATCTATTATCAAGAAGCCAATATCATCAAACAATCCGGATAAAAAGACGACGTGCGCTATCAACTTGCCATCTAATGAAGTCAGTATCCCTTTGCTACACTTTCTTAATTATTCTACATATACCATGTCTGTTTAGTCATAGATGATACTTTATTAGCCTTTCTTTTTGCTCAGAAATCAAATATAAATAGAATGATGATAATAAACCTAATCATTTTCAGCATTGAAAGACATGTAATGCTTGGAACCAACTAAAACCAATTTGATACCCCTGACGATTTGCATTGTAAAATATATTGGATTATGTGTGGTCAGCAATGTATTAACAAAACTTTGGTCCGAAACTAAGCTTCTCTAAGCTTTGACCACTTCCGATATCTAATGTGAAGCAATTTAACAGCGACAAGAACTACTTTCGATGCACGAACAGCACTTAAGCTGGCCACGATGCAGCCTCACCAAATTGCCGACCCTCGAAGAGTCCCTTTGATAACCGCTCAACGGCGGGTGCATCGATTGTTTTAAATTGCATGCAAATTGTCTGCTGCACTGGAGCAGTTTATTTATACAGTTGATACTGAGAATTTCGTCCTCCTGATCACCGTAAAAAATGCCCCTGATCAACTCGGCCGGTTCGGTGTGAAAGGCTCGCCAATTTTGTGGGTGGATGTAATTGCAGTTTGGCAGTATATTATGATGCATGTTTCTGCGGCGCAAATTGCAATTGCCCCGATCGAGTCGCGAACGATTATTACACACGTTGCAGCCTTTTTGAAAAAGAAGGAGCGGAAGGTCGGCTTCGTCCATCTCGGTGGAATCGGCTTCGGACGTAATTGTGCGTGGGCTGGGCGTGGATGTAGGAAATGACCGAAGAAATGTGTGATGCAACGAAAGGCACATTAAAGATGCAATCGCTCGTATACAATGGCGGAATAAAATTAGGTACGGATAATCATCGGCTTTCGGACTGACTGTGTGCTTCAAAGCCGGCCTGCTAGAACGAAATAAAACCTCGTGAAGATTTGTGTGAGGATGTGGCTGTAGCAAATGCTTCCAATCGTATCATCTTCGCTCTCGATATAATTGTTTTGTTTCGCTGTGGATCAAATTTAAGGCAGGAAGATCATATCGACATAACGACTATTATAATCTTCGTATGCATACGTAATATAATTTCGTCATCATCATCATTCATTCCGATAGAGCCATCTATGGTACAGAGAACCCCTCAATCGCTTTAATTCCTTTAAATCCTAAACCAATCTCATCCATTATACCTCACATATTCTATGAATATCAAAGAACTATACATACAGGTAGCCCCCGTATATGACGGAGGATACAGGGTGCGTTCAAAAAGTAATGCATTGGAATGTATTCAACAGATTTGTAATATTACTAACTTCTGGTGGCGATGCTGCCAGGTCTAGAAGGTCTTCTTCGGGACATCCTTTACAGCCGATGTAACATGATCTTGGATGATTTCAATTGTTACTCTTCCAGTGCTTCTTTAAAACAAGGAAACTAAAAAATCTTAGGGAGCTAGATCATTGGCTGAAGAACCAATGGGATGCGGGTCCTGATCAGGAAATCGTCGACAACGTCTTTGTGTTGAAATCTTTGGATAAACGACATATGCCATCGGAGAACTTGTGATATGGACAAGAAATCAAATTATTGAACAACAAGGGAATATTAATTAATCATTTTGTTATTAGTTGCAAAATATAAAATGTATTGCTTTACTCTACTTATTCACTCAAAATTTTGGTTATTTTCTTCTAACAATTCCATGAATTTATTGATGAAAAAGAGCTTTTATAATGATTTTGACCAGGATTATCTAATCGGAACTGAACCGATAATTAGTTAAACCGTTATTTTAACCGCAACAAAGCCCGTATCTGAACCGATTCAATAATATTGGTTCTATATGCAGAAATATGAAGGGGATTCAAATATAATCCGGAATTTTGCTGCATAAATTTATTAGTATAAAAATACAAAAAAAAGAAGGCAAGAAGTAGCATCCTCTATTGAACAACGCGTAATTATTCGTTTTCTCGTAGACGAGAGCATGAAATTAAGTAAAATTTTGAAGGTCTCTACTATAAGACCCAAGGGTTTGATTTGATCCAAAAGTTTTAGACTGTTTCTGAGAAACAGTCTGCCGGAAAAGTGATGGCTACGGTATTTTGGAACTCGAATTGTATTTTATGGATTGATTTTCTATATGACAAATGGTAAATAAATTATTCTTCTTCAAGTGCCGTTTCCTCTTCGAAGTTAGCTATCATCAGGGCTATCTCCACCTTGCAGACAGGTGCGTCATCTTCGGGGTCCCCTTCTTCCTATAATTTTCCCCTGGATAATAAGCTGCAGAAGCTCGTATCTGCCTCCTCTCATCACATGACCAAAATACTCTTAGTAAAATAGTTTTTTGGTTTTCACAGTTTCTAATACTTCCAGGGTTTTATTCATACGCTGCAATATCTCGTCGCTCCGAACTCTGTCCATCCACGAAACCTTGAGCATTCTTCTGTAAATCCAGAACTCAAAGGATTCTATTCGTTTGGATGTAGCTTCTGTAAGAGTCCATGCTTCTACACCATAGTAGAGAACGGGATATATATGGCAGCGTACCAACCGCATTCGAAGCTCAAGGGATAAATCTTTTGTAGTCAGGACTTTTTTTCATTTTTACAAAAACATTACGTGCCTGTTCAATTCTACACTTGATTTCCTGACTGTGATTCCACTGTTCATTGACCATGGATCCGAGATATTTGTAGCTGGAGCAGGCCAGTAAATAAATGCGGTCTACTAATGCCAGTTGCTAGATGACGCCAACGCTGCTTATCGTAACAAGAGACGAAAAAAAATATTCTTCTGGAGTTTTCAGCTAAAAATCTTCAGGCATGATAGTGGACTCCACGCGGACGACCTTACCCTGCTGGCAAAGGCCACGTCGAAGACCCAGATTGAATCATTGACCAACGACGCCTTGGAAATGATCAGCGGCTGGAGTCGTTTAAACACAAATCCAAGTCACAGGATCTCCTTCTAAAGAGGCACCTGTTGTGCTATCCAATCAATCGCATGGGTGGCGACAAGATCAAACTCGTGGAATCGGCCTCATATCTGTGGGTCGCTTTTGACGAGAGATGCGGTTTTGAAAAGCCGTAGGCACCTTCGATAAAATGGCGAAAATCTCGGCTAGCGACTGGAGAGTAATAGATCGTCGTCTTTTGATAACATACGGGGAATTTTTTGTTGGTATCGCAGTTTATATGGCTGGCGCGTGGGCCCACAGGATCAGCAAGCCAGGATCCTGCTGAGGGGGCAACGGTCGGCTCTCATGCTAATTGCTAAGAGATGTTCCGCGTCTACCGCCGGTAGCCACCACTTTCCGTTCTTTAAAAATTTTAGGTACGTTATACGGTGTCGCTAGGTCATCCCGGATTACAGGACCTCTCAGTTCCTCGCGGGACAAGCACGATTTAGGACTTCTCTTCGCAGATTCAGGATTTCCGAATTCTCGGAATGCCCATGCGGAGATCTGTTCACGGACGCAGATCATATTCTGTGGGCATGTCTGGATGTGGGGTCCGATCGCAAGGCGCCATTTCGATGTGTCAGCGGTCCGAAGTTTGGACCGGTTGGACACGGAAACCTTATGGCCACTCCTTCCGTCTTTAGGGCATTAGCTAACGTATAATAAACTTACCCATTTATAATGGAAAACTGAACATTGAACACCACCTTACAGTTCAGACTTGGCCCCATGTGACCACCGTATGTTTGGTCAATTGAAAGAGACATTAGGATGGCAACGATTTTAAGACAGCGCTGCGGTCGAACAATACGTGCGCAACGAGTTTTTGCAGCAGCCGCTTTGCCTCGAGCAGAAACTTTATAATATTATCGTTTTACAAGAAAAAAAAAAGGATTATGCATTATGCATATATGCAATTACATGCATTCCCACGGACAAACAAATAGACGCCCCAATCTTCCGAGGATTTAAGACACACATATATTGCGGGTCGATGATTCGGCCAAAATGTCATAATAAATGATGTCGAGTGATCAAATTCCGTCAACATCGAGTGTATGCATTAATAACCGTTCACAGTTTCGATCGTGCATTTAAGAGACCCTCAGTGGACCGCTTGCGGTATGATATAATGATGATGAATTAGCCGCATGTGCGTACATACCGCCTCCCCAAATTATTCATACTGGAAAACGATTTGCATTTAAATTGGAACAATTATGCAGATCTTCAATATTTTTATATTTAATAATTATATGTGCAATATGTAATAAATACATTACTTAGGCTTTCGTCGAAGCTGTGTACATAAATTAATAGCAAAGCATATTTTTTTGATTATTTCATGACGCACAACTATTAATCTTGAAATTGTTTATAAACAATATTTAAGTTTGTTAATACACAGCCATATCCAAATCACAGCATGAAGTATTGTTGAATTGGGCCGAACGAGACGAAAAATGAAACTTCGCACACGCTAATTGAACACGCTATGCGCATGCGCTGCCTCTACTGTGTATATGCGTAGCATAAAG
The DNA here is from genome assembly GCA_008973525.1 of Stenopsyche tienmushanensis. Classification (NCBI taxonomy): domain Eukaryota; kingdom Metazoa; phylum Arthropoda; class Insecta; order Trichoptera; family Stenopsychidae; genus Stenopsyche; species Stenopsyche tienmushanensis. The sequence continues at coordinate 52,721 of WACJ01000546.1, read as the reverse complement.
CAACCACTAGCTTTTTTATATATTACACAAACACAATCTAATATTTTAGCTAACAATTTTCATTGTTTTAAAAGTTAAATAGAGACAAAGATAAGTACAGACTGTGAACCTTTAGAGATCGGAAGAAAGCGAATAAACCGTCCAGAAAAGTGCCAATAAGTACCTTGGTTTATTGATATATTATATCAAAATATCTATGTGGTTCGACCTCGTCTCGTTGATGCAAAAAAGCGATCGCTCGATGCGATATCATTTATATAAAATGATCACTTATTAAAATAGCACAATTTCGTTGTAAGAGCTAATTTATCATCGCAAAACCAGTTGAGTTCTCTCAATTTCTGCGGTGAATTAAATTTGTGAGATAGAAGGAAATACACTTAATCCTTCGACGAAGTACCACGTATAGACCTTAGGTTGGTAACTTGAGGCGCAAGGTCAGATTAGCCCATAAGTCAATGTTATTGCAACTTCTTGCAGTTTATGTGTTTAATATTTAATTTTAACAGAACCGAATAATTTTCCATTTAGAGTTGGGTCTGATAAAAATTCGCTTTTATCATTAAAGAGCTGTCGAATGAACAAGGATCCGTCTAAGAAAAAATGCATCGCCATTCGTTACGCACTTCATAAATGCATCCTTAAAGGATAAGCTGGCACGCTATGAAATCGTTAAAAATAAACATGATTTTCAGCGCAAAAAATACGAAAGATACGAAGCAAATTGATCTTCGTCCTTAATGATTTCTGCAAAACCATAACGTGATGGTTCTATATAAATTCTATTCGAACGGCCGTCATAAATTATCGATCCCTTATTACCAGCACTAACATTATCCTTTAAAGTGCGCAAAATAAGCAACTTATGGAAATTGCTGCTCTCATCTGTCCAATGTCAAGTGTCAACTACCTGCCATTGCCAGCTTTATAATAATCCATCCAGATATCTTTTTTTCCCCATACATTATCAGCTGCCTTTCCGTCTCATTTATTCAAAATGCCGAGGCTAAATAAGTGTCGACTGTATAATTGCTCTAAAGCGTATCTGCCACATGTGTTGCGACAAATGTGGATATGAATTAACGATATTAAGAAGAAATATATCAAGTCTGTTTACGGATGACAACTTTGTCTTGTATATCAATCTGGTTGAGACTCTTCAAGGAAAGTTGTTTCCCACAATGCGAGAAACCTGATTTTTTACTTTTATTTTTCAAGTTTATCGCAAGTGGTGATTGGCCTGTTAAACGTGTATTAAATCCTATGTGACAGCCTATAAGATAATAAATAAATACTAAATTTCAACTTTGATTTGTGCACTACCAAAAAGAAGCATAAAAACTTAAGACATCAAAGAAAATTTAAGGAATTTACATGCAATTGTATTTAATGTCTATATTATAGCAATGTGAAGCTATTTTTGCTGAAAAAACGCATAACAATATTATGTTTCTTCAACTTATCGTATAGTTGTGAGAATCTTTTATGCTTCAGTGACAAAAAATTGTATTTACTTTCCAATTGTATCACAATAATCATTAAACATATTTTTAAATGAGGAAAATTGCGATAGGAATGTCAATATTTTGATCTTGACAAGGCAAATTTTCATTGAAGGACATACACTTTCTAAAATGCTATTATATACAGTCAACCCTTCTATAGCATCGAGATAATGATCACGCTATAGAAACAAAATTCTATAGAAAATTAGGCACCCATACAATATTTATACATGTTTAGTTTGTTAATAAGTGCAAGAGGGCATTGATCTTATGTACTTAAAACGCTGCTTACGTAAAAGATGCCCCAAACGAAGTTAACGCTATAGAAGAGTTGGCCGCATTTATCATATATGGTATTTAATTAGCATTTTTTAAGTCTTTAATAAAGCTTTTTCAAGTTCATCAAAACAAATTTAAGTTTGTCTCTGTAGCATGGGATGAATAACATCCCTTCATTTTTTTCAATATTTTAAGTTTTTATTAGGATTTTCAATATTTTAAGAAATTACATTAAATTACTAGTAAGTCCATTTGTTTAATATAAAAAATAGCTTGAAGGCGAAAGAATTTTATTTATTTAAGAAAAGAAAAATCAATACGACTGATATTTTTTTTCTGCTGAGACACGGACTAAAACTCGTAAAATTCCGATTTCCCGACAAATTATTTATTTCTGTAGCTGCAGGCGAATACTTATATACTATAATACTTTGATGTGATTCGTATTTATATTACGGAGGAATACAAAAATTCTGAGCTCCGTATCTATTATATTTCATATCGATATTCCCATTATTAGAGTCGGGGTGTAGTAAATACATCACCGGTAGGGAAAGGTTAATATAACAATTTGAAAAACATATATGTGCTGTATATATATGTATACATAAGTTAGACAGTTACTGCCACTGGGCGTCGCCTAAGTTCGCCAATTAGTAGTTACGCCACTGTTTCTAAGCGTCTAGATTTTGGCGGGAATGTCTCGATTTAGTAGCCTTCATCGTGCTGGTGTACGATTTCTAGATAAAATTATCAATCCCGAATTTTTCGGGATTACGTTTACTAATCCCGGGATTCATGAGTACCTAAAACTGTCCGGTATCCCGGGATTAGATTCCCTAGGGAAGAAGTATTATTTCTGCTACTAGTCTCACAGCTGAGATATCTCCATCCACGTTAAACCATCCATTTTGGGTTATACGCGTTGAGTGGGTCGCAGCCCGGGGGCTACATTGTCATTTGCGTTACACTGGTGTCAGAAATGGGATATAAAAGTTGACGTAAAACCGGATAATCACGTCCTTGAGTATTAGAAATAAGGGTTCCAAATACACGTCATACAAATAATTCAATAAGTCGTTAAACGACACCATTTTTCTTTATTTCAACTGCAGTTGTCTAAAGTAGTATTTCCTCTTTCATTTTTGCAAAGGCGATGTTTTATCATTCAATTAAGATTTCTTTTGTAGGCAATCGTGTACATTAATTATTTTAGCGGACTTATTCTGGCGCTTGTGTGGTCTCCAGATCTGACACCAGTGGATTTATTTGCCTAGAGATGTGTCCTATTCTTTGCTTCGCACGGTCTCCAGACCTGACATCACTGGATTTCTTTGTCTGGGACGTGCCCTATTCCGTGGATAATTTGACGAAATGATTTCCAGTCATTATAAGTAGTCTGTAAGTCCATCATACTTGATAATTAAGTACATATTTAATCACATACATAACAGCACCGTTAACTAATTTAATTTAATTGAATAAAGATATTCAGAGTACTAACTTTAACGACTAAGAAAGCTTAATCAAAAATATCTTCAATCAAACCCCTGATTCAGCTGCGAATAAATATATTTGATTTAAGTTTTCTAATTTCTAATTTGCTAAGAGATATTTCGAAAAAATCACAATTTAAACCCGCTTTAAAACATATATATTCCTTGTGTCATATCACTAAAAAACGTTATTTAGATACGAAAAAATACAATTTTTATACAATACAAAACTCAACAAACCATCCAAATAAACTTAGCTCACAGAAAAATCAAAGTAACAAAATTATTCTAAAAAATACATTTTTTGATATTTGCATATAATTTATTTCATATAAAATGCTTTTTATGTTAACACGTACTTAAAAAGTCGAAGGTCCTTTAAAATTGAACATGCAATTAGTGAAACTCGTCCTCCATCATTATCATCTCTTTGAAATAACATGGTATTAATGAGCTGAGAACAATTTATAGTATTTGTTCTTAATTAAAATATTCATTAGTAAGCAATTCTGCTATATCTTCAATAGATAAATCTTCAACGCCTTCTACATTGGATGAGACAACTTGATAATATCGGAATGCTATTCGATCGTATTTGGAAACGTTAAATAGTTTATTTTTGACAAATTTTGGACAAATTTGTCCACATATGCTATTCAAAATGGGATAAAACTAATAAGATCCTTTATATGACTTTGATCAATTTGACGCTGAATTATAGTATTAATAAAAAAATTGAAACATGTCTATTTTTATAGCACGTTGTAAATACTTTACGATGTAATAACTATGTTCATTATGTAAGTCGTTAAATGCTATCATTCTATCAGGGAATTCGAGTCCTGAATGGATAGAGTTTCGGATTAAAAACGCCTTAAAAAGAGATGCCAATAAAATTTCAATTAAAACAATGTTAATTAAACACGCAAAAGGATTTTAATTAAGTGCGAATTATATGTAAGAAGTTTAAGAGTTGGTTGTGGGGGTTTTTTTCGCGAAGGTTCCATCGAAGTGTAAACTCCCCGTGGATGCAACAATGGTCTTCATAATGGACATGCACTGCTAAAATGTGCATACTGTAGAAATCTTGATCAAGATCATCGAGCAAAATAATTCAAACTCGTTCTAGTCTAGTAGACAGGTCTCCTTATCGATGATACATACGAATACCAGTACATCGGAAAAGCAAGGATGCTTTTCTTCATCCTTTTTTTTGTTATCGAGTACTAAAAGGCTCCCAGCAACGTTTGCGCATTCTGTCACAGCCACCGAGTTAGTGCCTCGAGTTGCATGTTGCATTATGCATCCTGCAATGTACTTTTTTTGTACTCGCCTGGTGCTCCTTTGAGATGCTGCCTTTCCTGTCTGTATCAGCGATTTACAATACAAGTCGAGCGAATTTCTGCAACAAAGTTGAAACCGAAAGCATTTCGACAATACGATTGAATCCAACTAGATGATTTTTTTGTCCAACTAAAATGTCACGCGCCAATCTTCCTCGTCCTGAGAAATCTAAAAGGGCTCATCACGATCCAAGCGCATCAGACTCGCAACTGAATGCATCAATGCGACGCTTAACGAGTGCAAAAACGCAATAATTATAAAATCATATGAATAATTGTGTAAAAATAGCAAGGACGTGGACATTTGAGAAGTGTCGCTTTAAACCGCATTCAAGTTTCTCGTGCGGTTACCCTAGTTTAGCGACCACACATTCAATTACGCACTCCACAATCGAGTCCATATTATACGTTTTAATTAAAGGAATTACATCGTAATTAAAGCAAATGTATTGAATTGTGTTTAGCCTTTTCAAGGATGAATGCACCTTCGGGCGCTCCGAGAAAGAAGTGTTGTTTATTGCCGTTTGCACTTTAAGCATTTCCTGCGAGTATAGAAAACGTGCACACAAAGCAACTCGTTTTTCCATATTTAATTGCTGCATTTTCAATGTGCATCCTTCTCGTATGTCGCTAAATCTCTTGAACGATTTAATTTTGATATGAACGACCAAAAATCAGAAATTTCGAACGTGCATACGCTCGATGTTAATACAATTTGACTCCATGAATGCGGGGCGTAATATGAAACTATGTTTAAGAAGCTCGTTATAAATTAGGGATTATACAGGGTTTTATGCACATGGATTGACAAAATTTCATTGGAAGTTAGGGGAGTATTTTGCTACGTTTCACACAAAGGCCCTTTGTCTTAAGTGCCAGGGTTCTCGAAATGGGAGTTTTTTAACATTTAAAAAAAATATCCAAAATTTCACTTTTAAATCAACAAATATGTATAACAAATTAGCTGTTTTGTCTCACTATTAAATGTGTTGATATTTTATGTAATATCGACCCTTAATTTTTTTCAAAAAGCAATAGTCTATGTTCTAATAAAATTAAATCAAAAGGACCGAAAAGTAATCAAAATTTGTAGACTCATCAGCAGTCAGTTTTTATCGAGACACGAATTTCTAGAATCAAATTTTTTTCTTTGTATTTTTACAATCAACTCTTTGCGTTCCCTAAATATTTTAAGCATTTTTAAGATAAATCGTTTTTTTTAATTTTTAAGTGATTTTTTAATAAAACACTATTATTTTTTACTAATATATTATACAAAGACATTATATTTTATAGTTTATAATTAGAAGTATGATCGAAGATGTTCACAAAAGTGGTATTTTTAAAGTATTTTAGGATTTTATCCGGGCAACAGCCCCTTTCCTTTTTATCTCTAGTAGGTAGGCGCAACGATATGAAGGATCATAAAAACCAATATTCCTTTCCAAATACTGTCCTAAATGTGATACGCAAAAAAAAATTACATAATTTTAAGTCTGAGTGGCGAAAAAATGTAGAAACAAAATGTCGAGCCACACTCGACATAGGATCGCAAAGAGCTATAGATATTCAAAGGTATTTTTAAGCCTAAATAAATAACATAGTTGGGTAAAATAAATTAACAACAGCAATAAATTGTCAGGTTCCTTGAACTATTAATGAAAACAGATCAAACAATTGGCAAATTATCAAATAAACTTGTTTTTCCATATAATATATCCCAAGAGACCCAAAAATATTCGCCAATATTGAAACCTTATGTTTGAGCTCAGTTTGTGTCTAATTACAGTGATATGTGTATTGAAATGAATTACTTTTATGATTCAACACATCTTCCCATCACATTGGCAGTCCTTTAATCCCTTTTTTGGATAAAATATGGACCTGAAAAGGTATAAATCCATCGGGGCGAATCCGTTGAATAAGAAAAATGTGGTAACGTCTTCCAGTTTAATTCCAGTATTTTATCCAGTGTCAAGAACATTTTTTACAGTCAACCCAAACGAAGGGGCTAGAATTTATTTCTTAATCGTATATTATCGTATTGAGGCATTTATCATCCCCAGTTGAAATTCTATTAAAAAAGGGTATCTTTTTTGTATTGTTTAAGAAGGTATAGCACGTGTTTCATAACTCCTTTCAGTTGTGTTCAGTTAAAGCGTGCGATACCCATCCTATTCCATAATATCCATCCTATTCGTTTTGCTGATGAGTTTTAAATAAAATAAATAGTTTGCAAAGCGGTCCATGAGGATCTCAGTCTCTGCGATAATTCCTCGATTGTTTGCCGTGGATCTATCTCGATTGGGGATTTTAGTACATCGTTATCAAGCCATTTTGACCCTGTAAAAACGATAAAGTATTTTTTTTAAATTACAACGATATTTTTTTTAGTATTATTTAAAAATGCCCAAATAAATCCCAATAAGATTAATTTCATTTTATGGTGTATTTAATGTGAAAAGAACTATTAAAAATTGCTTGATTTTAAGGCTGAATGATGCTTGGTTTATAAATTGGACAAGGAGCTCTTTTAATTTAAGGATTTATTCGTTCATAATATTTTTTATAAAATAATTTTAAAATTCATTGATTCCAAATGTAAAAAATGGAACTGTTTGCCTGGAATCGATTTCTGTATCATTAATCTTTATTGATCCGCCTGTCAACCAGATATTCTTCGACAAAAACATGTTCTTCCATAATTTCTTCAATATCCTGAATAGCCGCATCATTAAATCTTTCTTCACCAAAATCACCAGTAATACTGTTTATCTGATTACTGTAACTAACCTTAAGTTCTGACACGTGGTTTTCATTTTTTGTTAAGTTCGTACAAATTTGCGCATAGGTTTGCAATTATTTTAGTAAACTACATCAATAAAGTTAAAAGTAAAGTTTGTCTAGAAATATAATTTATGCACATAATTATATGATACAAAATACGTACAATATATCAAAGCGTTCTTATAAAATCTTGGTCCAAGGACTTATTATATATTATGTGTGCACATTTGACACCTCATCTTCTTCCATGGCAACCCTTATTAAATTATATGTATTCACATTCCCTAGAGTTATGACCAATGTCCGATTAGTAGATACGTACCATATAATTAATATCAAATCAAGTAATCAGTAAATTAATGGTTCTTGGACATAACTCAACTCATGATTTTCAAAACACCAACGATTATAACCAGAATTTAAATTATACATGATGTTTCATACACAAACATTTATTTCTACATCCAAATTCAATTACACCACGAAATTATGCAGGCAATTTCTAAATCTGGAAATGAAGTCTGGGAATATAAATTCATCTCAGTGGGAGTCAAAAACCACATCTCAAGTTGCGCGGATGAATTATCCAATACCAATGGTTCTTATAAATATGATGAAAATTCACTATTAATTATATAACCTTAACATTGATAATATTTGCAATGATTGATTAAGGGTCTATATATTCATGTGATGTATGAAAATAAAATGAATTAAAAAAGAAAAATGTTACTGTTAAGTAACAATAAGTATGAAAACGATTATGACATTTTAATTACCGACATAACTATGCCAGGGTCAAAAAAATGGTCTAATCAATCGTTAAAAATGCATAGCGGACACATTGTCGTCTTTCGAGGGACATTAATGTCAAATAGATTAATATATAAGCCGTCGAAGATTCAATTCGATATCAGTCACCTGCACCAGGACGAACTGTGATTTGCTCAATCCAATCTATCAATATGAAGTGCTTCTTAGTATTGTGTGTGGTTGTTGCATTGACAAACGCTGAAGCTCCTCGCTTCAGATCGTCCCGGCTGAGATCTCGCTTCTTATCCAGGCAAGAAGAAGCACCAGCTGATGTTGATGTTGATCTATCAGCACCACCAGTCGATGATGCTCCTTATCCGGCATCAGGATGGCGTCCAGATGGACCAGCATTCGAACTTCCCACCGAAGAAGTGAGCACTCCCGATCAAGCGTATGGAACACCCACCGAAGAAGTGAGCTCTCCCGATCAAGCATATGGAACACCCACTGAAGAAGTGAGCATTCCCGATCAAGCATATGGAACGCCTGCCAAAACTTATGGAACACCAGTGGTCCCCGATGAAGCCGATGCAGGCGTCGAGATGAGTGCAAGACTGAGAGGATTTAGAAGCCAGCGACTGATCCAAAAACCCAATGGATTCTTCATCCGCTTGCCTGAATCTAATGTGCGAAGATTCAACGCAAGACCAGCGAGGATCATCCAGGGTAATCAACAATCGAGAAGATTTGCTGCCTTCAGACAGTAGATGCTTCAGATGGATCAGGATTTCTCGATTGTCTCATTGATAGGCCATATCTTATCGTAATGTTCCATATGTGATTTCGTATTTGATTAATGTAATTTTGTACTGAGGATTAAAAATAAATATTTTTTATATCAATATGTCGTTTTTTAAATCCATAAAGAAATACCAAGATTTTCGATACCATCATTAGCAGAGCATCGATACTTTAACCTTTTGAGGAGTGAGTAAAATTTAAAATCGATGAGCTCAATGTACAAGAGTGCTCTTTCTGAAAAGTGGAGGGGAAGTCCCAGACCCTGGGATAGTACTCCTTTAGGGGTTAAGTAAAAACATGCTGAACAAGAAAGCATGTATAATTTAGGTTGATTTTATAAATTCAATTAATTATCTGACATAATACACAGCATATGAACAAATATGTTCATGTAAAAAATAAATCAAATACAAAATACAGAAACATAATGGGGATTGAAATAGACAACTACCGACAAAAAGTTTGGAAACGCCTAGCATATGAAAATATAATGATTAACTGTTATAAATAATGCTAAAATCCTTCTTTTTTGATCGTTCATATCAATATGCAATCGAATATTAATTTTAAAAAACATAGAAAAAATAAAGAATTGTAATTAACCATCCTTTAAAATTTAAAGGACTTTATTTTTAAATTAAAAATTGCAAAATCTGCTGAATTAAAAATCGCAATTCGTAGCTTGATCATTACGCAACAAAATTAAAGCTTTTTCACCAGAAAAAATACTAAAAAATGAACATTTTCTTCAAGGGGATACTTGTCATCTTTAAAAGGCTGGGACTTTAGAGAACAGGAAAAGACCGGGCCACCCAAAATGTACTACACATGCCGAGTATAACATTATATTTTATCAAAGTTTAAAAAATCATCGTCTTCTAGCTCCTTAAATTAGCTACAAAATTGCATAAAACATAAAAATTGCACAATTGCTAAACGAAAATATCCAATTTTTTTTTTTTTTTTAAGAAAATACGATACCTTCTGGACTTTGAATATTAGGATAGAATTTAACATTCTAACAAATTAATGACTTTAAAATTATTTACTAATTTTTGTATGCAAACTTTTCTCCAATCGAGGTATTGTGGGATGAGATCAACCGAAAAGCAAAAAATCATTTGAATACTTGTGTTATTATTATTATATTGTTTTAATTAAAGTTTTATAAAGAATGCCAAAAATTGCATTCCTGTAATGCATGCCAAATTTGTTTTAAACCAATGTTTGTTATCACTTTTAGGCCCAATAAGGCAGAAACGTCCCTTAAATGTTTATATTATGTGATTATTTTTTTATGCAAAAATATTTAAATATATAACGTTGATATTTATCGCGTTGACTAGGCGGTCTTTATTTAACATATATATATTTATATTTTTTTAATTTGAGAAAGTATGGTAGTAAGAGTGAGGGGAGCCACGTATGTCAATAGACGAGCGATGACATTCACTACCATGGAAGTCTTAAGTCCTGGACAGATGATTTGCAGCAAAAAAATTTAACATATTTTTACTTTGTATAATATTGTGTATAGCTTAGACTATAATATAAAAGAAATATTAAAAAATAAAAAAATAATGAGCAATCGAAGAAAAAATTGTGTTTTTATCATCATTTTTTGTAGTTTTTTGTTCATTAAATAAACAATTTTTGACATTTTTATATAAATGTAGTCTATACGATAAAGACGTTTATTATACACGTGCCTGCCAAATTTCATAAAGAACGCTCATCTAAGGCGTGTGGGAGCACTTCCATAAGCTTAGAAAACGTAGTTTCGAGAAAAACGCGTTTAAAGGTTCTTCTCTCCTCAGCTTCGCGAAGCGCAGCTTCTCCTTGTCGACCTATAACTTTGCGAATTTAATTTATATCGACTTGAAATTTACTGAACGTATTCTTAAATATTGGTTCTTTCCGATACACGAAGAAAAAAAGATGTTTTTTTTAACCAACAAAGTAGAAAACATCCCTTAAGGAAGATATTTTTAAAAATGCATGTTAATGTTTAATTTTTAATATCAATAAATGAGGAGTAATATTGAGTTTTTACACGATATACTATAATATTTTCATTTTAAAGTTTTTTCTTCTTTATTTGAGTTAGTATTTTCGCAATCTCTTCCAAAAAAATCCTACGAACTTATTGAGTGATGTGCTATTTTCTAACAGCATTTTACCCATATTGAAAATTGGCGGCATTTATTCGCTAAAGGTTAGGTATGTCTAAGAAAGCACGTGCTTTTATTTGAAAAAAAATGGAATAAAAAATAATTTAATTACATATACATGATTTCAAATGCTTCGAATAATCCAAACTATGCCGGCGGCTATCTTACAATTGTAGTATAATTTTCCATTGCATTTAACAAGAAACAGATTGTAGACCGTGCTTAATATGCTTCGTAAGTACTCATCAAGCCCTAGTCCTACGGCAGTACCATAAATGTTGTATTAGGCAATAAAAAAGGTACATCTTCAGCGTTTGGGTACACAACGCTCTATGGTGTACATGCGTGGTAAGATCTTATCCAACATAACCCTATCGTCACGTGGATATGAGCATTTTATTATGATTAATTCAGCCACACATAATGACGGGAATAAAAGCTGTGATAATTTAACGAGTCATCAAGAGGGTCGTTGATGTCTTGGCGAAGAATGCATGAATGAATGCGATCATTTTAATATTTTAAATTATGCACCACCTTCTTTTCTGCGACTGAGCCAATTCATATGCTTCCAGCAAGCGCTTATTTTTTGCGATCGGTTTTAGCTGTCGAAGCATAGCCACGGAACAAAGTCTCGCAATTGAAATGGAATAACGCGATTGAAGGCTGTCGTCGAAATTACATCGCTCGTCACCGATCCATGGTTATGATCACTCAACCCATAGCACTTTATGCTGTACACAATTTGAAGTAATGGCGATTTATACACGTGTAGTGTGAACGTATCCAATAGAGCCTAGACAACGTTTCGTGTTATAAATATGCATGAATAAGGCAGCGAGCTAATTTGCCTTTGAGGGAAAGAACCGACGTGGGGTCACGGCCATTGAAACTCTCCAAGAAGTCTACAGGAAGAATAAGACGTGTCAGTCATGGATCAGCATATCTCGTAATGACCGAAGAGCCTTCTATTATGCACCACTTTTCGACCCTCAAACAAATCTTCGAATGGTAACAATCGCCTTCTTTTCTTCTGCTTTCCGTGCATCCAATTGCCGTTGGGAGTTTGGACTAAAAAACACTCAATGAAATGTAACAGAACAGAACAAAAGCCCCGGACGATATACGGCACAGTCGTTCTTTTAATTATAAGCAATGTTACTGAACCACGTTCGTTAAACTGCTAGAATAATATATAAAATATATCAGGGATTTGTACCATTTTTTATATATACAGTAGACTCTCGATTATCCGGGGGACAAACACGGATAACTGGAAAACGCGGATAATTCAAATCATCAAATTTCTATTTGGTTTCGATTATATTATCATATTTACAATGCAATTTTCTATTTAATAATTTTAATACTCATTATTTATTAAGAAAAACGCTCATAGCTAACCTGTATGATAGGATGATCGCGTATTTGCGTGATCGCGTATACGCGATCATCCTATTATACAGGTTAGTTTTAGTAATCAAACTCATATCACCCCGGGTCCATTTTCACAATCTTACTCTCGTTGTGATTTTTGCCTCGTATAACAAGATTTATTAAGCTCTTGCACATTTGTTTTGAAAACCAAAGTAATTAAAACATGCGAACAGGGGTTTGTTTTGGTAAATAAGATACAAGCATCATCCTTATGGCTTTGAAGAGTTTTATTCCTTTAATTATTCGGAAATTGTCTTATTATCTGAGTATCAAAAGTTTATCTGCAAACCGGATAATCCGCACCCGGATAATCGAGAGTACACTGTACATTGGTTCGATTCTGGATTTAAAAAGTGATGTTGTAGAGGTTCAGTAGGGAAAATTGACATAAACGTCACGAAAAGTGAAACTCCAAGTGGCAGTTTGTCAACAAAAAAGAGCGAGAGTGCAAACGATTCTCTCCATCTCCATCGCATCCATCATAAAGATGCTACGCGCATGCGCCGCATATACTACACGTCTATGTAGCATAAAGGAATTAGAACAGTAGCGCGCCTATTTTATTATATATTACACAACACCCCGTTACATCTTTTAGCTAACAATTTTCATTAACAAATGGGTAAAAAGCAATGCATAAAATCAACTGAATTAAATTAATTTTTTTACTTATTCTTGATTTTTCTAGAAAATTTCTAGAACTTAATTTATCATATAGGTGTAAAAACGTCTAGCACTTACAGATGCGTATTTTACATAAAAATAATTGTCATACATGGTTTTTTAAGTCTATTTTTTGAGCAATCTGTATATTGGGAATGTGCTCAATTTTTTTTAAGAACATTTTTAAGAAATTTTTAAGAAAAAATAATTTTGTATATTCGTTAGTTTCACACAAAAATATAATATGATTAGTATAATCGGATATGTTCACGAGAGCGCGCGTCAAGAGTCGACAAAGGACCCACCGGAATAAAATCGATGTCGAATCAGATTCGACATAGGACCGCAAAGGGATATGTTAACCCAATTTGAAAAAAGTCTGAATATGCGCTCATATTGATTTGTTAATCAGTTGATTTCATTTGAGTTTAGAAGATTTTGAAGAGCGTTCTACAATAATAGCAGAATATGAACAGTCTTGAAGGCAATTTCCAATGAAAGTAAAAAACAAATTCTGAAAATCTACGTTCAAAGAGTATGCAACGCGTTCATAACTATATTCAACGCCATCATCCAGGTCAACGACGGAAATACCAGCAATGAAAGTAAATTCGATTATTTTATTCGTTCAAATAAACGACATAAATTAATTGGACTATTGACAAAGCTGTCTTTGTATGCAAAGATACGGGATACAAAATTTCCTTTTAGCAACCAGCATACGTTCGTTTAAAAAATAAGGTACTTTAGGCCTTTGTGCAGTTTTTTTTGCAGAAAAATTGAAAGACTCATATCAGATACAGCATATAGATGATTCATGCGGTGGATGATCTTTGCTTGGGGGCTTTGACTTTGCCCTTAGAATTACATGGTGATTTATATTCCTCTTATATATAAGTCCTCCAAGTTCAAAAAATGTATTGAACTTTATAATAAAACCATGCCGAATAGAGTCAATTATTGAATGTAATTTACATAACTATATTTCTTTTAAATCATCCAACTGAGAACATGCACTTGAATCTCTTAATTCATCAAATAGATCGATAACAATTGAGAATCATGTATCTATCTCGCTAGTTTGTCCAAGAATTATCCTTAACGTGCAAGATTTTATGAGCATTTCTTACAATATATTATATCAATGATTTTATATTTGGTTATTGAAAATGTTTTTGATTACAGATATAAAGATTTGCAGAGCAACTATTCAGTATGTTCTTTGAAATAACATATTTCATTAAAAAAAATTGTGTGGAATATTTTTCGAATTAATTAACTTGTAAATATTAAAATTCTAGAGCAAATTGTTTGTTTCATCTCTGAATGTAAAATTATTCAAGATACACAAAAAATGTAAGTACAGTAATTAGTGTTAGCTATTAGCGTAACCATACAGTAACGTTGTGCTTATAAGTAACAACGAAAAAAAGCCTTTTAATATAAATTATGAATAAAACAATTTATTATGAGTCTAGACACGAATTGATATTAATATGCATTATAAAATAACAATTAATTGTCCTTTGATTTATTGAAATTAGTCCTTACATCATACAATGATGCGTTAGGTGATCCTAATAGGATAACAATTTGCATACAAGCGTTCGCCAATATTTTGGTATGGTTGGCTTTCTCAACCTGTGCGCCCAAATCGTATCAAAGTGCCCATTGAAATGAATACTCTCAATCATTTTGGCAACGAAATTTCACAAGACACCCTAATCACCAACTCAACTGTGCCAGGGTCGAAAAATCAGAACCTACCGATCATTGAATATGCATATCAGGTGCATCGTCGCATTTGGGGGGATATTAATGATTAATCGATCAATATATAAACCGTCGAAGATTCATTTCGATATCAGTCACTTGCATTGTAACAAATTGTGATTTGCTCAATCCAATCAATCGATATGAAGTGCTTCTTGGTGTTGTGTGCGGTTGTCGTATTGGCTAACGCTGAAGCTCCTCGCTTCAGATCTTCCCGTTTGCGGTCTCGTTTCTTATCCAGACAAGAAGCAGCACCAGCAGATGTCGACATTGAAATAACGACGCCACCGGCCGATACTGCTCCCTATCCACCTGCAAGTGCTCCACCACCAGCACCTTATCCAGCATCAGGATGGCGCCCGGATGGACCAGCATTTGAGCTACCCACCGAAGAAGTGAGCACTCCCGATCAAGCATATGGAACACCCACCGAAGCATATGGGCCTCCGCCTACATCATACGGTGCTCCAGATGACACCCCTGTGGTTCCTGATGAAGTGATCCCCCTCAATCCCGATGCCGGCGCTGAGAAGACTGCCAGATTGAGGAGATTGAAGAGCCAAAGATTGACTCAAGCACCCAATGCATTCTTCGTCCTTCTACCCGATTCTACCCTGCGTAGAGTAAATGCAAGACAAGCGAGGATCGTCCAAGGAAACCAACAATCACGAAGACAATTCTAATTTCGGTAAACGCATCACATAGTTTGGATTTTTCGACTCCTTCAACGATATAAAATGTCTTTTTCTTATATACGATACGTTTAACACTTCGACTTAATATTATTTTATACCAAATATTAAAAATAAATAATTTCATATCTAATATAACGTTTTTGTCATGATTTCCAATGAAGTTCACTATTTTTATATCGGTTTATTCTTCTATCGGATCATGATGAAGCTGAGCGATAGGGTGGAGGTAGCCAGACCCTGACAAAAATACTCTATATAGATAATAGTCTTAACTATCTTTTATTTACGGAGAGAGAGGTTACAGTTATGAGCCTGCGGGAAGGACATCTTCTCGCAGCCAAGGCTATCAGACGACTCTCCCTTTCTGTTCGTCACCACAGTACAGAAAGTCGTGCACGCGCAAGAAGAGTTAGATATCGTTTTTGTTTCTTTGAGAACAGACTTTGCAATTCTTCCTAACTCCTGTTCAATACTTAAAGGGATCAAAAACTTAATAGTGTTTCTGACACGACTGTCAATTTCTGTCAAATTAAAAATCTTATATATATATGAAGGGGTGTCATATTACACTTCATAAGATTATACAGAAGAGCGAAGAGAGCCGCTTCAAAGAAACTAAATGTAAACAGTTATTGCTGTGCATCGAGTTTCTGCATCAAATCATATGGTGAGTGAGAGTCACCTGTCGAGTGCAATGGTTCAAAATATGACTTTAAGGCAGAACAACTTGCAACAACAAGCTTGCATTTTGATGGAAAACTTGAATGCCGCATGAATTATCCCCCAGGTAACAACGATAGGCAGATGAATACATATAATATTAAAATTTTTGAACGATAATAAAGCAAGAAGAAAAATCGGATTCGAAATTCTCCTCTAGGAAAAGTTTTTTGGGGTATTTGGTGCAGTACAAGCAAACATATTCAATTTTAAAAAGGAAATTTAACTGAAATTACTATTAAAAAAGTCATCAAAAGTATCTAGAATTCTATATCTGGAATTAATTTAAAATATACGAATCGCTAATTAAGGATTAAAATACTCATAGATGATTGAAACTTTTACAAAAAGATCAGGGGCAAATTTTTTTTGATATAATTTATCTAAAATTTTATAAACCAAAAATGTATAGCACTATAATAGTAGTATTATTTCATGGTACGCATTTTTTAGTCCAATTGGATCGTTTATACATTTTATCTCATTAAAAAAGATCCGTTTATTGCAGAACTTTCAATTATCTTATTTCCATAACAAGGAGGCTTATTTGATAATTCGCACAACAAAAAGTTCTCACTTTTAATAATAGTGGGCTATAATTGCAGCTGTAAATAGTTTCATGGCTATTCTGTTGGTCCTTTATCCTCATTTAAAAAAATAGTCTTAAAGACCAATTAAAGAGCAGTTGTTGAACGCCATCAGTATGGATGTCGAAGGACAATGCGCATGCAAAATATCACAAAAGAGAATTCCTGCTTCGATAAGGATCTTTTCAATTTTAATATTTCGTGGCGGTGACTGAACCGATCGTTGTATGCAACGAACGAAATTTGTCAGTCCTAAACAAATATACTTTGAACTGAGAGCTTCGGGAATGTAAATAGTTCAGAAACTAAGTTATTGGAATCCTTTTTGTCAAAATTCTTGATCAAACAACAAGTTGGGGATCGACAAACAACCATAATAGCGGTAGCCATAAATGAAAATTTACACGTAGAGTAACGGCCAAACAAAGCTCATTCCGTAATTTCATATTTACCATGCACTCGACAGCATGGATCTCCTTTTAATTTGAAAACTTGTGCAGCATCAATGTTAAATTGGTATGGTATGCGTCGCTTAATATAAAACGATATTATTGAATATACGTTGGCGATTTTTAACGTGGACCCCAATTATGTATCATAGAAACGGTAGTTACCAATTTGGAACTGTTAACAACACGTAACCGAACGCCAGTCACGTCTCTACAATTATCCTGAAACCTCTGGTTCGGCGAAAAAAGCACTGTGCAATACAAAAACGTATTGAATGGTCATATTTTGCCTATTCTTTCGATCTAACAACCGAATCACGTCTTGATAATTAGAAAATGCCAATATTTTCTCAGACACCCCGCGTGGATTCTTATGTAACCGCAGGACGATCGCGTCTTGAAAGTACATCAATTAAATTAGTGTCTATTTTTGGTCACATGTGCCACATATGGACTGCGGTTTCTAATTAAAAATACCTGTATTGCCAAGGGTAAAGGCATCGGTTAAGTTGAAGGTTCTAGCGGCAGTTTGAGATTGATGGAATGTACTTGCAGTCACTCACCATCCTGTCCGTATCTGTACGGCATCAGGAGCTTTTAAGGCTGTAATCTCTCGACTCGAAGGAAGCAGATATAATATCTAAAAATTGAGCATTAAATAATATAATTAATAAGATGATATTAAATTTTTCAAAAAAAAAAATCAATTGTAAAAATCATAGATGATTTGATTTGAGCATATAAAAAATATCATACATATAAATAACAGGGCTTTGAACTATTATTTTTTTTTCATATTAGTTCCAAACGTTTATATCGGTTCGGTTATAGTTATCGTTCCGGAAAAAATAACGGTTTTTCCGGTTATCGGTTTGCCAGATTGGAGAACATAGCACTAGGAAACAAATTTAAATCTGGGAGTACCAGTCTGGATACACAGCAATTATATAGGAAGAGATAAGCTTAATAAAATGCTTAAAAACGGCATAAAATTATAAGCTGAAATCAAACCAAACAAAATAAAAAACGATATTTTCGAATCGGTTCAGTTTCGGTTCGAAGCCCTGATAAATAGTATTCAGATTTTCAAAAAAATTGATTGATCGATCAAAACATATATACAATTGTATATTTCTAGACCACAATTGTGTGCATCCTCTGCAAAAATCTAGACTTAACAACATTCTGAAGATACCATGAGAGGATCACTTGTCGAGAAATCAGACAGAAGACAACATCTCGTATCTATCCATCGGGAAATGTCTCTTCTTCAGATATTTCTCTGATTATATATGGCTTTCATTTAATCGTACACGACAACTTAATAATAGAATCAAGTCATTGTAAATGTCACGCAGATAAGATGGCAGATTTAAAAGAAGAAAAACATGTTTATTTTCTACAACTTTTTGTTGTGTTAAGTGTTAATGCAATGAGATTTCGGGCTTGCCCTAGAAGTAAAAAATTCCATAGAAGTATTCTAAAAATATCGTTTGAAATAGTTATCTTGTTTAATCAGGATTGATAGAAATAATGACTTTTTTGTTGGTTTTATTATAATATGAATAAACTTACAAACATTGATTTTTATATATAAGATCTACTGTACGTTAATTAAAATATGTCTATGTTATTTGAAAAAGTGCAAACAATAAGTTGGCAAAGTTTTATTGCAATCGAATGAACGGTATGGCAGCGCATCAAATACGGACAAACAAACATTGATTTTTATATATTAGACTATGCTTATGTTACTCGCAAAATTTTTATCTAATGCAATAAACGAACAAAACCCAATTCATTTTTATATATTAGAAGAAGATCAACAAATTTAATTAATCAGATTTAATCGATTGCCTCGATCCAGATTTAGACTGATTTTCTGGATCTAAAAACTAAAATATTCAGTATATTAAAATTCTACTCAAATGTCAACCAATTAATCAACCGTTTGATTGATTTATTTACGTATATTAATCTATAATATTAACTCTAGTATTAAGCCCCGTGGTAGGACAAATTGGTCTGAACGTCACGAAAAGTGAAACTCTAAGCGGCAGTTGGTCGAAAATAGAGAAAATCGATTTTAGTCTCAGATCTTCGTCACATATATCACAGATATGCTACGTTCATGCGCCATGTCGTCTCTACTGTGTTTGTGTCTATTCGTAGCATTTTATTATATATTACACAAACACAGCTTTATCTTTTGCTAGTGATTTCCGTTATCTAAATGAAATAATATGCATAAAATCAACCTTTCTCGAGTCTCTTACATTTTTTTGTTATATGAAATCGCTTAAATACGTTTAAAGTGCATGTGGCTTAAAAGTAAGATTACGATTAATGATCCCAAATTGCCAGTGTGCAAATTTCTTCGTTCACGACTATTCGAATTTATTGAGCCAACCCACCCTTAGGGATTTCATACTACTGGAACGAAAGCAGGTGGATGAGTATCAGCGGGTATGGCAATGCGAGTTGCTCATCAAGTTGTCCGGCCACATCGGGAGTACCTAGCTCACACGGCTGGACCAAACATGGCAGCTTCATGCCGAGAGATGTGCAGGTAACCACATTCAATACGAAGAAAAAAAGGACTCTTTGTCGTCCCTCAACCTTGCAGACGATGCATGGCGAGATTCATTTGCTGAGTACGGCTACCGAGCGGTTATAAACATTAGCAATATTATAAATTATTTAGCAAGGCGCTTTGGTTCTTCCGAGGCGAATGCTTTAAATTTCAACCGATTGCATCTTCGACTTATGAAGATTTCCTCTAGAGCGCTTCTGCAATGCATCAAAAAATTGCTCGCAGCAGAAGCAGTAAAATGATTCAAGCTCATGACATGCACCGCCATAAAGACGACGCCCGATGTGATTGGAAATTATTGAAATGTTAAATACTACCAAACCAATTCTTACTAAGATTTACCCAGTGTAAATCATATATATATCACATACAAATTCAATTAATATTAGCATTTGATACGGTATACTAGTCGCTCGCATGTAACATGCTGTGCGTAGTACTGATAAGCCATTATTTAACAGTTGTAATTATAACTAATGTAATGTAATTATAATTACTACCATCAAAGGCAATCTTTATATCGTAAGTGCTAGCGAGCTCGCATTATAACTACAATAATAATTTGTAATTCGAGATGAAACCAATCATTAAATTTGGCTATAAAATCATATATTAACACACTTTAAGCGGGTGTAGACGCGCGCGAAGTTGCCGTCAAAGATAAATGTTTGCTTATTTTAAACTACTCAAAATATATATTATTGGTTGTGGTTCTTAAAAATACTTTTGAACGATTATATTAGTATTTTATTCATCGATTACCTTGAGAAAAAATAATCGTTGTTATTTTATTAATCATCCTACGAACTTATTGAGTAATATATTACTAAACTGCATTAAACCAATATGACAATACACTATAGTAGCGTGTAGCGTCACAGTGTAATCATAGACTTGGATGCTATATTTGCTTGTCTGCCACTTATCGTCATTCAAATATCTGTCAGAACCGTCGCAGCGTGTATGAAGCTTGTGCATAATTATTAAACACTGTCGATAGCACAAAATGTTCGATAATTTCTTCAAGTAAACATAAACAACACACTTGAAATCGATTAATTCTATCATTATTAATCGATAAATTTGGGTTAACGATCTATACAATCGCACGATGTACGCAAGATACTCTTTCCATCTTTGTCTGTCTTCGAGCTCAACTCTTTCTGAATCACTGGAAATCGGACACATCACTGTGTCTTACCTCTTTAATGGGTTAATATGTATAAAAATAAAATTTTGAAAATTATTATCAATCTGTAATTTTTTTATAATAAATGTTTGATGTTAAAAGTAGAGTAATGATTCAAAATCATAATAAAAATATTATAAATTTGGGTTATATTTTTATAAATTCTTCTTCATAGATACATTTTAAACGGTGGATATTTGAGTCACCCGTTTACATTAACTTAAGACCTCGAAGACTACACTTTTAGTGACATAATTTGACATTATATATACATTTGTTATCATAGTCAAATTCAATATTTAAGATAATTTATCTAAAATAATGTGTTCCTATAAGATTCCTATTTTATTCTAATGTATTTCATTCCGAATCTCATAAACATGACTAATTTTTCTTGCTGTTGATTTATTTATTAAAAGGTTTTGAGACAATCAATGTTGTATGCTAAAGGGAGCTACTGGACTCATACTTTTTCTTGCATGAATATGTATTGCACATCTCGAAGATCGAGATTTTAATTAGCATTCGTCGATATATCTTGACACAAATCGATCGTCCGCCCCAGCCATCATGCTGTGGAATCGTTTGAATAGTAATGAGGCTGTAATACATCATATGCTAGTAGCAAAACGCGAAAAAACTGACCATTTCGTCTCCAACCATTCAAATGCATCTCATGTAATATTGACGTGTATCCCTTGCCGCGGCTAAAAAAGGGTAAAATCCTTCCCGGCTGTTTCCCAAGAGGTGGCCAGTTAAGTGACTCCGTAGAGCGGGAGTGGAAATAAGAAAAAAAACCACCAGAATTCCGATTCATCCCAGACGTATATAACGAATGCACCAACTCAGAGAGACGCCGGACTTAAAAAAGGAGAGACAACCGTATGGAAAGCCGTGGCGATAGAAAAAGACAGTAACGCGGGCAGACGGTCCTTCTGCGAGTGTAGAAAAGAAGACGTGGAAGTGTGTAAGTGGTGGAAGTTGTTCCCAAGTACAATAAAATATAATATAATGGAGGTTCAATGGCGTCAAGTGAATTGAAATACTCGCACCTTTCGTCAATGCCGAGCTTTGATTTCATATCTATAAATGCGATACTATTTCAGATTCGACTTCCAATCTATAGATCTTCATCCAAGAACTTTATTAGAAAATAAATACATAACATAAATCGATAGATTTGGTTGAATTTAGCCTGAAATTTCAACTAAATATCACAATTATTCATCGAGATTAATTTATCTCAAGTACTAATACATGATACATTGATTGATATGCATGTATCGATAATCAGAATAAAAAACAGAGCTACTAATAAGATTATAACGCCATTGCTTTATCGATGAATACCATAACTCTGGTATTTTTTGTCTAAGCTTTAGTTTCTCAAAGTGGAACTTTGGACCGCTATGATGAAGGTACAACAATTAGAATTAAATTCGATATGATATCGATATTTAATAAACATTTTTTGCATTGATTTAACAGAACAATTAACAGTACGAGCCAATAATATTATCAGATGAATACATTCACACAAATTCTGCATAATAATGATGAAGTTCTCATATTATGATAATCATAAAAATCAACAAAACTCTCTTTCGAACCGAAATAAACCGATATTTTCGTTGATTAGCGAATACGAAGCCAATGTTGTACCGTAATACTGAAACATGATCGTTAAAAAATCTAAATTTTATAGCTCTGTATGACAAAATTGAACTGAATCTTATTGAAATATCAAATTATATACATATCACTCAATAAGTTCGTAGGATTTTTTTTTTGATTTTGAACATTTATTCTTTATTTGAGGTCGTTTTTACATAATTTCTTCCATTAAACACAATATTAACGCCAAATAATATTGGTTTTTGATGATTTTTCCTATTATAAGGTATAATCGTTGAATAAAATATCAAAATATGGAGACCAAAACTTTACCGGCTGGCATTTGCGTTTTTGGTCGCTTTGGGTGGCTTTCACCGGTTAATGTCCATTCAACTGGCTGCCGATTTAACTTTAAAGTATAGTGATGAATTCACAATTTATCTATTGTCATATACCGCATGAAAAAACGCATTTTATTGCGCTGAAACAGCTCCAAATAGCGCTTTGAATTGTCGACGCGTTGTTGTTTTTGATCGATTATGAGCAAACGCGGTACCCACTTCGAACAGAGCTTTCTCATGAACAAATTTTGATGCAAAATGGTGAAAACCTTCTGATATTTTGAAGATGTCAACTGTCTTACGCAGTTTCAATTTATGATCGGCTGAATTGAAATTGCATTAGACAGTTTGTCATCCTACAAACTTATTGAGTGATGAACTCATAGTATTTAATTAATATTTTATACGAACGATACATATTATTTACATTGTATGTACCAATATTATAACATTGTTAACATACAATTTTTTGCTGATGAAAAAAATCTAAATTATTTGAGTTTTAAATTATTAATTCTGGATAAAATGGATTTTATAACAAAACTTAATATGGAATTCATCTCCGATTAAATTTATTTAATTTCGTACTAATTGAGTCTCATGCCTATGATTGGTAAATGCTTATTTACTTAGTTAAAGCTTAAATCCATTAACATTCCATATATGGAAACATGGATGTTGGTAAAGATAATTAATCTACCATTTTATTTATATTTAAAAAAAACTTAGTCCACACTAATTGATTCCAAGTCCAATCTACTCCAACATTTTGAAATCAATATAGTTTATGATTTTTATTATGGTGTTAATATATTAAAGCATGTTACGTTATGGTATTTCGATTACCAAATAATTTAAGCCCATTTTCAACCGCATATTACACGTATTAATTCAAATATTGTGATGCCATGATTTAGGTATGGCCTTTGGATATTCACTATAAATAAAAATAACAACAAATTACGAAGGTAAAACCACATCAGGCGCAATGCAATGTATTAACATCAAACGCTTAATCCTATTAAGTACGCCAATGCACAATATCAAAAAACCGGTTCGCATTAGTTATTTCATTTCTTTCTTTATGCCTTCCACTAAGAGAATAGTGGTGCGTGTAAGTCTTCCCTTGTATGAGATGGATATTACAAAATATTTTTTCAACATACATTTTACTTTTCGAACGCGTGTTTTAATGTGTACAAATTAGCATCGACAATCGAAACCGCAATATATTGCCGTCGTCCATCTTGTGCGATCCTGGAAAAAAAATCGCAACAAATCACAGACTTACATCGAATGAATTGGTACATCATCAGGCTTTGGAATGAAAGCGTTTGAATCAAATTAAAAATAAAAATTGCATGGAAGAGAGGTTGCGTTTCTGCCCGCTCGTTGAGGTCTTTTATTCCTTCGAGCTTCAAAGACGAAACGGTGGATAAAAAAGCTCATTACACATTCATTTACTAATTAAATGAACTCACATATTATTTCTTCTCCCCCCATTCAACCCAGAGGACCCCTTCTATGCTCGAATTATATAATCCTGTACTTTCTGGCATGTAAAATTAACATACCTACGCTTTTAAATCAATTTCGTTTGAAATGTGAGCTGCGAAGTCTTAATTAAGTCGCCTTTTATTTATGAAGCTTTTGTTGAACCAGTTATCGGTTATGGGAGAAAGATTCACTTTGCTTATGAAAGATAATAGAATTTGTACGCTGGTAATTGTCAGAGAACAATGATATCAGAATTAACTCACTACGTGGAAGCAAAATGGCGGAAATACTAAATTAAATGATTGCTGCTAATTTATGATTGCAGAACGCAAGATCTGACTTCCTTTAAAATGTACAGCTTTAACTGTCTTTTTACAACATATTATTACATAACAAAAACAGCATTTATTATGTAATATATCAAGTAATTCTGATTACACAATTACGAAATATTATACTATAAATATCCAAACCTCAAGTTATAATTTGGATCGAAATTATGAAATTAAATGCACAAATAAATCATCACTCAATAAGTCTGTAGGATGATATAAAATTGATGCCACAATTGATAAATCCATAATAAAATAATCTGACGTTTAATTCACAATTTACAGTGGTTTTAATGACACTACTTTCATAATTTTCAAATCAATAGACAAATCTGAATTTCGTGCAAAAATATCTTTCAAGGAAATGGCTTAACAAGTATTATTGGGATTTTGCTCTAAAATAAATGATAGAGAAGTGGTTTGCTGATTTTAAATGAGTCCGTACAAATATCGATTATTTTAAATGATCTTGTCTCCTAAAAACAGTTGTTCCAAAAATGCTCATGAGAAAGTTCTGTTCAAAGTGGGTACCATGTTTGGAAGGCAATGTTTGGAGCTGTTTTAGCGTTATAAAAAGGATTTTTGTTCATACGGTATGTAACAATTGTTGAAACAGATCCATCACTATACTTCAGAGTCAATTTTAAATGGGCAAAATTATAAGCGAAATTTTGAATAAACTGTATTAGTTATATGCCTCAAAATTACTGGGATATAATTATACTAGTTCAATACTTCCCACCCAATATGTGTTAATTTATGAATAACAATTAATTAATAAATTAATGCCCGACACTGCCAATAATTATAATATCAATCCAATAACCATCTATATGTGAGTATGACTGGATATTTGTTTTGATGAAGTTTTTAAGTAAGCTTTTAGTAATAAATAAGATTTACAGCAGACTGGATGTCATATGTTATTGTAAATTATTTGCATTCTCAGTTTAAAAGCAACTTTATGTTATAAACAGTTATTTTAATGAAATTTTATGATCTCATGGAATAGGTTGTAATGCTTGTATAAAGCGAAATTCTGCTGAAGTAACAATATTTCAGCAATGGAATGCTTCGGTAATAAAATAAATCTCCAGTAAGATCTTTCGTTCGAATAAAAATGTTTGATTTCCTGATGCGGTCGTATGAAAATATGCAATAAATGAATTTCGCCTATTTGCTGTATTTAGCTTCAATGCATTCCAAGTTGATTGAGTTTAAATATCCTTTTTGGAAAGGTTTTTCACGAGTCGCACGATTTAGGATGATTTCTTTGCCCGTCTGAAGACCCATATGGCTCGCAGCAGATAAGCAAGTCTCGCAGACGTCCATTGAATGATTTATGTTGAGATAAACAGCAATGGTAGCACGTTTAACAGTTCGATCGCTCTATCTGTCATTAAGATTTCATACCATGACCATCGTGTGGAAACTAAGAAGGCTCCTCCGATTTACATTTTCCACGCGGGCGTATAATCACGACGGCCAGAAAAAGTGCCTCCACAGATTCAATTACCGTTTTTTACAAGAGCGTAACCACATTTAATAAGCGGATGGTTTGAGAATGTGCATTCCAACTAGACTCCTTCTTTTTTATTAGAACTGCTCGCAGGTTACTGGACACTTGCCGGTGCAGGGGACCTTTACGGAGCGCCAACACCTTGACCATTTCTTTCGCCTTGGCTTAGGTCTACGTATTGTATATAATGTCGCAGATAGCATCTACCATAAATAAGTGGAACTCGTAATATGAAAACTGGCCGCCTTATTTTAGAACCGGCCTTTTATTTTGACTGCACGACTCGATGAGCAGACGTACGCTTTGTTTGATAATATTCTAGGCCTTATAAGCGACTGAATCATCCAATTTAATACAATACAACCACTGCATATGGATATTCCCTGGGATAAATCAAAATAAGGCTATTTTCAAATAAACAATACCAGGCTATTGTTTCCATTAAATGTCAGCATTCGTGGTAAAATCCAATTTCTATTATATTTCCTTGTCTTAGTCTTAGACAAAGATGTAATCGTGTTTCTTGATAGCATCGAATCAAATATTGAGACAAGCACAATGGGATGAGATTAAATAAAATTGAATCAAACAATGAACTAACGATCGTTTAAATTGCTTAAAAATAAGAAAATGAACTTTTTACTCAATGCTCATGATATTTAAAAATTGAGTGAATTTATAAAATTGCTGCAAAAAACTTGTTGAAGACACATTGAAAAAAAGTAAAATTTCTTAGCTCCTAAAAAAATGATTTTATGCATTTCTTTTTAGCTATTTGTTAATGATTTTTTGAAAACTAAATGATGAAGTTATGTTTGTATAATATATAATAAAATAGGCTTGTTACTGGTACACTCAGTAGAAACGACGCGGCGCATGCGCGTAGCGTCTCCATGATGTATGCCAGTGCTTTCAAACATGCGGGCCGCATGCTGCCCACAACGAATATTTTTAATAATGACGCCATACCAGAATAGTATATATAATTATATAAACTAATCAAGTTTAGGGAATCCAATCCTGGAATCCCAGACAGTTTTAGGTGCTCATGAATCCCGGGATTAGTAAACGGTATCCCGAAAAATTCGGGATTGAAATATTTATCTAAAAGATATAGTATACCTCACCAGCACGTTGAAGGCTACTAAATCGAGACATTGTCACCGAAATTTGGACGCTTAGAAACAGTGGCGTAACTACTAATTGGTGAGCTTAGGCGACGCCTAGGGACAGTAACAGTCTAACCTTATATATACAGCACATATATGTTTTTCAAATTGTTATATTAACCTTTCCATACCGGTGATGTATTTACTACACCTCGACTCTAATAATGGTAATATCGATATGAAATAAAATAGATACGAGGTTCAAAATTTTTGTATTCTTCCGTAATATAATTACGAATCACATCAAAGTATTATAGTATATAAGTATTCACCTGCAGCTACAGAAATAAATAATTAGGCGGGAAATCGGGAATTTTACGAGTTTTAGTCCGTTTCTCAGCAGAAAGAAATTTTATCAGTCGCATTGATGACAAAATCTATTATTTTTGAATTGTATATTTATCTTTTCTTAAATAAATAAAATTCTTTCGCCTTCAAGTTATTTTTTATATTAAACAAATGGACTGACTAGTAATTTTTGATCAAATTTATCAATGAATTTCTTAAACCATTGAAAATTCCGGTACCGGGATCCCAGGACTGATCTCGGGACGGTCTAATGCAATCCCGAAATTCCGAGATCGAAATTTTGGCTCGGGATTGAATTCTCTAATAAGGATGATGCTTGTATCTTGAACGATGGCAATGAAGTTTATGAAGCTGAAGGATGGTGCTTGGCATCTTATTTATTTCAGTCCTTTATATTCAATTTGTCTTCATCGAAACTAAGCTGTAATAAAAATAAACGAAAAATTGCTGATGAACATCGAAATTTCCAAGAAAAGTGGGAACTGGAATTTTCTGAGAAGGAAAAGATAAAATAATCTGCTTGATATATGCTGTTAATGTTCCAAAGCTATATGGAATTATTAAACCTTACTATGAAGATGAATCAAAATATAATAATTACGAAGGATTAATAGGACAAGAAAAGTTAAAAGAGCACAATTTGGGATTGAAAAAACAACAATTAATGTTTACTTAAGTGTTAAAATAAATTTAAGCTATGGTGCATGCAAACTACGTCCTATTGGAATTCATAGCTAAATACTCCAAACTATTTACTGAATGTGGTTTAATCAAGGAAAGCCTAATTAAAGCTGCGCAAATTCTTTATCCGAAAAATTTCAAACATTTTCGAGTAATCGCCTTGTTTGGAAATGATTTAGCCGTCAATGTAAGTGATAAAATCAAAGAAAAATCATCTTATTTGAACTTATTTCTGTGCCCTAATACCGCGTTATAGTGAAATCGTATTAGAAAATCGCGCTTATCGAGGGTTAAATGGGTCCAGAGGGCTTCAAATGAAAATTTGCGTTTATGCGGCGTACCTAAACTTGTTTTTTTGTTAAATTTGGGCCATGTTAATCTTTAAGTTTGATAACACTGATGTATGGAATGGATTTTCAGACCAATTATCTCGCTAGAAGTTTCATTTATCGTGACGTTCAAGGTAAAAATATGATGCAGATACTATGATTTTGATCCTTTTTCAATAAATGAATATCGAAGACACCCTAGAACCGCAATAAACTAATTATAGCTGCGTTAGAATTACAATAAGATAATAATAGCATTATAAGGAATATCTTCTAAAATATATTATTAATTATTTTTTTTACTCATTTCTGAAGCTTTTAAATTAATCTTTATTAATTAAGTAAATAATATTTACCCTTTTATAAATATTTTTATGATTTTGTTACGTGGATAAAATGGCACTTCTGCATGAAGCTGCTGGTAATAGCTAGAATAGCTTCGGCTGTGGGAAGAAGCATTCTTCCCGCAGATTTATTTGTAATCTCGTGGCTGTAACCTCTTCTCGCATTGAATAAAAATAATTTTAAGATGAGTGCTTTTCCATCTACACCTGAATATGTTCATCCTCTTGCTTAGCTTTACCAGTCCGAAATAGATCCATATCTCATAGCCCTGCTCTACATAACAATTTTTTTGTTTGTTAAATATTAAGTGATCTTAAAATATTTATTTGTAATGGAAACTATTACAATAATTCGAACGAGATAACATTGCATAATTTATACGATGTATCCAACGTATAATAGTTTTATTGATATAACCGTTATTTATTTAAACGAAAGACCAGCACAATCAAAGCAACGAATTGGCCAGTTTAAGGCATCTCGAATTATGCCTCGAAATATTTCAAAGGATGCCATAAATAACAACATCTGGTTGATCTATTATCCTCCTAAGATAATTGATGTACTTTAGAGATTAACATCCGGGTTCAAAGTCCTCAGTGGTTCAAATTTTCAATATAAAGATTAATATTGAGCCATGATTCAGAGCATGGCGAGACATCCTTTCCCGCAATACTAATCGAAAAAATATTCATAAAAATTAAAATATTCGATGGACGTGCCAAAAATGTGGCTCTTTTCATCTCGATGTTTAAAATAATGCTACATTTTAATGACGTTGCAAAAAAAAACCATGTAATAAAATAGGAGCTCGGATTTAATACTAAGCTCGGCTTCCTGCTATCGCGTTAAACGAGACATAATCGATACTACAATTCCGATGATATAATGTTTCCTTGTCTCCTCGACGTGTGTTCGGTCATTATAGTCGGTTCAACCCGGGTCAAAAGAGTTGAATACCACGCCAAAGGAAATCATGGCTGATAATTTGAAAAAATGTAGATCTGCACACAAAAAAAGCGTATTGGTAGCTTCTGAATGCAAAACCGCAGTACGTTCATCTTAGATTTTTTGTTTATTCACTATAGGTGAAGGACTCCGGCAATCGTTCATATGACCGGATGTCTTGTGTAAGGGAGAACGGACAACCGAAAAAAAGATTTATAGATTCGTGCCCAACGTGAGCCGGGGTCAATGGAACTCGAATCAATTTTGGGGGAAATGTGCTGGAATTCATAAGGTTAAAAATGACATGGAAAAATAGATACCATTTGTATCTAACAAACAATTAACCTATAGAAGAAGTATTGACCTTCGTACTGTTTGACTCATACGAATTTGGATTGGGTCGTATATCAAGTCCATGTGCTAGACATGCGATCTCACACGACAAAGAAGAGCTAATCCGTTTGGCAAATAGTCATATTTGGATATGAGGATCTTGAATTTATGGTTATAAACAATTTGTTGTCCTTGGCTTAGAAAAAACCAATCCGTTTAATATTTTTAAGCTCAAAATTGTACAATTGAATTCGAAATATTTAATATGCATCATGCATCTTTACAATGTCCACCCTGAACTTCAAAATAAAATTCTGAGTAGTTAATGTATCTTCGAGTTTATTCATATTTCTTGAAATATTAAGCTGTTAGATTATGCTGAAGGCATCTTAAGTAGTGATAATTTTTTAGAGTCAATTCTGGTGAATAACTTGAAAAATTGTACATACCAGCATTAAATTAAAGTCTAAAGTCTCAAAAAATATATTAATAAATTTTGCCAAAAACATCATCTTGGTGGACTGCCATTTGCACCAAAGTGAATGCAAAGTTATGTGCATATATCTTAATATTAGCTTGACATCATCCCTGCAAGTAAAAAGAGGATGGGACTCTGTACACTTTAGAAAGTCGTTTTCAATCAAATCAACGGGACATCTTTAGAAGCTTACTACTGCCCAAAGAAAAGTGCTTCGATACATTCACCCAGATAACCCGCTGAATGAGTATTCCCACATAAAAATTAGAAATCATGCTGCTTTTATATAAGGCGAGATTCCGCACGTGCGCTTCAGGATGGGTGAACTCCCACGCGGGTTCATTTTCTATCGGCTCGCAAAGCTAAGCAGGAATATGGAAATGGCCAGATGGTTATGAAAAAGCGTTTGTCTTGACCAAGATATTTATTTATTCGGAGACTCCAGTTAAGAGACTTCCATGAGCATCGGCGAAAAACTCACGTCTGCAGAGACCGTTGTTAATCTAGCATATTGTGCCTGCACAAATTAACAACCGCTTCGATATTGATCACACAAGGAAGTAAATATATGACATAGACGATATAGATGTGGCTATTTCTCATAAATGGATATTGAAGACCCCCTGGTCCGACAAAGGATGTGTTTAACTCTACCATGATTATGATGATATGAACATTTATAATGCGTGCTTTTCTCACAAATACTTGATTTAAAGATTTTTTTTAATGGATAGGTATTAGATGAGTCGATTTACCTTTTAAGATGTATCAACACACAGTCAATATTTTCAAATAGCAATATTGATTTAGTTCATCTATCAACGCTCTTTTAATTTCCTCTACAAATCATCTTCGAGCTCAATCGCATCTTAATTATGAATTCTAATGCGATGATTTTCAAAAGTTTTTTGAAGTTTGAAAAACGCATTGTATACTGATATGAAAATGATCAATGAGGCAATCGATTACATCATCAAAAAGTGGTAATAGTATTTAAGCGCCACGTATATCTTCAATCTGGGCCGGAAATGTCAATTTGATGAAAGGATGACTTGGTCATCCTGCATTTAATACAGCCCATTCATTATAATGGTTTTTTTCGAAACTCATCCAATACAAAACGAAAAAAATGTTCCAAATAAAAGACGGAAATATCTTCAATCAAGCTTCAAATCGACATTGAAAAGACAATAGTTAATAACTTTGTTTATAACAATGGTGCTTTTTTATTTTATACGTTCTGGATTGATCTTCATGTAGTTTCAAACAATATTTTAATCAGGAATCAAATCAAATCAAAACACTATAGTAATTTTTCAATAAACAATGTAATCATGTGTGATTCAATGTGAAGTTTAATAAAAATTTAGAACAACCAGTGACCATAAGTAATCAAGGAGATGTTCAAGTCATAATTTGAATTATTCAAGAAGGTCGCTCTTTGTTTGCTCGTTTTATTATGATGCAACTCTAAACTAGATAAATATGATTACAACAAAAATATTAGCTTTTGGATTTTTTTAAATTGGCCGAAAAAATATGTAATCCACGTTAATGTAACGAGATTACTGTCCAGGATCCCGGGATTGGATTCCCTATTCACAACCATCTTGAAAAGGAGAGTAAGTAAGTTTTTAAAGACTTCTCAAGAGAAAAGATATGCAGTCAACCCTTCTATAGCGTCGAGATAAGGACCACTTAGTTAACATTAACATTTAGTTTGTTAACAATGCGTATTTAACTAAAAAGCGGTATTTTACTCGTGGTTTATATAAAAGGCGGCAAAAACGCTATAGAAGGGTTGACTTTATTATACTTACATAACTTGAGTATACAAAATCTATGAATATGTTATAACATTACAATGATTAAGCGTATCGCATATCCCATCGCGAGGTAAATAATTTTAGATTAAATCAACGTCTATATATCGCCACGCTGCACTTTTGGCAA
The DNA here is from genome assembly GCA_008973525.1 of Stenopsyche tienmushanensis. Lineage (NCBI taxonomy): Eukaryota > Metazoa > Arthropoda > Insecta > Trichoptera > Stenopsychidae > Stenopsyche > Stenopsyche tienmushanensis. Next base: position 19,632 of record WACJ01000546.1, on the reverse strand, counting down.
AACATTCCCTCAATGATATAGCACTGTTTTGCAATGAAACTGGTTTTTTTTCACTCCGTGTATAGATAAGAGTACACTCGGGTCTCGCATAACACGGTTTAATACAACACTGTTTAAGAGGAAAAAATATTAGGACACATCGATAAAGATGAAAATTTAGCACTTCATTTATATTTATATGCGAAATTGTATCTGCATCCATTTAAAAGAATAAAACAATCCACTTTAAATTCTTCCTGGAAAAAGCTGTGGTTTGAAGTGGTCCCTGAAGAAAATGTTTTACCATTAATGGAAGATGAATACCAAAGATCATCTGTCGTGATATTGGTGGAAAAAGTTTTGATGACATGGATATTCATGACATCCAAGAAATATTGGAGGATCGTACGTTGAACGAAGACGAATTAGTCGAAATATTAAATGAATGTATCACAATTAATGACTCAGAAAGCAGTTACAGTGAAGCAGCTACACTTTTAACATTAAAAATAATTAATGAAGCCATATAATTGGCTATTAAGGCGTCTTCTCACTTTGAAAATTAAAAAAAAATCGATTTTTATTTTTTTTTAAATTTTGAAAGTACATACCTTCAAAAATGTCGTATCGAAATTTCATAAAGATCGGACGAGTCTAACTACATTTTTGGGCGACCGTTAGGTGACTACCTGAGAGCACACGGCTGCATACGTATTGTTCAGACTCATGGTGCAAGTACAAGAAAGTGGTGAAAAACAATCAGATAGAAACTTTTAAGCATCCTCCTGCTCTAGCTGAGGATGTTCACGAGGTTTTGAAACCGATTTATGAAGATCTTCGGAGGAAATACCCAAAATAACAACGAGTGTTTCAACAGCTGTGTCTGGACAATTTTTCTGCAACCAAAACTTTAAACGCGTTTATCTCAAAGCAAGGTTTTTCGGTGGCTCGTTGATGAAATTTCGGAAACTATCCGGCCGATTGTCATGAAATTTGAATGACATATTCTTCATACTTATGGCTATAGCGCATATCATCAGATTTTTGAAATTTTGATTTTTAGTATTATTTTTTTACAAAAAACAGCAAAAAAAAACGCGTTTTTTTGTTTGTTTGTTTTATTTTATTATAATAATTATTCAAAAAAATAAAAAATATAATTTTTCATGTACTTGAAAGATATATTTATTACATAGAATCCATTTTATACCATAATTTTTAGCAAAAATCCTCGAAAAAAAATCGCGAAAATAGCCTATTTTCGAGACGCCTAAAGTGATCATATAATGGAAAGAAATTTAAAATTCAAGAAAGAATTACAAGAGATTTTGGAAGCTTATAATGAAATACGTAAAGATTTATACGCTAAAAGCAGACAATCATTTATTACCGAATTTTTGAAGGCTAAAGTCAGAGTTTTCTAATGATGAAAACCCACAATAGATCTCGAAAAAGAATAAAATATATAGTTTTTTCAATTAATTTCTTATATAAACTATCTTCGACATTGTTTTTGGAACGCAAACCTTAATTTTATAAATATATTTATAAGATCTTCTATAATATTCAGATTGTCTTATAGATGTAACAAGGGAGATTAAGTTATGTGAGTTCGAAAATCAGCGGTTATATGCATGAACTTAACGCTGAATTGGAATGATTATCATATAAATGCAACATGAATCTTTAGGGTTTGCAGAGAGCTTTGAATTGCTTTTAAAAGACCACAAGGCTCTGATTTATTATATTGAGGAAGTATAAATTCAAATTAATCAAATAATCAAGATTTGATCGTATCAATCTTGATTGGCAAATATCGTCAGGCGCAAGCGTCGAAATAAACGTATTCATATCGTGGCCGATCGTTCAGAAATACAATATTGTCAATCAATTCTCCATCGATTATTTTCGAGTATTTTTTTCTCCAATACCTCGGCGTACTAAAAAATTAATGATCCATATCTAAAATAGATTATGTATAATGATATCTAGTTTGATTCATACAAACGATTTGCGGAGCGGCCTTTGACTCGCAGACACTCCATTATGCGTGGTCGTTCTTCGTGCGGAATCGTCGGTTTAACACGAAAAAATGCTTATGGCGTACGAGCTGGAAACAGAATTATATTTTTTGTGATTTCCACTGACCTTTATTTGAGCTCCTCTCGTATATACCAACAGCAATCATATTCAAGGAAACATTTTTCATAGTCGGCTTGTGGTGGTTGTCGAGAGAAATAAAAGGATCGCTTTGCATACACGTGTCAAGTTTTCATCGTACTTGCATGATGAGTGATTACCATTTACTGCTTTGAAATGCTTAAGAACGCCCACTGCCTTCGAAGGGCCTCGTCAAAAGAACCAGGCCTTCATAATTATCACATCCAAATAAATATTTTACCAGCGAAAATTTCACAGGCCGATTTAGCGCGCAAGTATGAAAAGAGATCAACGGTAGGTAAAGTAAAAAACCTGCTACACAAATAGCATAAGATTGCTGCTTATAGACAGCAGTTTCTATTCCTGGAGAGACCATAAAAGAACTTAAAAAACCAAGCCATTGCATAGTGAAGGTCACGAATTATTTCTATAGTAGATTTAAGCGATCCAGGCGAAGTTTGTTGACCCAAAGTAGATCAAGTAAAAAATCTAGTATGATTTTCTTTTGGCTCCATATAAAAAATAGTGGACTTGTTAAAAAACGTGAGTCGTTTTTACACGAAGACAACAGCGTATAAGCATACATTTTTTCAAACAAATATTCATGCATACATATTTTCATCGCTTGTTAAAATAATCGATGCATATGGAATAAATTGCATTTTAGAAACATCCACTCGCAAGACGACGACAACATCATCGGACTTTCATCGACGATCACAATCGATACCAATAACGAAAAGATTAAAAAACAATTTCATGGGAAATAATAGGATTATCGTACACATTAGATGAGATCCGAGCACTAAAGATGTGTTAGAAGATGGATTGCCTCACTCCAATTATGATTTACGGTCTCCAAAACCCAGCTCTTGTTCCCAGGTTAATAGGATTTTTTTTGGGTCAACCACTTTATATAAACCATATTTAAGATTCGTTTTAAGCATTTTTTTCATCTCGAAGTGTTAAAAACATCATTCCGTTTTCAGTTGGGGAATCGCACGTCTAGCACGTATTGTCTATGTATAGTATATTCGCTTCAGGCCGATGCTGTTATTGCAACAGGAAACATTAAAGGAATCGTCGCTGAGGGCGTACTAAACTCAAATAAAATTCCAAGAAATAATAAATATTAAATATGACCATTACATTGCGAATTCCAAGATGGGCACTACAATAATTTCGAGTAATTATTACGAGAATAGATTTGCAATCAAAATTTCGCCATTAACATTTAAATCGTAAAGCATACAGCTGCAAACAAATAAAATACACATTCATTCGGTCGTTAAGTTCGTACTAAAAATCGCGTTATTCGAATTCGTGCAATATGAAATATTATAACGATAATCAAAAGCATCGCATATTAATATTACATATAATTATCTCTAATTATTTTGCATTAATTATTGCAGATTGTGAATGAGAGACGGAGACGGAGAGAGTATGTTGCGTATACCGTACGATTGTATAGATCGTTAACCCAAATTTATTGACTAATAATGATATAATTAATCGATTCCAATATATTTAATTGAATAAATTACCGAATATTGTCCTTATAGCACATAAGAACAGTGTTTATTTATTTATGTACAAGCTTCATACACGCTGCGACGATCCTGGCAGATAAGTGGAGTTGTATGACGATAAGTAGCGGACAATCAAATATAGCATCTAAGATTACGATGATTTTAAATTAGCTCACTACTTACTGAAAATCGCCCATAATAGTCCGATATCCATTCATAATTTGAAAAGGCAAGTGATCATGAAAGAGTGCAGAACTGCTCAGGTCAGAATTCAATATAATTTCTGCCTTGTTGTGCCTAAAAGTGATCGATTTTTTAAGATTTTTTTAATGCGAAAAATATTAAAATTAGAATGTTAATATTTGGTGTGTAAACTAGGCGAGCTTTATTGAATATAAAAATATTTTTTAATATGAATATAAAGTTTGACAAAGTATGGTAGTGGGAATGGGGGAAGCCACGAATGTCGATGCGCGGCGAATGACATTCTTCACTACGGAAGTCCTAAGTCCTGGACATGTGATTTGCAGCAAATAAATTAAATATCTTTTTATTTTGTATAATATTGTGTATAACTGAGACTACAATTAAAAAGAAATATTGGAAAATAAAAAAATTGTAGGCGATCAAAGAAAAGTGTATGTTTTTTTCAAGATTTTTTGTAGTTTTTTGTTTATTTAATAAACAATTTTAAATATTTTTAAATAATTGTAGTCTATACGATGAATACGTTTATTGTACACGTGTTTGCCAAATTTCATGAAAAATGTGTTTTTAGGGAATGCGAAAGCACTTCCGAGAGCTTGGAAAAAGTAGTTTCGAGAAAAACGCATTTAAAGTTTCTCCTCTCGTCAATTTCGGTCTATAACTATCATTTTTTTCACTTTTTTTGAATCTACAAGATAAAAACGCCTCTTAATCTTTTGAGTAGTACAGTCGCATATTTGCGATCAAATTCCAGTGATTCAGAAAGAACATTTGTACACGTTGAGTTCGGAGAGAGACAGAGACGGAGTGTCATGCATGTTGAGTTTAGAGAGTTTAAGATGATTTAAAATTATCTCACTACTCAAAGGCTTAAAAGATGCACTATTATTGTGGAAATGTAAAAAAATATACTGAAGATTTAGAATCCTTCAAAAAATAGACATTTGTGATTTTTTAGAGACTCCACAAGCTTCCAATCAATGAACTCGGGTTTATCAAATATATATTTATTTTCCAATACACTAGTTTTTAAGTCAATTATATTTATAACACTTGAATTGACTTATCAAACCTATTTTATATTGAATATATTTTAGCGAAAATAAATTTATATAAATTAAGCCTGGAGCAATTGGTCTGAATGAGTTAAGAAATAAAACTCCATCGGGCAAGCAACAGTCGGTCAGAAAGAGAGGGAGAATCGTTTTTACTCTCTCCCTTTCTGTCACATTACGCGCATGCGTCGCCTCTACTATGTGTATACGTAGCATAAAGCAACCGGTAGCACTTTTTATATATTACACAAACACACCTTAGGTAACAATTACCGTTAACAAATATATAAAAGCAATCTATAAAATGAATCTTGGGGATATAAAAGTTCCACTTCTGCCGCGCGATAACTCACATGATTTTTTTAAAATTCATCCTAAATATAATTATATTTTTCTGTTAATACGTTTTCATATAGCAATATTTCAAATGTTTCCCATCAAGATCTATAAGATCGTCGATCTCTTGGTGTTAATTAGCAATTAATTCGCTCTTATATGCGAAGTTTCGCATGTTTAATTTATATTGACGTTTAAATTTTTGTGTTAAATTGATTAAAAACTCATGTCAGTATGCTCTATGAAGATTTTTGGTCCTGTTGAAGATATAATAAATATCGTCCCATTACGACTAAGCCTCCAACATCGTTATCATCCTAATACACTGATGCTGACCCCTCGTATACAACCGGTTCAATGATCTAGATTTGCATTGATTTTATTTATGGTCCTAAGACGACACCGGTAATCAATTTAAGTACTTAACGAAAGATGCAAATGTATTAAATACCAACGTTTAATCTTGACGCCATTTAGCTTATTATAAATTATGAGACTAGCAGAAGAACAGGTTTAATCTATGAACGGGCTGTACGTACAACTCTTCGGATTATGGAAACCTCCTTGCACTTTTGACGTCGTTGAACATTTGAAAACTGTTTTAAACCGGCTGTTGAGACATTTACAAAAATCCGATGAAAAATTTGTGCGTTAAAATTTCCGCAGATCTTGGAGCAATTAGTCCGCACCGGTAACATATTCCAGATTTTTTCGGTCTGCGGTAATTCGAAAAACAGTTACGCAATTTAGTGTGGTTATTTGCCATTTTGGCTGCAATTTCGTAAAAACGGTTTGAGGTATAATTTCAAAATGTCTCCTTAAATTGAATAGTCTGTAATTTGAGTTCAAACCGCGCTTGGACGACGAACGATCGCGTGAAGACTTTGATATCTGAGCTAGCAATTTGCGATGGACATTATTTTAGCAAAAAAACAAAGCGTTTCGTTCATACTAGAAAGGATTATCAAACTGTAATGGTTTCAAATGATGCATAGAATTAAATTATGCGCTTCAATGGCGCGATCGATTGATGTCATGAACTTTCATATAAACTTGACCTTAAAGCTCAAAGCTTCGGGGCTGCGTCGGAACAAAAGCTCCAAAGACGAATCAAATTAGATTCAATGATTACATTTATTTTTATTGCAGCTCCTCAAAGTCGAAATTAAAGGCTTCAATCGATCTGATTGCTTCAATAAATAGATAACGAAAATTTTCAACAAGAAACCCGCCACGTAAAGAGTCAGTCCTTTTTATTAGCTGCCTTATCGTCGGATACAATCTGAATTTTTATTGTGGCCTCAGGTAAAAGTATCGAAATGTTCCCATTCATCCTGAAGATTATACACAATTGTACTCGAATCTCTTCCTTTTATTTTCCCCATTATCGGACCAAATAAATCGTATCATTAAACAGGTTAAGCAAATAAACAAGAGGACTTTTGAATGACTCACGAATTACATTCATCATTCTATCGACTGCATTTGCCGTGCTTCGAGTCCAAACATTCCACTTTAAATTGATTATCCTCAGGGCTTGATCGATCGTCTTCATCCAACTTCTATATGATCTTAACTAAACATTTAATCTGGACAATAAATAAATTTAAAGCCACGGAACCACGATAAAAAATCAATAATAAAAAAATCTTACTTAAAAAATATACACAAGCAGATTCAATAACAAAATAGATGAATATCTTATCAATATGATGTCTCAGAATGGTATGCATTTTTAATGCTTAAACAGCTAAATGCATCTTTTATATCGTTTTTAGATGCTTGGATATGTAAATAAGCAAAATTGTCAGATTTGGGATAATACGATACACCAGTACCAAACACATCCCGAAAAAGTCACTTTCTGGTGCGAATTTTGGTCTGGCAGAATCGTCGGTCCATATTTTCGCTGAAACAAAACTGGCATTGCCATAGATCAGTGATAAGTAACTTGTTGTGGCCTAAATTGAATGATATGGATACCGACAGCATATTGAGGCTATGTATTACGTTGACTTCTTCCTTTGAGATTATCTTAAATCACAATTATATGGGTGTTAATTGCAAATAATTGATGCCCTCTAAGTCAACATAACGAACGCCATCCAGCAAATTCAGCCAGATCTATGCGACAAAGTCATCAAAAATTGGAGCTTTCGAATACGTGCCACCAAGCAAAATCGCGTCAGACATTTGAATGATGATAAATTTCATATTTACGCCATAAAATATTATTTCAAATATAAAAAGGAAAGAGCGGATATCTTATTGCAAAACCCTGTATCTAATTCCTCTTTTATTTGAGTTTTTTTTAGTATTTGTCTATTGTCATTTATGGTCGTGTCTAAGACATGGAGCCCTTGCAAAATATGAGGATAAGTTTCAAAAATTGCATAAATCTGCGATGCAAGAAATAGAATCCATTCCGGGTGTATTACTGTTTTTTGTGGTCCTTAGTCATTATCTTTAACAATAGTATTTAAAACTCTGTTCGCCGATTTACATCATAATGCATACAAATACATAATATATCTTGTTGAATTGTTATAACACTTTCAATATTTAAATCGAATTTTATTGTTAAGTTATCTTTCTGTAAAAATGTGTTGATCAATAGCAAAAAAAAGGATACTAAAAGATAATTATTATTGCCTCATTATGTGAAATTTACACAAGAAACATAATGGAAATTGGTATAAAAACTCTATCGTATCCGCCTTATTCACTGCATATCCTCTAATTGTAATCGGAAAGGCAGCAACTGAAATTTTGTATCCATTTTTACAAAGCTATTTTTTGTTGAAGTTAGTGTTTATGCAATGTAAATCAGGAAAGTTATCGCCTATCAAGCTTTCAACGTTGTGGGCATCTCGGTGAGCGGCCCCAGTCTAATCTGGCGCCCCCTGTAGTCCGACATGCTAATACAAGTATAGTACATGTGTACAGTAAAGCTTTGTCAATGTAAAAAAAGACTAAATCGTAAATTGGCAAGTGAGTACGGTGAAGAGAAAAAGTATTTTACTGTGCTTATATTATTCCCGCAAGTATAAACTATAAGCTGATAAAGTTTTATCGCAATTGGATAAACGGTATGACAGCGCATTAAGTACATACAAACAAACATTGATTTTTATATATTAAACTATGCCTATGTTACTCGCGCAATCTTTAACAATAAGTGGACCAAGCTTTCTTGCAATATGATGAACGATATGGTAGCGCATTACATACGAACAAACAGAGATTATTTTTTATGTATTAGAAAGGTGACTTGTATGTCCTAGCATATCCATGTATACAGCAGACTCGTGGTAATTCGACCACAGTATAATCCGGCGCCCCCTGTAATCCGACAACCTAATACAAGTATTGTACATATATGTATACGATAAGGCTACGTCAATGTAAAAAATGCAAAAGTGTGATTCTGAACCGCCTAAATCATAATGAATTATTTTGTAAGTTGGCAAATGACTACGACGCTTGAAGATACATAATTTATGCTAAAAATTGAATCGCAAGAAGATTCAAAAGATCGTCCCCACCATTGACTCGGCCAAGCAAGAGGCAAATTTTCCAACTCCCCCTGGATATCTATTGAATATATAAAAATATAAAACTAATATTATTATAAATGCAATATATTAAATACTATTATAAAGTATGTTTTAAAATAAAATACAAACATAGTCCCAAAAGTACGTATAGATGGGGGTTACTGTTTTAAAAAAAAATACTATGATAGAAAGCATCTAATAGACGCTACGTTGCTTGCGTGATCGTATTGATCATAGAAAATGCCGCAAAAAGCCCTAAAAGAGGATGGAGTGGCCACAAAGTTTGTATGCTCAATCGGTCCACTTTTCGGACCGCTGATATGACGAATTAGCGCCTCGCGATCGGATATCATACCTGAACATGTCTAAAGAACGATTACAAATTCTCATCAAGGAGCGAAGTTGTCCGAAGAAGTTTGATGCTTTTCATATATTTTTCAAATTACAAGTACGCATTTTCAATTCTGGACTACAGGGGGTTGTCAGTGCTCTATAGTCCGACAAATTGGACAATCCAACACTGTCTTACAAAATTTTTTTCGAATTATCCCTGGTCTACTATACCACACGCTGTCCTGCGGGATTATGTACTTTTACATGCTATTTCTGGGTCCATATTGGCCATGAAAGCAATTGTTTTATAAAGAGATAATCAAATAGAAGACTTTGTTCTAGCAAGGGATAGTTAAAACGCTTCAAAAATCGACATGAAATACTTTTGATAACGGTAACAGAATTTTACATATTTTTTCGGATTACATGTACTCCTTTCCAAAAAGTTTTTAGTTGGATTATCGCGAATATATTGTAATAATTTCTCGAAACCTGAATAATTGTACATTCCGGCATCAAAAATAAAATCTACAAAGCTACTTTTTTGTATACAAGTAGTTAATGTCAATTATTGTCAAATAAACGTTATATACTTTCGATACAAGTTGGCTAGTGATTCGGTAGACGTGGCTAAAGTTGTAGTGCGGAAACATGATTGAAGTATTGCAACTTTTAAACAAAATGCAATACCACCGTTTTGCTTGCACAACAAGGGATAATTATTTTATAGAAATAAAAATTATTATATACTATTTTTAATCGAATTAAAATTTCCCCCACTTTCTGAATTGAAAAGTGATAAAAAAAATATTTTTTTTTGGTCCATTTCATTGAAATGGACTTCATATTTGTAAAATACAGGCTTCCTTGCCATGGCTTAACCGTTCTGTTTGTTCGTTCAGATCAACATTTCTCAAAATATATTATTTGTATGTTAAAAATAATAAATAACGAAAGGCACAAAGGAAGGCATTTCAAAATATTCCTACCTCGGATCGTACCCCAAACAATATTTTGTAAGAGCAAACTTCTGACACAAATAAGTCCATTGAGCGCAGCGGCGAAGCTCTGGAATATTAAATACGGCGATGTCTTCCTTTTACCATTAAAATGTATGCAAATGCGGGGATGCATAAAATAAAACACTTTTTAAAATACGAGCTCATACGGCGATACTCTTTAGTTACATCCTTTTTATCCAGCATTATATATTTTACATACAAAAGCGAGGATGCAGCGTCCTTTTGTTACTAAAATCGATGCGCATACATTCATCAAAAACACTATAATAATACATAATTGTCTCGTGCTTTATAAATTCTTGCACTCACAGAAATCCAGCCAAGGGTCATTAATGATGCTACTTTAACGCGCATTCATAGCAATAAATCTAGTAGTTTTGATTGTTAATCATGCTCGGAAAGGACGAAAGCGTCCAAACATTGATGCGTCCATTCATATAACGCTTGCTCATAATTTTTCACACGTTTAATATTGTAGATTGAGTCTCTCAACATTTTTTTGTACCGAATTAAATCTAAACTTATTTCTGAACACCTTCGTGTTCCACAAGTACATTAGATTGTAATCAATTTCGATATCCGCTAGCCAATCAACATGCTTAATGAAACATGTTATCAGACGCTTTGTGCGGGATGAAAGACCTTTTTTGCCATCAGCGCCGCTATTCAAATCGTCCATTTCGAGACACGAAAGAATTCCACGAATTCAAATTAAACAAAAAGTTTGAGAAGCGACCCTTAATGGTACAAGCACTATACTTTAAATGTAATTTTGTTCCCTTTCCCCACCTGTGCATAGACAACGTGGCAACGCTCGCAGGAACCGCGCGTGACGGATCATACACATTCGATCCAGAGATTCTCAATCTGTGCCACCATGTTATCCATATATTTATAGAAGCTGATATTTGGCTTATAAATATAAAAATTCATGTAAATTTCAATATGTCAAAATGAAACTCGGACAGTCAGTCATTTATATTTATTCATTTAGTCAGTCTTCTTCGGACAACACTGACATTCGGGTACGGCGTCCAATCGCGAGGCGCTCATTCTTAATATCAGCGGTCCGAAAATCGGACCGGATGGACACACAGACAATATGGCCACTCCCCGTCTTCTTTTAAGGATTTTTGCAGCATTTTCAGGGATGAATACGCTAAGCTAACTTACATAGGTAGATGAGGTCGCGAACAAGTCTAGGGGAAATTTACCCATAAAAATTATATATCTATGAATCTTACTAATTCATGCTGCTATCTTAAGTACTTTTTAGTTTTATATTACAGAATCTAGCTAGGTTTTCCTTCTTCTTCTTGAGAATCTTGAAATTTCAGGTTTAAACGGCAGACGATTTCTATCATAGTATTTAAAAAAAAAATTGGTTAGTATTGCGTGCGGACAAATGGGTGCCGTACGAATTGTTACAAGACCAAAAACTTAATCATTTAGAGGTGTATTCTTCGTTGATAATTCGTAATGATAAAATCTCATTCTTAAATAGCATCATTATTTAAGATGAAAAATTGATTTTATACAGCAACAGGAACGGATCTGGGTATCCACCAAAGCTTTCAATGCATCAAAAAGGCTCATTGTTACTGTGTGGTAGACAAATAAGAGCATCATACGAGGTCTGATTAACAAATATGTTGGATGATGCTACGTCCATTTCATGTCTTATGTCTGATAGTTTGATCCGTTGAGACAGACTGTGTCAAGTTTGTACACGTTGTGAGTAGTTAGTTAGTCGCCATAGCTGCTAGAGTGAGGTCGTGTTTATCGCGTCTGTCGCAGAATGAAAATCTTGTGTCAGTTTGCACGGAATTAAAGGATCATTTTCAAACAAATCATTTGATTCATGATCCAAAAAAAAAGCTGGAAAAAATCTTCCTGTGTGTCCACATCCACATTACTCACCAGATTTAGCACCATGCGATTTCTAATGAAGCTAATGAAGATTATTTTAATTGAATAAATCATGTTTTGTAAAAGTTGTGGCGTTGTAGTTCTCACCTACAAAAACCGAATGTTCATGTGGTACGCCCTAATAAAAAGATAAACTTAAATGTTGTTTCGTGGCAAATTATTTGATTTCATAAATATGAATTGTGGAAGAAATCATCGATATAAATTTGCAATTCAATTACGATCTGCAGTGTTTTAATAACGTAGCAAAATCTTCCAAAAAAACGGAATTAATCAAAATTAAACACTTTTTTAGATATTTTTTTCAATCGCAAATAAATTGGCACTTAATTAGGCACAATTGATGTTCATTGAAAATAATCATTAATAAATAGTTTTATCGTCTTCAGTTGCTAGAAGATTAACTTAATCTAATTGATTTTAAGCAGATGAGCAAAAAAGTGGAATATTGATCCTTGAATTGAATCAATTGAATTAAGAAGCTGATAAATTGTGTTATAAATCTTCTTTGTCGTATACAATGAACACTGATTAGAAATGTGTCAAGAAAATCTTTAAATGCTGACCCTAACATTAAAAAAGACATATAATTGATAACAAAAGGAACAACATTCAAACCATGTAAATGACTTGAATAGATTGATGTCAAAATGAAACTCGGACGGCCAATAGCATAAAAATGCATAATAGGGATGTAATTTAATATGGAATAAATTCTACTAATCTCTCCTGGCATGTCAATAAATATCGTCTTTCGATTACATTCCTTCGTCTCTGAATCATCTATGCATGATGCCTTTATGTCTCAATTTTTTAGATTTAACCGAACAAAAATTGCAAACACATCTCGAATAATTGATGGATTTGCAACAATTTTGACCCTGATTGACCAAAATGAACGTCGATTTGGCCGCATTTATTATTCTTGAATACCCTTGAGAGCACTATGGAACACGGAGCCTTGAATATTCAACAATGAAAATGCATTTAAATCATTTTCAAAATATTCAACAAAGAAGCATGTGGTCGTGGCCAATTTATAAGCTCGGCTTTTAAATGAATTTCACGTGTGCGAGCCACAGATTAGGAGCACAATCGAGTCTCAGATCTATGTGGCGGAACGATCTAAGGGTAAAAACTTTCCTTCACTTCGGCTCGTTGTCCCATGATAAATCGAATCTAGCCTGAATATAAATTATTTATTAAAAATATTTAAATTTGTCTAATTATACATTAACGAGCGTAAATGGATTAATTGTGGTGCCCTTTATTAAAAAATCATAATTTATACGCATCGTTATTAACAATATTTGGACCGTTATGAACAATGAGATTTAAGGCCTTTAGATTGTATGCACATAAATATTATGCGATGGGAATGTATCGATTATTTATATTTCAAAGAGCATAAATACACATCAGCATCAAAAGATTTATTAAATATTTGTCCAGGAAATATTCATCAATACATGTGACATCTATTCCATGGAAGCATGCATAAATAAGAATACAAAAAGCGATATATAATGCAATCATTTCGAGCAGAATCTGCTAAAAATATCTTTAAACGATTCAGATTTACATATTACAAAGTTCTATAAATATTAGATTTTCAGCGATAGCCTTTAATATAAAAAAATCCTATTCTGTTAACCCAAAATCCGATTGTTTTACTCATGCAAATTTGGAATACACAGAGTGCAAAGATTGGCCCTCCCGATTAATGCGCCCCGGGTAAACATTCAGCAATCATCTGCTTGTTTCCGGTACTAAATTCGCATGCTATTAGTGCCAAATACCAAACAACTCGTAGACTAAACATTTCGTTGGACATGCATCACGTCTGGCCCGATTAGTCTCAAATGCATCATAGATCCACAGCACAAAACGAAGATCGAAGCCCAATTAGGACCTAATGAAGACAACCGAGTAAATGAACACCGTCGACGATAAGTATTTAAATGTTATTCGAACCTTTTACATCTATCCAGTGCATTAATAGTCCTTTCATTCTGATCGGGCATGAATAATTCATGCGATGGATCAGATATCATTTGCTGGATTGCATCATTCAGGAATCATTTTGATATGCAAACAGTGGGATTATGATTCGCTCAACTAATGTTTTCTTGGAAGGCCTTGCGTGACCTTAAGCTGCACAATTTGAAGAATTTCAACTGGAAGAAAACAACAAGTGTAGAGCATGCCGAGTTTTAAGCGCATTGTATGCCATTTATGGGAAAGCAGCGATGACGCATGCGCAGAACAAATCTTATTTTAACATATCGAGTGCAAGTGTTTGTTTGATTATTTAATAGCAATTATGGTATTAAAAATTCAAATAAAAGATTATTTAAAATAGATTTTGAGTACACGCGAGAGTCATCTATAAAGTTAAGTTTTATTTTCATATTGGGTAGTGTCAGATTTGTACTGACTAAACCCCTCTCTTGTCCTTCTCTGTCCCCCTGGTATTGTTTTCCACATTGCGTCAAGAGAACAGGTAATCTGGCCTTATGTAGTTGGCCCTATTCTATTGTTGGAGAGGCGCTCTGCGTCTCTTTCTTTCACTGCCCTCTTTGGTGCTCAGAATTTCTTCCACGTAATCCCGCCAAAGATCCCAGTTCTTCTTGCTTGACATCATGCTGTGGACCATATTGTCGACGTTGAGCTCAGCTACCCTGAGTGCTTGTTTCAGAAGATTTCTCTGGAGTGACCAAGCCTCACAGCCACTGATTCATTGCCAATTCACTTCAGGTACGCACCGAACCATCCATGCCCAGTAAGCACCCGAGTCAAGCAGTAGGTCGTTTCACTGTGTTCCCGGGTCTTCCACCGATTTATGACCGGGATAAGTCGGTGAGTCCGTCTTCCCTTGCTGGACTGATCCCATCTCCGTTGCCAAGTTTCCCTCAGTTTTTGGTCATGTTCGTTGCAATTTTTAGGATCTTCGTAGACCAAGGCCCTCTTCTTTGCCTGGAGGTCATGCGGGGGTATTCCAGCGATCACGAGCACCACTTCTTCTGATACTGTTCTGTATGCTGCGGTGACTTGGAGCACTTCCTGCCGCTGGACCCCGACCAGCTTCCTTCTGTAGCTTTCGTGTCTGAGCGACTCATGCCATATCGGGGCTCCGTACAAAAGGATCGAGTGTATTACCTCGTCTATGGAACGTCTTCTGCACGGCTTTGGCCCTCCAACGTCATCCTGACGTCATCCGCGAAAGCAATAGGTTCTGGTCCGTGTGGCATCTTTGTTGTCTAGAGACTATTGTAGAGGACATTCCACAGAGTGGACTTGAGAACAGATTCCTGCGGAACTAAAGCAATAATGTGATGAGTCGACAATATGTTACAAAATGGGTTAGGTTGTTCAGAAAAGGCCGTACTGATACTCACGACGAGGCAAGGGACGGAAGACCATCAGTCATTTGTGCAAAAATTTGAAGAACAAGTGCTAAATAATCGCTATGTGAGGCTTGACGAACTTTATGAAGCGTTTCCTGACATTTCTCGAAGTCTTCTCGATGATATTGTGTTAGAAATGCTTGGTTACAAGAAGTTGTGTGCGAGATGGCTGCCCAGAATGACAATCCAAAAAGGACCGGCAGCATGATAAATACAAGCATTCTTCGATGGATGACTTTCATCGACTAAATGGATTGAAAAATTTCAAATATTTTTGACTGTATGTCTTCTATTCCACCATCTGTGATGTGAAGAGTCGACAGCATGCCACGAAGTGGGTTAGATTGTTCAGAGAAAGCCGTATTGATACAAGGAGCGTGAGACCATCAGTGATTTCTGACGAACTTGTACAAAAAATCAAAGAACAGATACGAAATGACCGCCATGTGATGCCTGACGACCTTCATGAAGAATTTCCTGACATTTTTCAAAGTCTCTTTTGTGATATTGTGTGGTAAAAACTTGGTTGCGATCTATTTTGACAATTATATAACATTCTAATAGTTTTCAATGTATATTTGCATTGCTGAATGATTTTAGCTTTTTGAGCAGTTCTTGGAATATTTTGTGATTGTGTCGACTTCTCAAAGCAAAATCAACGAATTTGCAATTCGCTATGATACAATTTTTTTCATATGGTTACTAAAAGACAATAAAATCATCAATGGTCCTAGAATCCGTATCAAATATGTATTTAAAATGAGTATCCTTATCTCTTATTAATATGTAATGCGCTATTAGCGTGCGAGGTTTATTCAGTGTGCGTTTCAACGGACAAACAAACATACATACACATATGACAAATTTATGTTTTCATTCGTATTGTAATGATTAACAGTTATGTGATTGTTCAATAAGAAAGGCATTTAAATTCAATTTTGTGCTTTAAATGTGGTATTCGTCGAGAATTCCGACGTTGAATTTTAATGAGCAAAACTTTGGGTTGTCTCGGCATTAATTCAATTTTTAATGCCCTATTATAAGCCTCCTCGCCCTCTACAAAGAGTCATGAACCCATAATATCACGACATTGCTAATATATACGATATTTAGGATGTATAGCAAGGATTTAAATATTACAAACATTAAATTTGCTTTTTTTAATGCAGAATTAACTGAACCGAAAACCGGTAAAATCGCCATTTTTGTCGGAATTAAAATATCGGTTTTTTGACGTCTATATGATGATCCTAAAATTCTAGATGTTTGTAAAAATGATCCATAAATAAATAGTAAATGCATCCAATCCCCGGAGAGAAAACTGTAACCGATATAATTTTTTGGAACTGAATCGGAACAAAAACCCAAATGAAAAAAATAACGGTTCGAAGCCTTGCCTACAACAGCAAATGCTATTATATTGTATGATTCGAGGCACTAATTGTAAATTATCCCACTTTTTTGCTTGCTTACTTTATACAGATTGTAAACCAGCCATCTTGACTCGAGAATCAATTTTTTTGTGTTTGATCCGTTAGAACTAGTCGATATTTTTTGTTACTATAATATGTTTGTCGAATATAATATTGGTGATATCCGTATACGACATATTAATTAAATACATTGGAATAAAAATAAAGCTTAGCGTGTTTTTTTTGTGTGTAATGTTGAAGTGATGAAATGCACAAAAATGTGCGCCCGGTTTTTATATCGTTAATGTCTTGGAATCTTAATGAAATGCATTAGAGTAAGCAGACATATTGTCTAGATTTAATATTAAAATTTCTCGTGAATGAAAGGAGTACTTCATCATTTGAATGCGGATGGCCTCGTGATGCATCCATTAAATTCTGGTTTTGTTATCAGATTCGATGTTGATTTTCTCGAAATATGGAGCATGTGGTCTTTATGAACAGATATGTTCATTCTTTGAGATTTCGTGGATATGATGTATCCGTCAAGTACCAAAACGCTGAGACCGCATACCTCCTCACCCCCAACTTCTATAGCGCTCGTGGACCCAACATCTAAGATGCTCTTAAACAATTTCGAAATAATCGTCGTGACTTCTTTCCAAGTTTTCGGCACATGGCCAAGTCCATGACTCATGAGGAGAATACTCCGTGCATTAATTCGCACTAAGCGAATTCCTAACTACCGGCCAATTGTTCGAGGATTATCGCGATTCTGAGTTACGTCAGAGGTCGTATTAGGACGCTATTGTCTTCCTCTGATGATGGAATATTTCCAGTTTGATTCCAACTACCTTCAGGTATTAAACACTTAGATTTACACAAATTCTCCTGTTGTGTACGTGAGACCAACCCGACATTCACGCCATCTCGACTCAGGGGTAATAAACCGAGGTAAGATAATCGGAGGCGTCCGCGTCTCACGAGGTACTTTGATCCGCCAACCAGGGTATGCATTCCGACCAATTAAATTAATTTAATTTATAAATCATCGAAAAAAACTAATTTCAACAAGATCATTACAGTCCAACAATGACGGCAATACGAGTACCCACATCAAGTAGAAGACTATCTATTTAAACGACACACAAGCATGAAATGCATCATCATACCAAACCAAAATTGCTTTCAATATTTTTAATAATTTCATTACGTATCAAATCATATTATTGTGCAAAAACGTCAAACAATGGCACTATGAGGAAAAGCGTCTGCGCTCGTGATCTTTATTTGAGTGGTTTCATTTGTGACTCATCAAATATGTCGAAGTGACGTTATTTCCTGGCTTAAATATGTCTAGATCCGTGTAAAAAATCAATGACTTAATTATAAATCGTCTATATAATATCCTATACGATCGTCTTCAACAGCAATATATTTAAGATCTATAATCAAAACATTATGGATATTATGCATAAAAAAGAAACAAGAAACCCGATTTATATTGATAACTTTTGACATGCGACCTAAGCTATATTTATTAAAGCACACCCGCGGTAATCCGACAAACGTTTTGCAAGGCAGTATCGGATTGTCAAATTTATCGGACTATAGAGTATTACCCACGAACCCTTTTAATCCGGATTTTTATACATAGATAATACAAAGTTAAAAAACTTTGCTTTTATGACTAATATGCATCCAGAAATAGATATATGCCTGGTTCTTTCACGAAGAAACCCATATATACAGAGCTTCATCTATCTCTGGATGTTTAGCTTTCTTGAAAGTTTGTCTTTTGCCTGGTCCACAATCAATGTTCTTGCAATTATTTTTTTATCATGTGGATCCTACATTGTACTCGCTTGTCAACTTACAAAAATATTAATATAGGCGGTCCAAAATCACACTTTTACATTTTTTTTATATTGACGAGGCTTTACTTGTATGGGAATGTCGGACTACAGGAGGCGCCGGATTACCGCAACGTTGAAAGCTTGGTAGACTGTAACTTTCCTGATTTGCATTGTATAAACACTGAATGTGGTGCAAAATTTCGATAGCTGTCTTTCCGATTATAATTAATTAATCATATTATAATTAGTCCGATTTTAGAGTACTCCCCCCGCTCCCTGGTAGTCTGTTTCTATCTTCGAATCTTTCTTGAAAGTTTTCCACTTTCCTGGCCCACAATCAAAAGCGAAGACGTATTCTTGAATATTATTCGATTTAAGTGATTCAAAATCATACGTTTGCATTTTTACATTAATATAGCAATTAGTCGGAATGATAGGGAGAATCGTTTGTAGCGTGTCTGTCTTTGTTGCATATATAATTGAGATGCTGCACGCATCTACTGTGTATGTATCTATATATTGCATAAATCAAACACTAGATCAGTTGCAAGCCTGATTTATTATATATTACACAAACACAGCTTCATGATTTAGTTAAAAAATAAAAATATTTGTATTCCATTTGTGTTTATTGCACATGCTTTAATACAACTCTAATGCTGAGCTGTCATAGATTCCGGATTTAATTAAATTTGAATAATTTTGATACGAATAGAGTCGATGGCGAGCACGCGAATTACGGTGTAGATGTATCATTAAATTCGTACATGAACAATGCATAACAACCTTGTATCAATCGATATGACTGTTATGAGGCCCTCGTGTATCTCAAGGCCCCGAGCGCGAT